>MU551601.1:350991-378479 GCA_024362625.1 Silurus asotus | reverse complement strand
TCACCACATCCATAAACCTCCTCCTTCTTCCTGGTGGCTTCATCCTCAGCATTCTCCTACTGATATACCGCATGTCCCTCTTCTGCACAGGACTAATCCTGTTCATCGTCGTCACTCCCAACTAACATCTCAACATCTTCAGCTCTGCTACCTCCAGCTCCACCTCCTGTCTTTTACTCAATGCCACTGTCTCTAATCCATACAACATCTCAGGTCTCACCACAGTCCTATAAACTTTCCCTTTTACTCTCACAGTTACTCTTCTATCACAAATCACTCCTGCTATCACTCTTCTCCACCCACTCCACCCTGCCTGCACTCTTTTCTTCACTTCTCTAACACACTCTCCATTACTTTGCACTGTTGACCCCAGGTACCTGAACTCCTCCACCTTCTCCACCTCTTCTCCCTGCAACCTCACCCCTCCACTGCCCTTCCTTTTATTCACACACATGTACTCTGTCTTATTCCTACTGACTTTCATTCCCCTTCTCTCCAGCGTGTACTTCCACCTCTCCAGGATCTTCTCCACCTGCTCCCTACTCTCACAACAAATCACAATATCATCCGCAAACATCATAGTCCACAGAGACTCCTGTCTGACCTCGTCTGTCAACCTGTCCATCACCACTGCAAACAGGAAAGGGCTCAGAGCCGATCCTTGATGCAGTCCAACCTCCACCTAGTCGTTCCTACTGCACACTTCACTGCTGTCACACTGTCCTCATACATGTCCTGCACCACCCTCACATACTTCTCTGACACACCAGACTTCCTCATACAATACCACAACTCCTCTTTCCACCCTGTCGTACGCTTTCTCTAAATCCACACACACACACACAAAATGCAGCTCCTTCTGTCCTTCTCTATACTTCTCCATCAACATTCTCAAAGCAAATAATGCGTCTTTGGTGCTCTTCCTCAGCATGAAACCATACTGTTGCTAACAGATAATCACTTCTTCTCTCAGCCTGGCTTCCACTACTCTTTCCCATAACTTCATGGTGTGGCTGACCAACTTATTATTCACAATAATGTTTACACCATGTGCATCGCAGGTGTTCTGTGAAAGGTAACGCGATGCGCTACTCCTGTATTATTTCTGTTATGTCTCAGCAGGTCTTTGTTGTAAATAAACAATAAAATCCCAGCATTATCCGAAGTAATTTAACACCAGTGTTGGGGAGTTTAACCTGCTTTGGGTTCCAGATAACTGCAAAATGAGAAACCGTTTTTTTGATAAGTGGAGAATAGATGGTAGTGTGAGCTTCACCAGGCCATGGGTGGAGAACAATTAATGAGACTGTATTGAAAACAAAACTTAAACCAAGAATAACAATAGAGAGATTTTATTGGGGAATCGTGTATCTGTGAAATCCAAAATAAAACCCACACAACAACAAGGTCAGTGTCCTCATGGGGCAAAAAAAAAAAAAGAAAAGAAACTGAATAGAACATTTCACACAAAGCTACTTCCTGCTCGTCGGACAGACAATTGGCTGCATTCAAATGAATCCATGGCCTGGTCCTGATCTCTGATTACTGTCTTTGTACAGTGTTACTTTGGAGAATCCAATATTCCAGGGAATACAGGTGTTTTCTTTCGCCGGTGTTTCTGGGAAATGATGGGGTCTGAATCCCTGAAATGGATACTGATAATAAATCGACTTATTTTTATTTATTGAGCACGGCGGAGAGAGGGTATAAAATCCTGCTGAATGTCAGAGGTGACATCCCTAAATCAGGTATCTACCCGGAGGCAACGTTTAGCACCAGGTAAACAAGGATTTATTTATAGAATTATAATTCGTCTTTTATACTTTTTTACCAGCAATTTAAACTTATTTTACTCTATGATGTTTTGTGTACATGAATTCAATCTGGAAAGAATTAACGAAACCTAATGCAGCTGTGATTAAAACCTATTCTGAATTTGATCCATTAATTCAATTCAATTCAATTCAATTCATTTTTATTTGTATAGCGCTTTTAACAATGAACATTGTCTCAAAGCAGCTTTACACAGATAATGTGGTGATTAAAGGTAAATATGTTCTTTGTAAGTATGTTTGTCCCTGATGAGCAACTGTGGCAAGGAAAAACTCCCCGAGATGGCACAAGGAAGAAACCTCGAGAGGAACCAGACCCAAGAGGGAACCCATCCTCATCTGGGTTTTTAATTAATATTTTACAGTTTTTTACTGTAACCGTTTACCGTTTTTTTTTACGCTTTTTTATCCTGAATGAGTTGCAGTGATTTATAATTTACAGCCTACATTATAAACTGCTTGTTAATTTACCAAGTAAAAGATGAACATGTGGTGTTTGAATTAATGCGTTTTATTTTTTATTTTTGTGGTCATTTACTGATTTCTTGGATTTGACCTTTGCACTACAAGTCATGAGTTGTATACAACAGAACATCCTTCACATCACGGTTCCTTCGGTTCCGATGTACGTGTTATGGAGTCTAGCCCTTCCCCTGCTGGTGCAGTGCCATGTTATTAACCAGAATTTCTTGCCGCTGGACTGTCAGGACATTTTCAATAACGGCTCCATCCACAGTGGAGTTTATAACATCTACCCTGTAGGCCCGAAGAAACCGCTGCAGGTGTACTGTGATATGGGCTGCACTGAAAATGATGAACGCAGTGAAGGGAAATGGACAGTATGTGGATTTTAACTGGGATTGATGTTTAAATTGTGGATTCTGTAGATTAGTATCTAATCTTTTTTTCTTTCTTCTTCCTTGCAGGTGATTCAGAAGAGAATTGATGGCACTGTGAATTTCTACCGGCCATGGGAAGCGTACAAACGTGGCTTTGGAGACACCGCAGGCGAATATTGGCTTGGTCAGGTTTCCTCTATTGTGTTATTTTTACAAATTAAACACAATCTCTGTAGGTTTGGTAGAATAAATAACTCAGAGTGATTTAATACTGAAATGTGCTCAAATCAAAAAGGTCTTGAGAACATATTTTTGATCACGTGGCGAGAGAAGCACGAGCTGAGGGTGGACCTTGAAGATTTCGAACACGCAAAAGTTTACGCGAGATACACGTCTTTCTACATCGATGCCGAGTCGGAGAAGTACATGCTGCACGTCTCTGGATTCATCAACGGAGGTGCAGGTGAGAGAAAATAATGATTTAGAAATTATAATGAATAAATAAAAAGTGAATAGAAAATGTAATAAATAAAGTTCCTGGAAGAGATTTTTGAGACGTAGATGGAGAAGGACATCGATGTCTGTTGGTTTCTGCTTCAGTTTTGCTCGGCAGCTATGAGGCTAATGGAAGTAACTAATCAGTGAAAATCTGGCGTACATAAATATTTGAAATAAGAAAATAAAGCAGAGAAGTTAGTAATAAAAAACGAATTATAATATAGGAATAAAATTAACAATGTAATAAAATATCAATGCAGTGAAACAAAATGAAACTTGCAATGAGCCTAGAAATGTAATTAAATCAAATAAAAGTAGATTTAGATGATATTTGTGTTGATAATGTGTCTGTAAGATGAAGTTATGCTTCAAGCTGAAATATACATGTGAATTTCCACCAGCATTTTAAAAACTGAGATTTCAGAACATAAGTCAGGGAGATGAGGATGGAAGCAACTTGCCTGTGTATGTTCAGGACATTGTGCATGATGTGGAGGTGATGAACGGCCTGAGAGCATGATGATGGTGTAAGGTCTCACACCTAGCCAAGGATGATCACCTTCTACCATCGGGGGTGGCCAACCCGCGTCTCGCAAACCGCATGCGGCTCTTTGGCTGGTTTCATGCGGCTCTTACGTTCATATCGATTTTTGTGTGTTTGACTTGTAATGTGCGTGTTCACTTTGCTTGAGTTCAATACGGTATTTTTAAGACTTAAATGAGTTTGTGCCCCTACTGGGAAACTTTGCGGTATATCAGACCTTGGCATGAGGCCAATCATAAATTACAGGGATGCACCGAGAATTTTCCGGAAATATCTAAATCACCAAAACAACACGTCAGAAACACAATTGTAATGACGCAATAAAAAAGCTTCTCACGCACATGCGCATTTGACGAAAATACCGTATTAAACTCACAATTGTAATGACGCAATAAAAAAGCGCAGCAGCACACGGGTATCTGGATAAGAGCAACATGTCTGCGGTGTGTGGAGAGCGATGTGCAGAACATGCAATGCTGAAATTTCAAGGAGGGGTGTATCTGCAAAGAGTTTCTCCAAGTCAGGTTTATTGTATCACCTGAAATACAAACATTAAACTTACAAACGCGGCGCAGAAAAGTAAAGTCAATCCGCGCATGCGCACTCCGTCTGTAGAGGGCGCTTTTGAAAAGGCAGGAAAGTTTTCCAGTGATGTGCCAAGGCAAAAGGCAGAACACAAAAAATTATGGATTTAATTGACTTTTGTATTTAATTTTCATTTTGGTGCATCTCTAAAATATTATCGTTGGGGTGGCCCTCTGACACAATTCAGGTTTCTCATGTGGACCCTTGTAAAAATTAATTGCCCCCCCTGCGGTATATTCATCTCACGCACATGCGCATTTGACGAAAATACCGTATTAAACTGAAAGCATTTGGAACTTTCGACAAAGACATCAACAACTGTGCAAAGACATATGAAGGAGGATTTTGGTTTGATAACTGCCACCATTCCAACCCCAATGGTGTGTACAAATGGGGAACTGGGGTACCTGCATATACAGGAATTTACTGGAACCACTGGAAAGGTGCCTACTACTCATTAAAGTCGATAACCATGAAGATAAGACGTGTGTTTTTGCCAGAATTTGAACAATAGTACCCGGAGATCCAGAGCTGAAATTCCCAATCGTGAATTTTTATATTCAGCCACACACACACACACATATATATATATATATTGCAATGAGCTTGTTATAGATGTCCGGTTAAAGATGACCGTATTTCACAAAATCTACGTAGATGTGTATGTATCGGATTTTATGGCTTTATGAGTACACCATAAACCTAAACAATGCAGGAACATGTCTGACTAACAAAGTGTTCTCAAATATCATGTTCAATACGAGCGAGTCTCGGAGTCCTGGTTATTCATGGTGTATGATCTGATAAATATCATTCATATTTTCCTGATCATGATCTCTTTGTTTTTTTTTAAATCCTAATAAAAATAAAAAACTATTCTTTTAATGCTCATTAGCATGTCTTTTTGTTTTTTCCATATACAGAACAGTTGTACTTCTGTAAGACTTTCATAATAATGTCACATTTTTGCTTCAGTTTTTACCACTGGGTTGTGTTTAAACAGTCGGTTGTTACTGCAAGCCTGTGAAAATGTAGTTTGTTTTCGATTTCTTACTGTAAAAATGTCCAACTATAAAAACCGAAAAACATCAAATTATACTAAAGTTAAAATCAAGCAGCTGGAGCAGACACAAGTTCCTCTAAGGGCAACACCATTGACCCAAGCTCAAACCTCTGCCGAGGACGTCACTCAGCCCCAGGTCTCTGGCGAAGCCGGCACTCGGCCACTAATCTCCGCCGAGGATGTCGCTCAGCCTCTGATCCCTGCCGAGGGCGTAACTCAGTCTTCAATCTCCGCAGAGGGGATGTACAGCCTGTAATCCCCGCCGAGGATGTTGCTCCAACACTTAACTCCGCCGAGGGCATCACTAAGCTCCTGATCTCTGCCTAAGAGCATCGCTTGGACTCTGACCTCTGCTGAGGACATTGCTCAGCCTAGGAACCCTGCAGAGGACATAAATCTGTCTCTGGACCTCAGGATGTCAGCCTTTGGCGGCTGTCATCCTGCTGCTATCTCTGCGGCTCCTGGCCTTGATCTAAAACACCTGGGACTCCATAGCCACTTACCTTCATAAACTCCCTTTCTAGACTCACTCGGGGTCTATTATTGAACACTATGATCCAGTCCACCATATCGCTTGGACTCTGACCTCTGCTGAGGACATTGCTCAGCCTAGGAACCCTGCAGAGGACATAAATCTGTCTCTGGACCTCAGGATGTCAGCCTTTGGCGGCTGTCATCCTGCTGCTATCTCTGCGGCTCCTGGCCTTGATCTAAAACACCTGGGACTCCTTAGCCACTTACCTTCATAAACTCCCTTTCTAGACTCGGGGTCTATTATTGAACACTATGATCCGGTCCATCATCGTCAATCCCAATGAACATCTTAACATCTTCAGCTCTGCTACCTCCAGCTCCACCTCCTGTCTTTTACTTAATGCCACTGTCTCTAAACCATACAACATCTCAGGTCTCACCACAGTCCTATAAACTTTCCCTTTCACTCTCACAGATACTCTTCTATCACAAATCACTCCTGCTGTCACTCTTCTCCACCCACTCCACCCTGCCTGCACTCTTCACTTCTCTAACACTCTCCATTACTCTGCACTGTTGACCCCAGGTACCTGAACTCCTCCACCTTCTCCACCTCTTCTCCCTGCAACCGCACCCCTCCAATGCCCTCCCTCTCATTCACACACATGTACTCTGTCTTACTCCTACTGACTTCTATTCCACTTCTCTCCAGCGAGTACCTCTACCTCTCCAGACTCTTCTCCACCTGCTCCCAACTCTTACCACAAATCACAATCATCCACAAACATCATATTCCACGGAGACTCCTGTCTGACCTCGTCTGTCAACCTGTCCATCATCACTGCAAACAGGAAAGGGCTCAAAACCGATCCTTGATGCAGTCCAACCGCCACCAGGAACCAGACTGTCGTTCCTACTGCACACTTCACTGCTGTCACACTGTCCTCATACATGTCCTGCACCACCCTCACATACTTCTCTGACACACCAGACTTTCTCATACAATACCACAACTCCTCTCACTCTGTCGTACACTTTCTCTAAATCCACAAACACACAATGCATCTCCTTCTGTCCTTCTCTATACTTTTTCATCAACATTCTCAAGCAAATATTGTGTCTGTGGTGCTCTTCCTCAGCATAAAACCATACTGTTGCTCACATCTTCTCTCAGCCTGGCTGTCACTCCATTTACATTACATTTGGCAGATGCCCTAATCCAGAGCAACTTACAACTGAGCAGGGAATGTTTTTTTTTTTTAGGGCTTTGCTCAAGGACCCAGCAGTGGCAGCTTGGTGGTGGTGGGATTTGAACCAATGAGCTCCCACCTCCCACTACTCTTTCCCATAACTCCATAGGGTGACTGAGCAACTTATTATTCACAATAATGATTACACCATGTGCATTGCAGGTGTTCGGTGAAAGGTAACAATTTACAACTGAGCATGGAACTCAGCATGCTTGTCAGACATATCTTCATGGATAAGTGCTCACCAACTAAAACTCAACCCCAGCAAAACAGAACTGCTGGTCATCCCAGGTGATTCATCTCCAGGTCAAGATCTCCAAATAACACTTCATGACTCTCTGCTCTCCCCTTCAGCCGCTGCTCGTAACCTTGCGGTAACTATTGAAAATGAACTGTAGTTCTTTCCACATGTCGCTAATGTTGCTCGTTCTTGTTGATTTCTTCTCTATAACATCCAAAGGATTCGACTATTTTCACCATACAGGCTGCCCAGGTGCTTGTTCAGTCTCTTGTCATTTCAAGACTGGACTACTGCAGCTCTCTGCTGGCAGGTCTTCCCCTGAACGCTATTCATCCACTGCAAATAATAAAAAATGCAGCTGCACGACTTGTGTTCAATCAGCCCAAGTTCTCCCACACCACCCCACTGCTGCTCCTTCACTGGCTTCCAGTAGCTGCACGTATCAGATTCAAAACACTGATGTTTGCCTACAAGGCCAAAAATGGACCAGCACCATCTTACCTCAGTGACCTCATCACATCTCGCACTGCACCACGCTGTCTGAGATCCTCCAGCACTGCTCCACTGGTACCACCTTCTCTCAGAATGAGAGGTAAGTAAACTTTGAGGCTCTTCTCTGTTCTGGGACAGAGGTGGTGGAATGAACTTCCCCTAGATGTCCGTACAGTGGAGTCTCTGACTATCTTCAAGCGAAGACTGAAGACCTTCATCTTCCTGAAATACTTAAATTAGCACTTTCCAAGTTTGTAGAATTCAAGTTATATTTATATTAAGTTTGTAATCTTGTGTGCAGTGTAGATTTATTTATTACTAGAGATTTAAAGCACTTGTGTACGTCGCTCTGGATGAGGGCGTCTGCTAAATGCCGCAAATGTAAATGTAACGCGATGCGCTACTCCTGTATTATTTCTGTTATGTCTCAGCAGGTCTTTGTTGTTTATTTAATAAAATCCCAGCATTATCCCAAGTAATTTAACACCAGTGTTGGGGAGTTTAACCTGCTTTGGGTTCCAGATAACTGCAAAATGAGAAAACGTTTTTTTGATAAGTGGAGAATAGATGGCAGTGTGAGCTTCACCAGGCCATGGGTGGAGAACAATTAATGAGACTGTATTGAAAACAAAACTTAAACCAAGAATAACAATAGAGAGATTTTATTGGGGAATCGTGTATCTGTGAAATCCAAAATAAAACCACAAGGTCAGTGTCCTCATGGGGCATAAAAAAAACCCTAAATAGAACATTTCACACAAAGCTACTTCCTGCTCGTTGGACAGACAATTGGTTTACGTATTACTGTCTTTGTACAGTGTTACTTTGGAGAATCCAATATTCCAGGGAATACAGGTGTTTTCTTTCGCCGGTGTTTATGGGAAATGATTGGGTCCGAATCCCTGAAATGGATACTGATAATAAATCGACTTTTTTTGATTTATTGAGCACGGCGGAGAGAGGGTAAAAAATCCTGCTGAATGTCAGAGGGGACATTTCTGAGTCAGGTATCTACCTGGAGGTAGCGTGTAACACAGGTAAGCAAGGATTTATTTATAGAATTATAATTTCGGCTTTTATACTTTTTAACCAGCAATTTCAACTAATTTTACTCCATGATTATTTGTGTACATGAATTCAATCTGGAAAGAATGAACTAAAAGGCAAAATGCAATCAAATATATGTTGTTTTTCTTGTGTTTTTTAACAAAACCTAATGCAGCTGTGATTAAAAACCTATTCAGAGATTGATCTATTAATATTTTACAGTTTTTTACTGTAACCGTTTACCATTTTTTTTACGGTTTTTTATCCTGAATGAGTTGCAGTGATTTATAATTTACAGCCTACATCATAAAGTGCTTGTTAATTTACCAGGTAAAAGATGAACATGTGGTGTTTGAATTAATGCGTTTTATTTTTTATTTTTGTGGTCATTTACTGATTTCTTCAGATTTGACCTTTGCACTACAAGTCATGAGTTGTATACAACAGAACGTCCTTCACGTCACGGTTCCTTCGGTTCCGATGTACGTGTTATGGAGTCTAGCCCTTCCCCTGCTGGTGCAGTGCCATGTTATTAACCAGAATTTCTTGCCGCTGGACTGTCAGGACATTTTCAATAACGGCTCCATCCACAGTGGAGTTTATAACATCTACCCTGTAGGCCCGAAGAAACCGCTGCAGGTGTACTGTGATATGGGCTGCACTGAAAATGATGAACGCAGTGAAGGGAAATGGACAGTATGTGGATTTTAACTGGGATTGATGTTTAAATTGTGGATTCTGTAGATTAGTATCTAATCTTTTTTTCTTTCTTCTTCCTTGCAGGTGATTCAGAAGAGAATGGATGGCACTGTGAATTTCTACCGGCCATGGGAAGCGTACAAACGTGGCTTTGGAGACACCGCAGGCGAATATTGGCTTGGTCAGGTTTCCTCTATCGTGTTATTTTTACAAATTAAACACAATCTCTGTAGGTTTGGTAGAATAAATAACTCAGAGTGATTTAATACTGAAATGTGCTCAAATCAAAAAGGTCTTGAGAACATATTTTTGATCACGTGGCGAGAGAAGCACGAGCTGAGGGTGGACCTTGAAGATTTTGAGCAGGCAAAAGTTTACGCGAGATACACGTCTTTCTACATCGATGCCGAGTCGGAGAAGTACATGCTGCACGTCTCTGGATTCATCAACGGAGGTGCAGGTGAGAGAAAATAATGATTTAGAAATTATAATGAATAAATAAAAAGTGAATAGAAAATGTAATAAATAAAGTTCCTGGAAGAGATTTTTGTGTGTAAATGAGTAAATGTATCTGATGTCAGCGGTTAAAATAAAGACGTAGATGGAGAAGGACATCGATGTCTGATGGTATTAAGTAATAATTATATAGGAATAAAATTACCAATGTGATAAAATATCAATGCAGTGATGTTTGCAGAGCAAAACTGTCTGAAGGATCAAAACTCCTGGTGCTGTTTTCTTCTCCAGTTTCTTAAATTAATAGAATTGTGCCTTATTCCTTAATGTTTTTATTCCACAGGAGACTCTCTAGCGTATCACAACGGGAAAGCATTTGGAACTTTCGACAAAGACATCAACAACTGTGCAAAGACATATGAAGGAGGATTTTGGTTTGATAACTGCCACCATTCCAACCCCAATGGTGTGTACAAATGGGGAACCGGGGTACCTGCATATTCAGGAATTTACTGGAACCACTGGAAAGGTGCCTTCTACTCATTAAAGTCGATAACCATGAAGATAAGACGTGTGTTTTTGCCAGAAGTTGAACAATAGTACCAGGAGATCCAGAGCTGAAATTCCCAATCGTGAATTTTAATATTCAGCCACACACACACACATATATATATATATATATTTAAATGAGCTTGTTATAGATGTCTGGTTAAAGATGAGTGTACAACACAAAATCTACGTAGATGTGTATGTATCGGATTTTATGGCTTTATGAGTACACCATAAACCTAAACAATGCAGGAACATGTCTGACTAACAAAGTGTTCTCAAATATCATGTTCAATACGAGCGAGTCTCGGAGTCCTGGTTATTCATGGTGTATGATCTGATAAATATCATTCATATTTTCCTGATCATGATCTCTTTGTTCTTTTTAAAATCCTAATAAAAATAAAAAAACTATTCTTTTAATGCTCATTAGTGTTTATTTTTATTTTTTTCCATATACAGAACAGTTGTACTTCTGTAAGACTTTCATAATAATGTCACATTTTTGCTTCAGTTTTCACCCCTGGGTTGTGTTTAAACAGTCGGTTGTTACTGCAAGCCTGCGAAAATGTTTGTTTTAGATTTCTTACTGTAAAAATGTCCAACTATAAAAACCGACATCAACATCAAATTCATTCATTTACACCAACACAACTAACTAATTATAACTAATACAATTTCATTCATCACCAAATGTTTAGAATGTTATATAAAATTGAGGTAAAAAAAACAACAACAACAACATTAAAGCTAGATTATAAATATATCTGACCTAATTCCTGTATCAAACACCATATATATATATATATTCTTCTTCTTCTTCAGCTTCTCCCACTAGGGGTCGCCACAGCGGATCATCCATCTCAAACCATCTCAATCTCACCTCCCTCACCTTGTCTCCAAAACGTCCTACATGCGCTGTCCCTCTAATAAACTCATTTCTAATTCTGTCCATCATCGTCACTCCCAACGAACATCCACCACCACTGCCATTTCCATCCTTTCAGCAACATCTACCACCATCTGCTCTTCCACATTCCTCTCCTTAAAACCACACCTACCATCACCTCCTCGTCACCTCTGTTCCCTTCACCTACATGCCCATTAAAGTCTGCCCCAATCACCAATCTTTCATTCCTACGTTCACCTTCTACCACTTCATCTCACTCACTCCAGAATCTTTTCTTCTCCTCCATCTCACAATCCACTTGTGGAGCATAAACACTGATGACATTTATCATCATCCCTTCATCTTCCACCTTCACGATCATCACCCCATCAGAAACTCTCTTCACCTCCACTACACTCTTACTGTACTCTTCCTTCAGAATCCCCCCTACACCATTTCTCCTTCCATATATAACATTCTAATATATATATAATTATTATTAAATGTTTTTTGTGTGTGTTTTTTTATTTTGTATTAGTACAGAAGGTGCACCGTGTTGGGTGCCAATATATTTGCACCATAAGTATATATAATTGAGCTCCAACCCAAACACAGTCCAATTCAAGATGGCCGACTCTTCAGCAATGACGTGTAAACGGAGACGTTCCCAGGATTCCATATTGAGTTTTTAAATTTCCACCCGCATTCTGCGCAATCTGCTGCTTTGACTTTTGGGTCATGTGGGCGTGTAGGAACCAATCAGACAGCAGGCGGAAGTATTGGAGCGAATCCACGCACGGAAGGCCGGAACGCGCCAGCCAATCGGAGCGCACGGAGTCGGAAAAGGGGGCGGGGTTTTTGAATCCGAACGCGGTTGTGCGGAAGAGGAATAAGAAGAAAAAAGAAGAAAAAACATGACGGCGTTCAGGAAGTGGTTACCTGGTTAGAAGGAGGAAGTTAATAAACAGATAGTTATAGTTAAATAGCTACACAAATCTACTCGTTTAAAGCAGGTCGGTTGGGTTTTAAGCGGATTAACGATGTTGTTCCACCGAGTCGTTTACGCGCTACTTCCGGTCTTGGTGTGTGTGAGCGAGGCCAGGATCCACCGCCTCACTCTGAAGGTAAGATCTCCTGCTGATCTCCTGTTGATCTCCTGCTGATCTCCAGAACTTCAGGATGGACTGAGGACATGTGCGGGGAGAAAACCTGCTCTGGCCTTTCTGTAGGACACTGAGCTCGTGCTGACACTCCGGAGCACTTCATAAACACTTCATAAACACTTCATACACACTTCATACACACATCACTGCTTTCATACCTGCATTACGTTCAGACACGTTGTAACGCGTTATTACTGTATAAACCGGAAGTGTGTACACGTGGCTGGTTCCTTAGTGTGTAACAGCTGTGGTGTGAAGTGACCGATTCTACAGTAGAAAGAGAGAGAGAGAGAGAGAGGGGGAGATTGCAGGGAGGGATAGAGAGAGAGAGAGAGAGAGAGAGAGAGAGATTGCAGGGAGGGATAGAGAGAGAGAGAGAGAGAGAGAGAAGAGAGAGAGAGACAGAGGGGGAGAGAAAGAGAGAGTGTGGGAGAGAAGAAGAAAGAGAGAGAAAGAACGAGGGAGAGAGAGAGAGACAGAGAGAAAGAAAGAGAGAGAGAAAGAGAACGAGAGAGAGAGATCTACTAGAAGCATGTTAGAACAGTGTGTAGGTGTGTTATGGGATTTGAAACATGCCATGATGGACACTTTCCCAGCATGCACTACAGGTGGAAAGTGGTGCTGCTCGGGGTAGAGGAAGAAAGAGAGAGTGTGGGAGAGAAGAAGAAAGAGAGAGTGTGGGAGAGAAGAAGAAAGAGAGAGAAAGAACGAGGGAGAGAGAGAGAGAGAAAGAAAGAGAGAGAGAAAGAGAACGAGAGAGAGAGATCTACTAGAAGCATGTTAGAACAGTGTGTAGGTGTGTTATGGGATTTGAAACATGCCATGATGGACACTTTCCCAGCATGCACTACAGGTGGAAAGTGGTGCTGCTCGGGGTAGAGGACAGGTGACTTCTTCTTCTCCTTCTCACTCTCATCATCTTCTCCTCCTCCTCAACTCTTCTTCTCCCTGTTATCCCCTGGACAGTTTCATGTACAGACAGTGAAGCAGCTTCATGATTAAGTGTTACAGGTGATTAGTGGCGTGTGTTTGTGGGCGTGGCCTGTAGAGAAAGGGGCGGTCCTATAGTGCAGTATCTGACAGTGTGTGTAATAAAGGATTCCTTATTAAATGTCATCTTATCAGCGACTTTGTGTCTGAACCAATCCCAGTTCAGGTTGTGAGTTTGAGTGGGAGGGGCTTATTCAGTCACGGCGACAGGACGCCAGCCAATCACGTGGCTGCATGAGCTCAGGTATGTGAGAGAGGGCAGAGTATTGTGAGGAGGGTTTCTATGGAAACTGGTTTGTCAGTATCTGACTTTTAGGAGTGTGATTTATTTTGTAAACACTGTCGCTCGAGACGTCTCTTGAAACGAGGGATTAGACGTGTCCCTCCTCCACACCCTTCACCCCATTGTCTTCTTTTCATCTGAAATAAAAACTTTGCAGAAATCAAACAAACAAAGTAGACGAACACGTCAGGCTTCCTCATGACTGAAATTCCTGCAGATACACAGAGGATTGAACAGCACGTGTCGTGTGCAGGCTGGCGTGAGCGTGGTGCAGGTGCATGCTGGGTAAATTAATGTCTCTCTCTGTCTCCCAGAATGAGACGCGTTCCCTCGTCCACCTCAACACCTTCGGATTCTTCCCCAACGCCACTCTGGAACTCAGCAT
Source organism: Silurus asotus (assembly GCA_024362625.1). Lineage (NCBI taxonomy): Eukaryota > Metazoa > Chordata > Actinopteri > Siluriformes > Siluridae > Silurus > Silurus asotus. Next base: position 364,200 of record MU551601.1, on the reverse strand, counting down.
GCTCTCTCTACAGTTCCCTAAAACGATGGACAAGTCCTCTCCTCCTCTGGTGAGCTGGTGTGTGTGTGTGTGTGTGTGTGTGTGTGTGTGTGTGTGTGTGTGTGTGTGTGTGTGTGAGACGTCACAGGTTAGATGTGTAGATCTTCATGTTCTTGGTGAAGGGCACACACACGTGAAAATTAAAGGAGTGAGATTAAATCATGTGAATAGATAGATAGATGGACAGATAGATAGAGAGATAGATAGATGGATGGGTGGATGGATAGATAGACAGAGAGATAGATAGATGGACAGATAGATGGACAGAAAGATAGATAGATAGACAGATAGATAGATAGACAGATAGATAAACAGATAGATGGACAGAGAGATAGATGGACAGATAGATAAACAGATAGATGGACAGAGAGATAGATGGATGGATGGATGGATGGATGGATAGACAGAGAGATAGATAGATGGACAGATAGATAAACAGAAAGATAGATGAATGGATGGATGGATAGATAGACAGAGAGATAGATAGATGGACAGATAGATGGACAGAAAGATAGATAGATGGACAGATAGATAGATAGACAGATAGATAGATAAACAGATAGATGGACAGAGAGATAGATGGACAGATAGATAAACAGATAGATAGACAGAGAGATAGATGGACAGATAGATAGACAGAGAGATAGATGGACAGATAGATAGACAGAGAGATAGACGGACAGATAGATGGACAGATAGATAGACAGATTGATAAGCAGATAGATAGACAGAGAGATAGATGGACAGATAGATGGACAGATAGATGGACAGATAGATAGATAGACAGAGAGATAGATAGACAGAGATAGATGGACAGATAGATAGACAGAGAGATAGACAGATTGATAAGCAGATAGATAGACAGAGAGATAGATGGACAGATAGATAGACAGATAGATAGATAGACAGAGAGATAGATAGACAGATAGATAGACAGAGAGATAGGTGGACAGATAGATAGACAGAGAGATAGATGGACAGACAGATAGACAGAGAGATAGATGGATGGACAGATAGATAGACAGAAAGATAGATGAATGGATGGATGGATAGATAGACAGAGAGATAGATAGATAGATGGACAGATAGATGGACAGATAGATAGATAGACAGATAGATGGACAGAGAGATAGACGGACAGATAGATAGATGGACAGATAGATAGACAGAGAGATAGATGGACAGATAGATAGATGGACAGATAGATAAACAGATAGATAGACAGAGAGATAGATGGACAGATAGATGGACAGATAGATAGACAGAGAGATAGATGGACAGATAGATAGACAGATTGATAAGCAGATAAATAGACAGAGAGATAGATGGACAGATAGATAGATAGACAGAGAGATAGACAGATTGATAAGCAGATAGATAGACAGAGAGATAGATGGACAGATAGATAGACAGAGAGATAGACAGACAGATAGATAGACAGAGAGATAGATGGACAGATAGATAGAGAGATAGATAGACAGAGAGAGAGATAGATGGAGAGATAGACAGAGAGATAGGTGGAGAATTGTATTTATTCTTAAATAGAAATTGTAAAACTATTGAAAGTAATGAATAATAAATGTTAATAAGAGTGTGTGTATTTATACTGGTGTGTATTACATCCACTTATCTACACTCTGTGTCCTTATACTGTAAAATGTGTTTTCACCTGCTGTGTGTGTGTGTGTGTGTGTGTGTGTGTGTGTGTGTGTGTGTGTGTGTGTGTGTGTGTGTGTAGGTGGGCTTCAGTCTGGCCAGGTCCCGGGTAAACGGCGTAGTTTTCTACACAGTAAGTGTGTGTGTGTCTGTGTGTGTGTGTGTGTTTGTGTGTGTTGAGCAGTGTTGAAGCTGAAGGTGCAGCAGCAGGAGTGTGAGACTGTGGGAGTGTGAGACTGTGGGAGTGTGAGACTGTGGAGTGTGTGAGACTGTGGAGTGTGTGAGACTGTGGAGTGTGTGAGACAGTGGAGTGTGTGAGACAGTGGAGTGTGTGAGACAGTGAAGTGTGTGAGACAGTGGAGTGTGAGACTGGGAGACAGTGGAGTGTGAGACTGGGAGTGTGAGACTGTGAGACAGTGAGCGTGTGTGAGACAGTGAGCGTGTGTGAGACAGTGAGCGTGTGTGAGACAGTGAGAGTTTGTGAGACAGTGAGCGTGTGTGAGACAGTGAGACAGTGAGTGTGTGTGAGACAGTGAGCGTGTGTGAGACAGTGAGTGTGTGTGAGACAGTGAGTGTGTGTGAGACAGTGAGCGTGTGTGAGACAGTGAGCGTGTGTGAGACAGTGAGACAGTGAGTGTGTGTGAGACAGTGAGCGTGTGTGAGACAGTGAGCGTGTGTGAGACAGTGAGCGTTTGTGAGACAGTGAGCGTGTGTGAGACAGTGAGAGTGTGAGAGACAGTGAGAGTGTGAGAGACAGTGAGAGAGTGTGAGACAGTGAGAGTTTGTGAGACAGTGAGCGTGTGTGAGACAGTGAGAGTGTGAGAGACAGTGAGAGAGTGTGAGACAGTGAGAGTGTGAGACAGTGAAGTGTGTGAGACAGTGGAGTGTGAGACTGGGAGTGTGAGACTGTGAGACAGTGAGCGTGTGTGAGACAGTGAGCGTGTGTGAGACAGTGAGAGTGTGTGAGACAGTGAGAGTGTGTGAGACAGTGAGAGTGTGTGAGACAGTGAGAGTGTGAGACAGTGTCTGATGTGTATGTGGTGTTTTATTTTGGTAACAGACGGAGGAGACGGATCAGTGCATCCTGTCCAAAACCAAGAGTCAGGACAATCTGATTCTGTTCCTTATCCACACGGGCAACCTGAGGTAGAAAGTGTGTGTGTGTGTGTGTGTGTGTGTGTGTGTGTCCCTCAGTGTGAGTACATCTACACAACATCTACACAACATCTACACAACCCTTACTCCCTCAGTGTGAGTACATCTACACAACATCTACACAACATCTACACAACCCTTACTCCCTCAGTGTGAGTACATCTACACAACATCTACACAACATCTACACAACCCTTACTCCCTCAGTGTGAGTACATCTACACAACATCTACACAACATCTACACAACCCTTACTCCCTCAGTGTGAGTACATCTACACAACATCTACACAACATCTACACAACCCTTACTCCCTCAGTGTGAGTACATCTACACAACATCTACACAACATCTACACAACCCTTACTCCCTCAGTGTGAGTACATCTACACAACATCTACACAACATCTACACAACCCTTACTCCCTCAGTGTGAGTACATCTACACAACATCTACACAACATCTACACAACCCTTACTCCCTCAGTGTGAGTACATCTACACAACATCTACACAACATCTACACAACCCTTACTCCCTCAGTGTGAGTACATCTACACAACATCTACACAACATCTACACAACCCTTACTCCCTCAGTGTGAGTACATCTACACAACATCTACACAACATCTACACAACCCTTACTCCCTCAGTGTGAGTACATCTACACAACATCTACACAACATCTACACAACCCTTACTCCCTCAGTGTGAGTACATCTACACAACATCTACACAACATCTACACAACCCTTACTCCCTCAGTGTGAGTACATCTACACAACATCTACACAACATCTACACAACCCTTACTCCCTCAGTGTGAGTACATCTACACAACATCTACACAACATCTACACAACCCTTACTCCCTCAGTGTGAGTACATCTACACAACATCTACACAACATCTACACAACCCTTACTCCCTCAGTGTGAGTACATCTACACAACATCTACACAACATCTACACAACCCTTACTCCCTCAGTGTGAGTACATCTACACAACATCTACACAACATCTACACAACCCTTACTCCCTCAGTGTGAGTACATCTACACAACATCTACACAACATCTACACAACCCTTACTCCCTCAGTGTGAGTACATCTACACAACATCTACACAACATCTACACAACCCTTACTCCCTCAGTGTGAGTACATCTACACAACATCTACACAACATCTACACAACCCTTACTCCCTCAGTGTGAGTACATCTACACAACATCTACACAACATCTACACAACCCTTACTCCCTCAGTGTGAGTACATCTACACAACATCTACACAACATCTACACAACCCTTACTCCCTCAGTGTGAGTACATCTACACAACATCTACACAACATCTACACAACCCTTACTCCCTCAGTGTGAGTACATCTACACAACATCTACACAACATCTACACAACCCTTACTCCCTCAGTGTGAGTACATCTACACAACATCTACACAACATCTACACAACCCTTACTCCCTCAGTGTGAGTACATCTACACAACATCTACACAACATCTACACAACCCTTACTCCCTCAGTGTGAGTACATCTACACAACATCTACACAACATCTACACAACCCTTACTCCCTCAGTGTGAGTACATCTACACAACATCTACACAACATCTACACAACCCTTACTCCCTCAGTGTGAGTACATCTACACAACATCTACACAACATCTACACAACCCTTACTCCCTCAGTGTGAGTACATCTACACAACATCTACACAACATCTACACAACCCTTACTCCCTCAGTGTGAGTACATCTACACAACATCTACACAACATCTACACAACCCTTACTCCCTCAGTGTGAGTACATCTACACAACATCTACACAACATCTACACAACCCTTACTCCCTCAGTGTGAGTACATCTACACAACATCTACACAACATCTACACAACCCTTACTCCCTCAGTGTGAGTACATCTACACAACATCTACACAACATCTACACAACCCTTACTCCCTCAGTGTGAGTACATCTACACAACATCTACACAACATCTACACAACCCTTACTCCCTCAGTGTGAGTACATCTACACAACATCTACACAACATCTACACAACCCTTACTCCCTCAGTGTGAGTACATCTACACAACATCTACACAACATCTACACAACCCTTACTCCCTCAGTGTGAGTACATCTACACAACATCTACACAACATCTACACAACCCTTACTCCCTCAGTGTGAGTACATCTACACAACATCTACACAACATCTACACAACCCTTACTCCCTCAGTGTGAGTACATCTTGAGTACATCTACACAACATATACACAACCCCTACTCCCTCAGTGTGAGTACATCTACACAACATCTACACAACTCCTACACAACCCCTACTCCCTCAGTGTGAGTACATCTACACAACATCTACACAACATTTACACAACCCCTACTCCCTCAGTGTGAGTACATCTACACAAAATCTACACAAACCCTACTCCCTAGGTGTGAGTACATCTACACAACATCTACACAACATCTACACAACCCCTACTCTCTCAGTCTGAGTACATCTACACAACATCTACACAACCCCTACTCCCTCAGTGTGAGTACATCTACACAACATCTACACAACCCCTACTCCCTCAGTGTGAGTACATCTACACAACCCTTACTCCCTCAGTGTGAGTACATCTACACAACATATACACAACATCTACACAACCCCTACTCCCTCAGTGTGAGTACATCTACACAACATCTACATAACCCCTACTCCCTAGGTGTGAGTACATCTACACAACATCTACACAACATCTACACAGCCCCTACTCCCTAGGTGTGAGTACATCTACACAACCCCTACTCCCTCAGTGTGAGTACATCTACACAACATCTACACAACATCTACACAACCCCTACTCCCTCAGTGTGAGTGTATCTACACAGCATCTACACAAAACCTTGTAACAAAACAACCGTTGTGTGTGTTTAGGTGGAGATCAGGGAGAAGAACACAGATGGTTTTCTCTCAGCTTCTGAGATTCCTCTACCGCGGCTCTACATTAGCATGGCTGCACTGTTCCTCACAGCAGCCATCATCTGGACATCAACGCTGCTCAAACACAAGTATACACATGCGCGCACACACACACACACACACTAGCATAATACTAGTCAAAACAATGTATATTGCTGTAGCTGTCTATAACGCTGATTGTGTGTGTGTGTGTGTGTGTTTTCCAGGTACAGTGTGTTTAAGATCCACTGGCTGATGGCAGCACTCGCCTACACAAAAGCCGTGTCCTTGGTTTTCCACAGTGTGAGTAAAACAGCACATTGTGACATCACTCTGTGCTCTGATTGGTTAAAACATGTCCTCCATCCTCACCCTCAGTATCTGCATCACTGTAATGATTTATGTTGTATGGCGTTATTTTTCCAGTGTGTCAGTATTTGATTGTTTATTTAGAGGTTAACTGATAGTAGCTAAAATATAAATAAAAATAAATAACAAAAAACCCAGTTACATCCAAAATAAACAGCACATGGCATCAGTGAATCACCTCTAGGGGCCGCTCTTGCACCGTATAACACAACCCGGAAAAACTATCAGTATGGATTTTCGGCAATAGTTCCAGCAATCAATTATCAGTGCAGAATAATCGACAAAAACGATAAATCAATCGACCTCTAGTTAGATCAGATTTTATGTTATAATAAAATTTTCTTTAAATTCTGTAATGGCTTATTTGTTAAATGTGTTTATTGTTTAGATTAATTATCACTTCATCAACATGGAGGGGCATCCTATCGAAGGCTGGGCTGTAATGTACTACATCACTCACCTGTAAGTGTGTGTGTGTGTGTGAGTGTGTGTGTGTGTGAGAGAGAGAGTCCTTGTAGTGTGTTAATTCTGTGTGTAATGTGTGTGTGCAGCCTGAAGGGAGCGCTGCTGTTCATTACTCTGGCTCTAATAGGAACCGGCTTCGCTTTCATCAAGTACATTCTCTCTGACAAGGAGAAGAAGATCTTCATGATCGTCATCCCTCTTCAGGTATGGGGGTGGGGGTGGTGATGATTTGTTGCGTTTTGATTGGATGGTTGGTTGCGTTTTGATTGGATGGTTGGTTTTTGCTTCTCCTGTGTAAAACGGATTATTTGATTTGATTGAATTGGTTATTGGTTGATTAACTGGCTGGTTGTGTAAGACATTGATTGGGTGTGGTGGCGTTTGGTTCATTATTTGATCGTCTCATTTTTCAGGCTGATTGGTTAATGATTAGTTTTGATTGATTAATGGATAAAATGCTAAATTGATTCATAATTAATGGATTGTGTGGGTGAGTGTCTGATGGTTTAGTTTGTTTAGATTTTTATTGGTTGTTGAAGATAATTATTAATTATTATAATATTGTTTATTCAGTTTATTATTGATTTATGATCAGTTTAAATTGATTTATTAATAAATTATTAATTGGGTAATTTATTATTAATGTTCTTTTCTAGTTGGTGAATTGGTTCTGTTGGTTTATTGATTGATGAATAGATAGCACACACTGACTGATTGATTGATTGATTAGTGGTGGTAATCATTGAATGATAAATTGATGAAGTTGATTAATTGGTTAATTGATTGATGCACAGGTGTTGGCTAACGTGGCGTACATCATCATCGAGGAGACGGAGGAAGGCTCGAGTGAGTACGCACTGTGGAGGGAGATCCTGTTCCTCGTAGACCTCATCTGCTGCGGCGCCATCCTCTTCCCCGTTGTCTGGTGTGTGTGTGTGTGTGTGTGTGTGTGTTTCTGTGATGTGTGTAGTAGCACTGTTTTAACAATGGTGTGTTACTTTGTTCCAGGTCAATTCGACACCTGCAGGAAGCTTCTACTACAGACGGCAAAGGTGTGTGTCATTTATTACATCAAATCTGACCAAAGTCGTTGTGTGGGATCTCAGATTTTAAGTGTGTGTGTGTGTGTGTGTGTGCGTCCTGTAGCTGCTATGAATCTGGAGAAGCTGAAGCTCTTTAGGCATTACTACGTGATGGTGAGAGTTTTTGTTGTTTCATTGTCAATAAATAAAACACTTAAAGGTATCTCAGTTTTTAAGTGTGTGTGTGTGTGTGTGTGTGTGTGTGTGTGTGTGTGTAGATCGTATGTTATATCTACTTCACGAGGATCATCGCCATCCTGCTGAAGGTCACTGTACCCTTCCAGTGGCAATGGTGCCAAGAGGTGTGATTGCCCCTCCCCTTTTCATGACATTATCAATTCCTGTTTCTATTTATGGAAAGTAGGCAAATTCTTATCCTGTGTGTGTGTGTGTGTGTGTGTGTGTGTGTGTGTGTGTGTGTGTGTGTGTGTTCCTCCCTGCAGTTTCTGATAGAGGTGTCCACCCTGGTGTTCTTCGTGTTAACGGGCTTTAAGTTCCGCCCTGCATCTAATAACCCCTACCTGCAACTGCCCCAGGACGAGGAGGACCTGGAGATGGACGAAGTGTAAGACACACACACACACACATGCTCACACACATCATACACAGCTCTTTTCACTGTGTGTGTGTGTGTGTGTGTGTGTGTGTGTGTGTGTGTGTGTGTGTGTGTGTGTGTGTTCCTCCCTGCAGTTTCTGATAGAGGTGTCCACCCTGGTGTTCTTCGTGTTAACGGGCTTTAAGTTCCGCCCTGCATCTAATAACCCCTACCTGCAACTGCCCCAGGACGAGGAGGACCTGGAGATGGACGAAGTGTAAGACACACACACACACACACACACACACACACACACACACACATGCTCACACACACCGTACACAGCTCTTTTCAATAGTTTCTATTTGTTTTCCTGGTTCCTCTCCTTCAGTGTCTACTGTTTCTGTAGGCTTTTACATCTCCATACATAGATTCTCTAATTCAATTCTTCTTCCTAGCTCTAGCAGTTTCTCAACGTTCTCCAAGATTCCCTCAATCCAGATCGCTTTTTCAGTTCTCCGTTATGGACTTCATACCATCTCTATGAAAACGCACAGAACATGACAATTAATTTAACCTTTACACTGAGCTCCATGAGCTTCTGTCCTGAAGATGACCCAAAACTGACTGTTACAAAGCTCTGAAACCGGAGACTCCTTCTGTAAATGTAGAAACGCTCTCTGTGTGTCCACAGTGTGACTGAGTCGGGGGTGTTGGAGGGCATCTCCAAGGTGAAGAAGACATCCAACGGCCGTGAGAGACACCGAGAGCCTGCCTTGTGATGATGACACTCTGGGGGGAGGAGCCTGGACTGTTAAACTCCACCCCCTTAATCCATCCATTCCGCCAACTGTTGCTTCCGAGACATCTAAAGAAGCGATTGTCTATGCAAGAAAAGGGGGAGGAGGAGGAGTAGGGCTCTCGCTGTGTGTGTGTCTGTCTGTCTGTTTTTCGTGTGTGTGTGTGGGGGGGGGGGTTTACGTTGTTACGTTAGAAGGAGGGGGGGGTGGGGGGGGTACGTTGTTACGTTAGAAGGAAATAAAAATTCTCCTGATTAAAGAAAAAGGGGCCCAGAGCAGAGCCGAGGGGGACACCGGTTTCATCAAATGATTATATTTTCTCCCCTTTAAAAAGTGATCTGATCTCTAATCTGATCTGATCTGTCTCATCCTGCTCTCTTTTTCCTCCTCCTCCTGTTATCTCTCCTTATCCAAAGATTTACAATCATTTAGAAGCAGAAAAACCTTCTTTATAGGACTTTAGCCAAAAAAAAAAACGAAACTCTAGGAGTCCAAAATCAGTCAGACATTGAGACTGGTGTCTAATCATTTACCTCTTCAGATCTCACAGGCACTACGAGGCTTACGTCTGATGATTCATGTCTACAGTTTGTACAGGGGCTAAACGAAGTGTTTAACGTTGATAGCCTGTCGTAGCCTTTTGCGGTGAAGAGGATTTGATTGTTTTGGAGAATTGTTTTATTTCCTCACGTTCCTTCAGCTGTGTTCGCTCATAATCAAACCTGAATCGCTTCCTCTTTATTATTGAACTGATGATTCTTTTTGCGTGTTTTTGGTTTTATTTCTAACGTGGTGGTGTGTTTTCAAAAAACCTTCTCTCGTCTCTTGTCTTGACTTCATCAAACCCCTGAACCTCAGCCAGTCTGAGGACAACCCCCCCCACCCCACCCCCCAACCACAACTAGCAAAGTTTTCCATTCGAAGAGGGAACAAGGATCTCTGTAGACCTCATTTGAGAGAAGCACAATTTAAGAAAGTAAAGGCATTCCGGCAGAGTTTCCTGTTCAGAATGGTGTGAGAATAAATAAACTCCTTTGCCGCTTTGCTCTCACACTAGCATGCTAGCTGGTTAGAACGTTTCGACCGTTGATCTCAGGATGAGATTTAGACTTTACACACTTTTTGGCTGGTGGTATTGAGCTAAATTTCCCCAGCGCCAGGTCCAGAATCAAGATAATGTGTCTGGTTTAGAAAATCTGGTTTAATTGACATGTGGTAGCCCCACCCCCTTTCTGTCAGTATGATATCATTTCCTAGAAGTTTGGCAGGTTTTAATGAACTGACCTAGCGAAGTGCATCATCTGTCATCTGGTTTTCATTGTTTCAAGATCAGGATATTGAGATGCCACCAAGAAAGTGGACTATGAATCACTTTCGCCCAAGCGTTCAGCTCATCCTGCTTTGATCTACCAGTTTATGCTAGCTAACTATTCACCCATCCCTGCTCTGCTAATCCTGACCCATCCAGCACCTGGCACAAGCTAACACACAGTCTTTTCTCAAAAAGACTCCAGATCGCCAGACCACCAGAGAATACTAATAACTCATGATGTTCAGCTGCGTATGATGATCAAGATGTTCCTGTTGTAGAATCTGGACATGTTCTTAAAAGCTGCAGAGACTTTGATGTCACATGACCAGCTTTCTAACACTTGGATTGTGATTTGGTACCGTTGTGGATCCGAAGCCGTGATGATGTAAATACCAAACTAATTATGTCATATAACACGTTATGGCTAATACAGGTGTTAATGACCAGGCTAATGCTAGCCCTGGTTAGTTTATGCTAATGGTTACAGAAGTGAGAAGTGTTTACAGCGTGGTCTTTAAATGAAACCGGAGCAACACGATGTCCTGAATACCGAGCGATGCCTTGCCTCAGAGTTCACGCCGTTCCGGACGGCTCGATGAGTGATTCCATTGTTTGTCGTGTTTTTATTTTTGTTGGGGTTTTTTTTTTTTGTTTTTGTTTGTTTGTGGTGACTCGGAATTCTTTTTCTTCACTCCGCTCTTCATTCACTCCGAGGAACACCTGAGGAACATCTATGTTCACTATCATCCTGGACACCACCACTGATTAGAGGCTTAGAGCGCTACCAAGGGCTGTGAATTTTGTAGATGTTTCCTGCTAGCTTGATTTCTCTTGCTAGTTTAACGCGATGAGTGTGAGGATGTTTCAAATAAAAGGAAGTAAAAACACTGTTTTATTTTTTTGTATGTTTGTTTTTTTTATATAGTGTTAATTTACACGAGACAATTAACACTGGTGCTTATTAGTGTTACCGTGACGACATGCAGAAAAAAACAGTGAGCATTACATGCTAAAGCCAGTGTTTTATTATCTATTCAAATAACTACATTTTTGTACAGATTTTAATTTTAGGATTGAGTTCTCTGAGAAATCTAATGTTTACTAATGAACATGTTCCAGAGTTTAGCAACAGCTCTGTGATCGACGTGCTGGAGTTCATGCTAATCATAAAAACACGCTCATTTAACTCAATGTTTCAGAAATATCAAATAAAGTCAGTGTGTTTGCAGTAGTTTTCTTCCCTGATGAGGAAAATCCTGGTGTTTTTCACTTTCAGGAAATTACTCAGATTCATTATTCCTTATGCTAATTAGCTGTTAGAATATTCGCATGTTCATTAACCCATACTGCACTTATATTTGTTGTATAAGTGTATATTTTATGGTCAGGGGGTTCATTATGTGTTTATAGACCTACTGCAATATTCCAGAGTAAATCAGGTGAATTTCAGAGTTTTATGATGAATATATAAATACATCTAATTATTTTTATTTAAATGGGAAGCGCATTAAAATAACGGCTTCTTTATTTCACCTTTATTATTCTGTATTTCATTTATTGATATTTATTATGTGTGTGTGTTTGTGTGGTATAAGTGTATATTTTATGGTCAGGGGGTTCATTATGTGTTTATAGACCTACTGCAATATTCCAGAGTAAATCAGGTGAATTTCAGAGTTTTATGATGAATATATAAATACATCTAATTATTTTTATTTAAATGGGAAGCGCATTAAAATAACGGCTTTTTTATTTCACCTTTAATATTCTGTATTTCATTTATTGATATTTATTATGTGTGTGTGTTCATCTTTTACTCGGCTGTGTATCTCTCACACACACACACACACACACACACATCTACGAATCCTTACACGCGCCCTCGTTACTTCACCTGTCCTTCTCGAGAGCGCGCGAATGCGGTCGGCGTGAACGCGCATCGGTCTCCAGACCCGTGCGTGCACGCGCTCTAATTGTCGTCCGGCTGAAAAACCGGAGCACTTTATCATCATCATCATCCTCATCATCATCAGTTTGATGTTCCTGAGCGGTGAAGCTGTCAGCATGTGAGTATCATCACCGCGTGCTTTTATTTCCTGTCCGCTCTTTATTCTACTGTATACTTTATTCATTACTGTAATATTCATATTCGGATTTTTTACCGGACTGTGCACGTGCTCGATCTCAAACTGTTCACACTGTGATCTAAAACTCTTCATCACAACCGTGACTCTTCAGTACAAACTTCTAGACCGGATATATATATATATAACCGTTTATTCCTGTTAATGAGAGAGAGAGAGAGAGAGAGAGAGAGAGAGAGAAAAAGAGAAAAGGAGAAGAGAGAGAGAGAGAAAGAAAGAAAGAGAAAACAGAGAGAAGAGAGAAAGAAAGAAAGAAAGGGAAAACAGAGAGAGAGAGATAAAGAAAGAAAGAGAAAACAGAGAGAGAGAGAGAGAAAGACAGAAAGAGAAAACAGAGAGAGAGAGAGAGAGAAAGAGAAAAGACAGAGGGAGAGAGAGAGAAGGAGAAAAAAGAGACACACAGAGAGAGAGAGAGAGAGAGAGAGAGAGAGGGAGGGAGAGGTGTATTTGTGAATGTTCTAATATTAGCCTCTCTGCATCTCTGCTTCTTCTCTCTCCGCACTGCAGCATCCCGCAGTATCCCCGGAACACGTGTGTGAGTGTGTGTGTGTGTGTGTGTGTGTGTGTGTGTGTGTGAGAGAGTGTGTGTGTGTGTGTGTGTGTGTGTATAAGAGAAAATATAATATATAATATACAAAAAGGGT
>MU551601.1:334987-350894 GCA_024362625.1 Silurus asotus | reverse complement strand
TGTGTGTGTGTGTGTGTGTGTGAGAGTGTGTGTGTGTGTGTGTGTGTGTGTGTAAAAGAGATTATAAAATGTATTATACGAAAAGGGTTTGTTTTCTGCGCAACAGCCCCAAAATAATAAATCCACACTTTAGAGATGTTGTTTATGAATCAAGTGTTTGGTCACTGGGAGAGCAGGTGATGAGATTCTGGTCATTTAGAAACCATGGTGATCGAAAGTTCATTATTGGGAATGATGGTGATTAGTGATTAGTTATTTAGGAAGCAGATGTGATGTGATGTGGAGATGTGATGTGATGTGGAGATGTGATGTGGAGATGTGATGTGGAGATGTGATGTGGAGATGTGATGTGGAGATGTGATGTGGAGATGTGATGTGGAGATGTGATGTGGAGATGTGATGTGGAGATGTGATGTGGAGATGTGATGTGGAGATGTGATGTGGAGATGTGATGTGGAGATGTGATGTGGAGATGTGATGTGGAGATGTGATGTGGAGATGTGATGTGGAGATGTGATGTGGAGATGTGATGTGGAGATGTGATGTGGAGATGTGATGTGGAGATGTGATGTGGAGATGTGATGTGGAGATGTGATGTGGAGATGTGATGTGGAGATGTGATGTGGAGATGTGATGTGGAGATGTGATGTGGAGATGTGATGTGGAGATGTGATGTGGAGATGTGATGTGGAGATGTGATGTGGAGATGTGATGTGGAGATGTGATGTGGAGATGTTGTGATGTGATGTGGAGATGTGATGTGATGTGGAGATGTGATGTGGAGATGTGATGTGATGTGGAGATGTAATGTGGAGATGTAATGTGGAGATGTAATGTGGAGATGTGATGTGGAGATGTGATGTGATCTGAAGAGGCTGCAGAAACTCGTTACTCATCACTTGGTGTGTTTGTGATGTAAAATCGTTTAAAAGTCATTGATTTTCCCCCAACAGAATCTCTACACTGGTAACAAAAACTCAAAACTCCAACCAACAGTTACTGCTGAAGCTGCACCTCAAATCAAATAAGAATCTTTATTTTTTATAGCACCTTTAAAAGAAGCGTCTCAAAAGCTTTCAAAGCATAAAAGAAAAAGAAAAAGAAAAAAAAATAGAAATATATAAAAGTAATAATGTTACAATTCATCAGAAAAATAATAACGAGAAAAATCGAATATATAAAAAAATAAAAATAACAGAATAAATAAATCACAAAAATAAGAGATCATAAACTCTGTCTGTGGAGTTTTAAGAGCAGATTTAAAAGCAGGGAAGACTCGGACTGTCTGATCTCAGTTGGGCTTTGGTGCATGTGAGGAAGAAACCTGATCATAGAGCGTGAACGAGTAAAAGACCGGAGGAGGAACAGAGATCTCACTTTGGAGTGTAGACAGTTAAAGATCAGGAGAAATAACGAGGTGCTGTGGCCTGTAGGACCTTAAAGATCAGCATTAGAATTATAAATCCATCCATGACTCAGTCCTGGTCTTAGTCCCAGTCTGAGCAGCTGAAGAAGATCACATGGGGCGGAGTCTTGCAATGTTCCTGAGATGAATAACCAAGGAACATTTCTGACTCTGAGTGTTCAGGTTTCAGAGTGGAGATATGTATGAGCTGATAATCGCACCAAATCAGTAGACTGGTTTTATCACATCCAACATGCAAATGAGGATTATATAGTAGCTGATCACACTGTAGATGTTGTGACACAATAAGAGGACCTGACTCATCAGAAAGATGCTGCAGAATCCTGAATGTCCTCAATGACCTTTCTTTGTGCTCAGGTTTCTCCTGCGCTGCATCACGGCTTCAGTTCTGCTGATACTGGCTGAGAGTGAAGTGGGGTAAAGTTCACAAGACTCTGCTTTCACCTGTGCTTATCCAGAAGTCTGTATGTGTGTTCATGCTAAACACAGGTGTGTGTGTGTGTGTGTGTGTGTGTGTGTGTGTGTGTGTGTGTGTGTGTTTCCAGCCCGAGTAATTCCCCAAGCAGTTACTGTACCGAGTCTAAAGAGTGCCTGCAGTTTGAGTTGGTGTGTCAGACGGAGGAGTATGAGGTAGAATGTGTTTCTCTTTTGAATGATTTTAGTGTTGACTCCTCTCCACTCCTGCAGATGGCGCTAATCTTCTGATCTTCTGAACTGATATGAACTTTAAAACAAAACTCATTGTGATATTTTGAGCTTTAAGTTACAGCTTCAGATAATCATATGGGACTATTGTGTGTGCTTGGTGAAGATAGACCTAATGTGTGTGTGTGTGTGTGTGTGTGTGTGTGTGTGTAGGTGCGACACTACTCTCCAACTCGCTGGGTGTCGACTGATGCTGAAGCGTATCTTATGGGAGTTGGAGCAGCAATGGCCTTTAGACGCCTCTATCAGTACATCACTGGAACCAACGAAGCAGGTGTGTGTGTGTGTGTGTGTGTGTGTGTTTCCAGCCCGAGTAATTCCCCAAGCAGTTACTGTACCGAGTCTAAAGAGTGCCTGCAGTTTGAGTTGGTGTGTCAGACGGAGGAGTATGAGGTAGAATGAGTTTCTCTTTTGAATGATTTTAGTGTTGACTCCTCTCCACTCCTGCAGATGGCGCTGTTCACTTTAATCTTCTGAACTGATATGAACTTTAAAACAAATCTCACTGTGATATTTTGAGCTTCATGTTACAGGTTCAGATAATCATATGGGACAAATGTGTGTGCTTGGTGGAGATAGACCTAATGTGTGTGTGTGTGTGTGTGTGTGTGTGTGTGTGTGTGTGTGTGTGTGTGTGTGTGTGTGTAGGTGCGACACTACTCCCCAACTCGCTGGGTGTCGACTGATGCTGAAGCGTATCTCATGGGAGTTGGAGCAGCAATGGCCTTTAGACGCCTCTATCAGTACATCACTGGAACCAACGAAGCAGGTGTGTGTGTGTGTGTGTGTGTGTGTGTGTGTTGTTTTGTTGTTTGTGTGTTAATTTGTGTGTGTGTGTGTTTTTTTTGTGTGTGCGTGTGTGTGTTTGTGTGTGTGTGTGTGTGTGTGTTGTGTGTGTGTGTGTGTGTGTGTGTGTGTGCGTGCGTGTGTGTGGTGCATGTGTGTGTATATGTGCGTGTGCGCGCGCTCGTGTGTGTGTATGTGTGTGTGTGTGCGTGTGCCTGTGTGTGTGTGTGTGTGTGTGTGTGTGTGTGCGTGTGTGTGCGTGTGCCTGTGTGTGTGTGTGTGTGTGTGTGTGTGCGTGTGCCTGTGTGTGTGTGAGATAGGTATTCAGATGGAGGCAACAGCTCCAGTTCTAGTTGAAGTACCAGAAGAAACTCACACATGGGAGCCGGCAATCTACACACTCAGCTTCCTGCTTCCATCAGTCTTCCAACAAGACCGTCCTCCTGCACCGACCAATGACAAGGTCAGAATCATGTCTGATACACAAACCAACCAATGAGAAGAGACGTGTAAAATAACCAATAAAAATACACTCATTAATATTCACTTCTCCACATTCATTAACATAATTATATAAACTCATATGAAATATTTTAACCTCTGTGTGTGTGTGTGTGTGTGTGTGTGTGTGTGTGTGTGTCAGCTGTATTTTACCGAGATGCCTGAGATGGATGTGTATGTGAGAAGTTATGGTGGCTGGATGCTCTCCGTCTCGTCTCGACTCCACACACACCTGCTAACTAAAGAGCTACAGAGGGTTAACGCTACTTATAACCACACGCACCACTACGCCGTGGGCTACGGTGTGTGTGTGTGTCAGCTGTATTTTACTGAGATGCCTGAGATGGATGTGTATGTGAGAAGTTATGGTGGCTGGATGCTCTCCGTCTCGTCTCGACTCCACACACACCTGCTAACTAAAGAGCTACAGAGGGTTAACGCTACTTATAACCACACGCACCACTACGCCGTGGGCTACGACAGGCACACACACACACACACACACACACACACACACAAACACACAATAAATGCTAAGTATGTGCTTTATACACACAGTGTAAACAAAT
The DNA here is from genome assembly GCA_024362625.1 of Silurus asotus. Taxonomy (NCBI): domain Eukaryota; kingdom Metazoa; phylum Chordata; class Actinopteri; order Siluriformes; family Siluridae; genus Silurus; species Silurus asotus. The sequence goes on along the minus strand of MU551601.1, from coordinate 346,907 downwards.
TAGTGTAATTATATAATGAGTGTGTAATTATATTGTATAGTCAAAAAAGCTTTTCTGTGTGTGTGTGTGTGTGTGTGTGTGTGTGTGTGTGTGTGTGTGTAGTCCTCTGAAACTCTTACACAGACACAATGAGGTGTGGTACGTGGTGAACGGCGAGCCGGTGTGCAACGCAACGACATTTAAACCCACTCAGAGCACCAACACTAATACGCCTACTGCTAGCACTGCTAATCCTCCTGCTATTAGCGATCCTCCTGCTACAGAGTAACCAGGTAAAACCCCAACGAGCGCAAAAATGTCTCTTTACCTAGTTAAAAACATAATATAGCATAAATAAGTATAAATAGACTTCTAGGCAAATTTGGTTGTTAGTCGTTTGATGGATGTTCCGGGTTGCGTCACACTGCACTGCCCTCTAGTGCTCAATGCTTTTATTACATGCAAATATACTGTATTAATCAAAAAAAAAGTAATGCAACTCCTCTACCTAAGAACACACAACCCTCTACTGGACTTCTGTAGGTTTAATCTAATTCCGTACCTGAACACTCAACCCTGAACACTGCACACTGTACAGTCAGGAGCAGAGGTCAACTGATCGATAGCTAGGTTTGGATCAAGTTTACTGATAAGCGATTCATCAACCGATAGTTTTTAAAATAAATACTGGTCAAAACAAACGGTCTCATAATAACGGCAGAGCTTCTCCTCCGCTTCAGCAACAGAATCAACCTGGAAAAACTATCGGTATGGTTTTGCCGATCGCAGATGGTTCAAGCAATCAATCATCGGTCGAGTCAGAAGTCGTTTCCATGATGCAGTGTGCATTGTGTACCACAACAACTTTAGGTCTCTATAAAGCTGGTTATAAACATGAAAACACACCTAAAGAGAAACGAGTGATTACTGCTAAACTGCACTATCTGTTATCTCTATCATAATATAATAAATACAAATCATTTCTCCACTACACACTCAATCTTCCACTTTATTTCTCTGTTACTCTTCTCTAGGGGGCGCCAGTGAATCGGTTGTGTACGTTATTATCACACAATTATCTTATCAGGAGTATCCAACTAACAGGGTGAAAAAATCTCCAGCTTCAGCTCAGTGTCCAGATTTAGCTTTAGTATGGTTCCTTGTGGGTTCTTTAGGATCCATGCAGTGGTACAAAACAACAAACTCTTCAGGACGAAGCTTTGCTTTTAGAATGTGTCCTGTATTCATTACTATGTTTCTCAGAATGTTGCTACTCAGTCTCATCCCTGAGCTGATCATGTTTAAAAAGCGTTTCAGTGTCACGGCTTGCACATGCTCAGATCAGAAGCTGCTTCATCTGGTGTAATTGTGGAAGATAAAACCACCAGGCTGCAACTGCAATTACTAATAAAACCGTATCACATGCTAACGGCTGCTCTGAGATTTTTCATTTGATTCATTGTGTGTTTTTTTACGTTACACCTTCAAACCTCTCGATTTTGTCGTTTTCTGATCCTAAAGAGATCCAGATGATTGTTCCATTCTAAAGATCCAAAATATTCTATAAATGATGATCAAATGATAAACATCTAATCTGACTAACACATTAGCATTAGCATTGCATTTAAAGGCAGTCAGGTTCAATAGAAGGCCAGTTTCATTCAGAAGTTTTCTCCAGTCCATCATAAAGTGAGACGTATTGATTTATTGGATTTTTACAGCCATGAAAATGGAACACTGTACAATTTCAATGTCACAACGTCGGAAGAAATTGGAAATATAAATGTAATGCTTTTTTAATGATTGTAAAGTGGAAATGCTAAGTGTCTACTGGACGCACGTGTGACTTGCTGACCAAAAATATTCCAGTCTCTTCAGGTCTTCACAATCAGAGGCTCTTAGAATAATTATGGGAATAGGAATCAACCACCAACTCCGATTATGGAGTTTGTGTTCATTGTGTGATGTTTCCATTGCTGTTTTATTTCATTTCTAATCCTATTCCATGTTCAAAAATCATAGATCTTCTACTCTAAGTCTTACCTCATAGTTTTCCTACCTAATTTTGTTCTTAAGGTGATGCTGCACCACCGGAGAGATCCTCTAGCAGTGTTCCATACAAATGCTAAAAACGAAATTTTGTGTTTTGATGGTAAAAAAAAGTTCTCACAAGTTCATCACTTGAGAACTGAGACTCTTCCGGTTTCACCAGAAGTTTAAAAAAGTCCAAATCACAGTAAAAAATACATTCACAAAACATAAATAAATAAATAAATAAATAAATAAAGCATTTGAAACACAAGTGCAGATCTCAGATCAGACTTAGTGACTTGGATGATGAGTGTGTGAGGAATCTGATTTAGTTTGATCAGTTTCCTGAGTACAATCACCCACAAGCGAATCTCATTCATACCCAGCAATTATTAGTAACTTTTCTCACAAATTGGCACCGAAATCCTGAAATCTCTCATCCAATCATTGACTGGATTTAATGCCAGATATGTGTGTGTGTGTGTGTGTGTGTGTGTGTGTGTGTGTGTGTGTGTGTGCGCGCTAGGAGGGCATAGCAGCAATATTTTATATCCTTATCAACCAAAACTCAAAAAAGTATTAAAAGTTCAGAATTCTTCTGGTTCTTTATAAGTGCTAACGTGGTGAAACTCGTGCGTTTTTTCCTTCCATTTCCATGCATTTAGGGAAGATTTCACTTTTCTAAGGAATACCGTAATGATTGCTCTGTTCTGGAAATGAGAAAATGGGTTTTTATAATGTTCTTTTTTTCACTTGATGGTTTGGATAATGTTCAGGCAACACTGAACCCAAACATGCTGAATGGTAAAAGCATCAGCGGTGAAACGATCAGGTTCATGACTGTCGGTAGTTCGTTGTTAGCGCTAACGTTTTAGGATAAATTGTCACACAGATTGGTACTCCAGAACAGTCCATTAAAGGAGTATCCCAGGGCCGAGGAGCCTCCTGTTGTGATGGATTTATTTGGGAGTGGCTGTTTTTTTGGGTGTGCTTTGTTTCTTGGTTTGCCATAAGTGAGTGGGAATAGTGAAGGCGTCCACACTCATGCTAACGGTGCGAGACGGCAGCACGCTGAACTGCTTCCTGTCCGAGTTGTACTTGTAAATGACCTCCACTGAAGAGCTTGGAATGGCTCGTGGGCCAACGCCACACAGCCTCTGCATCTCATCCGACTGACCATCTAACGTGTAGATCCCACGGAACTGACAGTTGGAGTCTCGAAGGAGGATGAGGAAGTGGTTTGCTGAGCTTTTCTCCATTTCCTAGGTGAGGATGAAGGTATGGGAAAGAAGACAAGGCAGAAGATTAGACAACATTTCAGGTGTATATTTTGATTCTTTGGTTCAATTTAACAAATGACTCATTTTATAAACAGCCTCTAAAATTGCACTTGATCAAACAGTGACTTCACTCAAAGTCAGAGGCGGAGACTAAATAAACGTACACGTGAGCGCAGACCGAAAGCCCGGTACCGATACGGTTCAGTACCAACATGTGTACCAATACACCCCTAATATTCACAGAAAATTATAGCAATAAAAATGAACAATGTGGACAATCTGTGTGATGCACTGAAGGGCCGTGCTGTACCTCAACAATCTTGTTCTTCTGACCCTCGTTGACTTTTCCTGCGAGGCAGCAACGTGAGAGGGCGCTGTGGATGATGAACTTGTTGGATTTAAAACTTGGCTCTTTGAACAACTTAGGACCTGATGATTCAAAAAGAGAACAAATACAGTAGAAAGTGAAGTGTTTGGTGAAGTGTAGGACAACCATTTATCATTTATACCTGAGGCTAACATCACCATCTCTGCTGAACTGAGAAATCACAAGCCATAAACCATAATCATAAACCACTTTAGGGGTCATAATCACAAGCCATAAATCACAAGCCATAAACCCTTGAAGGGGCCCTTACAAGGTAGGCATGTCTAATAAGGTGGCTAGACTTAAACCTGAAATGTAGACCTGGATTTGCTTCACAGAAGTGCCAGTTTGTCTCGTCGTTGGTCCTGATGGTATCTCACACTATAGTGGTACACTTCCTCAAGTTCAAATGCTACTCACTTTTTCATGTTCCTCTGGGAAAAAGACCACCTCTGGTGATTTCATCTTAACCAGCAAAAGTTTTGGCAGGAGACCAGAGAGTGCTTTAGAAACATGCTTTGGATCATCTGATGAAAAACTCAACACCAGTTCTCACCTGTATATTCTGTCACAGATGCCGGAGAAGAAGCATTTGAGCCATTTTCCCAGTCCTTCTCTCCATTTTGATTGGTCGGTCGGCCAGGTGACATCAGTTTAGAGGTGGAGTCGGAGGTGCTGGGTTTAATAATAAAATATAGATGGTTAAAAAGAGATTAAAGAACAAGTAGAAGAAAGTGTATATCTCAGAGAAAGAGGACCAGCTTGGTACCTGGTGGGTTTCTCTGGAGGAAGCGGGCCATTGGGCTTTACAAGGTTCTGGTGTTCTGCTTCAGAGCAAAAAAGTAGTAAAAAAAGGTGAGTTTTTTTTCCTCAAATGGCAGTTCTCAGTTTGTAGAACACTTTAAGGTCCCCTCAAAACCATTAGAGAGCTAAATTAGCTTGTTAAAGAACCAAGAATCCCTCAAATCATCAACCTGTTTTTTCACTACAAAGTTCCTTAAACTGGTTTACAGAATCTGGTGCAGGGGCTTTGAGAAACTATGACCCACATGTGCGTGTGTGTGTGTGTGTGTGTGTGTGTGTGTGTGTGTACCTTTTTTCTCCTTGCGTGGTGAGTGTGTGTATTTCTTGTTGCTGCGCTGGGCTGGTTTCTGCTTCAGCACTTTCTCCAAATCAGACATTATCTTCAGCTGGTGCCTCCGTTCGTACTCCGTCTTTGTGAAGCCACCACGCCTCTGCGGGGTTCCAGGGGGCGTGGCCTGAGGTGTATTAGGGGCGTGTGCATTATGGAGTGGTGGTGGCGGGGTGTATGTGCTGGGCAGAGACTGGGAAAGGGGTGGAGTCACAGAGTCAAGGAGACTGTGTGTTGAAGACAGATGGCTGCAGAATGAAGAGGAGTGGTTTAGAGACTTTACAGTATTTAGAATGTGTGTGTAATTTTGTATGCTTGTGTTTAAGGGTCTCACCTTGGGTTCTCCAGCTCTTGTCTCTCTCTTCGTCTCTTGATCTCATCTGCTCGTCTCTGCTGTCGTTCAAACAGCAACGATCTCTTTAGGGCCATCTCCTCCTCTGACAGACCCTCCTCCTACACACATTTTAAATTCAAAACAGTTCATCATTTCACATATTTTTGCTGCCTCTGAAAACATCAATTCCTTATAAATTATTTAGACATCCTTTTGTTTTGTCTAGAATCACAATTTCCACACACATATTTACCTTAAAGTAGAAGCTGACCCCTGCTCTGCTCTCAGCCTCTGTGTGGTCACTCATGGAGTCGGATGAGAAGATGTCGAGCTGCTCCTGATCTGTCTCTACCTCTTCCTGCCTTAGAGAATTGCTGATGAGCATGTCACTGAGAAACGAGCACTCAGAAGGAGCTCCAGAGCTACTGCCACCACAGATGCTCGCAGCACACTCCACTGGAGGGTGAGGGATAAAAGTTTAATGCGTGAGCTTTATTACCCTTTATTAACCATTTTTTCAAGATATGGAATGCTGCAATAGATATTTACCAGCAGGAGGCGGTGCAGAATCAGGAGGCTCCAGTTCCAGGGTGAACAGTGGAGTGTTTTCGTCACTGGATCCGGACTCTGCACTTTCTTGTGCTGAATGTAATTGAAGTTGGGTTTCAGACTCCTGCGGTGAGGGTGGACCTCCAATTCGGAGGGAGGAGTTAGTCTGCACTTGACACTGACTGGGAGTGCCACGGCGAAGGTGGGGAAGCGTGTCAACGCTCTGGAGAGGTGAGAGGACACGGGTGAGGGGCGGGAAAACGAGGTCACATGGGCGGCTGGGGTGCTGCCGTTTGGGGCTCTTAGGAGGGGGGGAATTGTTATAAAGTCTACGAGCAGAGGGTTTGGATGTCTTAGGCGATTTAAGGTCACTTTGACGTGATGGTGAACTTGAAGGTGAACGGTCACGAGTGGATTCACGTGAGAGACGAGGGGGAGTGGCTGAGATTTTTGGACTCGCTGGTATGACCCATGCTTTGCTCGGAGACGGGGTCCTTTTAGATGGTGTGGTTTTGGATGATGAAGGTGCAGATGTTTTCTTTCCCATCAGCTTCTGTTGCTGTTCAGTGAGACGCTGCATATCCTTCTGTAGTGCCTGCAAGGCCGAGGTCAGTTTTGATACCGCCTCATTGTATTCGACCAGTGGTGGTTCTTTCTCTGGCACATTCTTCGCCTCCACTGAGAATGTCACCTGCTTTTCCAATTTGGGTGGTGCTTTGACATCTTGTTCCTTGCTCTTCTCTTCTATTTTCTCCCCTTTTCCACTGTCTTTCTTTTTATTCTCCTCCTCTTTCTCTTTCTCTTCTTCCTTCTGCAGAGCTTCCTCCATTTGAGTCAGCCTTTCATCTAGACTAAGTGAATCTGCCTCCTCTTTGATTCCATTTCCTGCTTCTCCCTGTTCCCGTTGGAGTTTGAGAAAGGCGCTCTTGCCAAGTCTCTGTCTGTGCTTAGTAAAGATTGCCTCAATTCGTCTCTTTTGTGCTTCAATGGCTTTGCGTTTTTCTTCCAATTGGGCCCCTAGCTCCTGAGCCTCCCCTGTGCCAGCAGGACTCATCATCCCTGGGCTTGAAGGTTCCTCTGATCCTAGAGCACGGGAAGTCCCTGGAGACTCTGGAAGCCTTTTTCTACGCTCAGCAAAACTTGTCATTTGGCCTCCTTTTGGTCCATTGGTGGGTGTTCCTGGGCCTTCTGATGTATCAGAATCTTTGAAACAACCTGTTGGCCTTCTCACACTAATTCCTTCCCCACCAATTGGTCTAAACATTATGCCTGAACGGCACGGGGCAGAGCTGCTTAGTTTGGTCTTGTCATTATCAGGGGAATGGAGGTAAAAACCTGCCGGTGCCCCCTCTGGACGCTGCCGTGGTTCATTCTTTATGGTATGAATGACTTGCAGTGCCTCTTCAATGGCGGGCAATTCTCCCAGCGGTGCCTGACCAATTATCTTAGTCAGATCCTCAGGAGGAGTGTACAAAGCAGGGTTTGTGGCCATGGTGAGGCTGTCACTGCTAACTGAGCGGAACAGCGGATTGCCCATGACGACATCCACGTCACTGTCCAGAGGAAAAGGAATGCTAAAAGCCACAGCAGAGAGAGGACGACTAATAAAAATAGATAAAGATAGAGAGAAGGATTTCAAATTTGAAAATTTCTCCTCAGACATTAATATATAATCTCAATGAACTTAATCCAGATTAGCATTTTTTGTGATCCAATTTTACACAAAATTTGAAACGGCCTACCTGATCTGTTTTTTACTCCAGCTCCGGCCCTCTGAATGTGCCACAAAACAAACCAACAATCGAAATTATTCACACATGCAGAGTGACATGGGCTACAAAGTGTACAGAGTACTCGATCATCTCACCTGTTCCTCCAAAAGAAGATGCAGGTGATGACAATGAGAAGAGGGGTTGCTTAAGCAAGAACGGTGATCCACTGCCACAAAGCAACAAGTTCCATAATTCCAATGATGAGAAATAGAAATGTGACACCAGATCATTTATTTGGAAAATGTTAAAGTTACCTGTTGCCGTTGATGGGGCTGGTGCATTCTTCTAAACCAGAGGCATCTAAAGAACAAAGGAAAAGCAAACGTGTGAGAGTTTTTATGTCCTCAGTTTTGGGCTAAGGATTAGTTTTTGGTCACAGTTATGTTTAGTCAGGCTCTGAATACAGAGTTGTACAAGTGTCAAGGGTTTTATCTTTCTAAGTTGAGAGATCCTGAGAGAGTGATGGATCTGTGGTTTACCCTGCATGGTTGCTAATGGTTTTGTCCTAGGAAGTGTGTGAGACTTGTGGGTCTAATGAACAACCTGCACATACCTAAAAACCTACAAAATAAATGCTTCAGGCTTTAACGTAGCGACGCTAACATTCAGGACAGTGCTTCATCATAGCAAATATAACAAAAGAAGCATGTGTGTACCTGTCAGGTCCAGGGTGTGCACTGGTTTGACGATATCAGGTTTCTGAACTTCAAACACAGCCAGTAGCTCAGCCAAAAAGCACATGATATTCACCTAAGTGTCAAACATGTTCGAGGTGTCAAAAATCCAGTAATCATTTACAAAGTGCAATAAGCAGGTGGGTTTTGTGAATGGTAGCATTCCTCTCACCCGTAATGTGAGTGGGGCATAGAGCAGATCCTCCAAAACAGGTGGACAGCAGCCTTGCAGATTGTCATTGCAAAACTCTTTGATCAACTGCAGATTATACAAGCTGTCTGCTACTGACATGGTGTCCTTCAAGCAAATATCTACAAAGAAATGTGCAAAACATGTAAACACTGCATTTTAGGGACAAATCACTGTTTTTACACAACTTTAATGAGACTATTCATGAAATCTATGTATGACTATTTCCAATGAGTGGCCACTTGCCTTGTTTCAGGGACATGGGTCATTTTTAACCCCATGAAGCGTTGGAGGTCCTATGCTATTTCAACAGAGGGAACCAATTACTGTTACTATTCTGAGTCTGATTTCGAAAGAGACCCCCACACAAGACCCTTTGACTCCACAAAATAACAGGATATTGTGACTAGCAATGCATGGCAAATTCACGCAACAAGAATAGTGGTACAGATGCAGTGGGATGAACATAGTTTTTAAAAAATCCTATCCTTTATTTCTTCTTTGCCAAGTTTATATGATTTGTCACTGTCCCACTGCCTTGTAGATTAGACGGTCCACTTATAATAAATACTAGAAATGTGTGGGGGGTTTTTCCTTTTTTTTTTTTTTTTTTGCACTTTGGCATAAAATATACAGAGCATCAGTATAAGTGCTGTTGTTCTTTTTGGTATATGGCTGATTGTGTTTGATTTCTTACTCTCTAGGGGGACAATCTGGGGGCAGTAGAAGTGTATGGTGGCAGCGATGGCACATCCGTTAGACAGATCTTTCACTCCGGACACGACCGAAAAGGTGGGAGTCTGTTTAGACCGCACCTTGTCCTTCCTGTAGCGGATCTGGGTTTGGGGAGGAAAACACACATTTTGGGATGAAGTGTTTTTTTAAGGTGCCAAATCGGGTGTCACTTGAGTGAATCAGCTCAGTGTGTAACTCCAGAGAATCAGATTCATTTTCATTCTGTTGGAACCTGATTTTCTGTGTCCTTTTAATAAGAGTTGCTCATGCGAATGAGTCACTCTTGTGTTCTTTTCACAACGGTGAGTTGAAATCTAGGCTCAGTCCCAAAAGCTAGAATTTATATTGAGATTCTTGGTGGGTGTCACAGCTGCTAATCACCGGACTTTATAAAACAAGGGTTCATGGAAGTATATTTTCTGCGATCTCTACAATGGTTATGAAAATGGTCTCCTTTAAGCTTCATCTTAATCTTCAGAAAGGGTGAATCTCCAAATCTGGTAGGTAGGATGGTTGCAAAAGTGAGATCATGTTGTTTGCAATGAGAAATGTGTGAAGAGGAGCTCCTTTGACACACTGACTTATGAAGGTTGGTGCTCCCTATGACTGTGTGTGCAGCCTTGTGCTGCCATCTGTTGGCAGGTTACTAAAATAATCTCAAAACTTAATATATAAGCACATTTACTGCATTTGGCAGATGCCTTTATCCAGAGCGACTTACAATTAGCGCATTCATACAACTGAGCAAATGAGGGTTAAGGGCCTTGCTCAAGGGCCCAGGAGTGGCAGCGGGATTTGAACTCACGACTTTGTGATCAGAAGTCCGACAGCTTGACCACTTAACGCATGTAAAAGGAACGCATGCGTTATGCATGTGTACCGAACCAAAAGCACTGTACCAAATATTTTGGTATGAATTTGTGTACCGTTACACCCCTAATATGTGTGTGTGTGTGTGTGTGTGTGTGTGTGTGTGTGTGTGTGTGTGTGTGTATGTGTGTGTGTATTTAGCTACATGTTCCTTTAGCAGGGTGGGAAAAGCAGTGTTGCTAATCTCACTCTCATGTCCAAGTGCAAAATCCCACACCTAATGGTCCAATCTAGAAGAGGTCCAGAAGACCAAGTCTGTATAAATGACGTGTAAAGTTACAGCTAGCTCTTCTGAAACATTGTGTTTGAAATCTGAAGGGTTTCATCACACACGTCAGTGGTTTTCTTTTTTCCTGATGCACACACACACGTTTTACGGCTGGTGTTTAGAATTGAACTAGCTTCTGGGACACGCCACGATTCAACCAGACCTGCTCAGAAGAAGCCACTGTTCAGTAAAGCGAGGGCAACTGGAATCGCTCCTATGATGGAGAGTTTGCATTGGTTTTTAGCTGAAGTGTCAATTGAAGCCATTTTCTCCTCTCACACACACACACACACACACACACACACACATTAATATAGCAATACATTAACATTAACACACTCATAGAGTCACATTACATGTCAAAGCGAAACAACACAAGCTCTGAAGCCAGCCTACAGGTTGTGTTTTTATCCTTTACACACACACACACACACACACACACACACACACACACACACACACACACACACACACACAGCACAGCACAGCAGCAAGGCAGGGCCACAGCAGCTACAGGGGTGAACAGAAAAGCGAGTGGGATTTCTGTGTGCTGTGGAAATACTTGATTAATGTGAAGCACAGGCTCAGTCATGTTCAGTGGCCAAGTCGCTCAGACGCCGGCAGCAGGAATGACGAGGGGCGAGACAGAGAGATGGGCAACGTGTGAGCTAGTGATTCATCTAAAACTATTCCTATATGCCAAAGGAGTGTTTCATAACCCTATGAGCTGTAACACAAACATGTAAAGGAGCAAATGGATTTGTAAGTAAAACACTGAAACAGCAAGATACAGCTGTGTATAAAAAGCAATGCCAAGTCGCTAATAAAGATCATATATTATATTATATAATATTATATTATAATACGTGCAAACTGTAAAGTATGGAATCACTAAATCAGCTCTGATGCCCATCACTGCTGTGATTGAGTGGATTAGTGATGATGTAGAAAGCAGAGGTGAAATTATTCACATTAAATCTATTATTCTTTTAAATACTAATCTATTAAATACAATCACAGCTGGAAACTGTTCTAAAATAAAGAAAAATAAAAAAATTGCTTTAAAAAAGCAACAAAACACAAAGAAGCTGAGACAATGAGACACATGAGAAGATGGAAGCGTGATTATAGAAAGAAAGAAAGAAAGAAAGAAAGTTTCTATGTAATGAGATATCGAAGCTGCCAATATAAACTCAATAAATTATTTAATAATCATCATTTAGGAATTCATTAGAAATGTAAATTAATTTAGGAATTTATCATTTAAAAGATTTAATTTAACAATATAATGTTTAATAAAATCTAATTTGGATTTCTTAAAGGTTAGTAAATAAGTTTATACGAATAATAAATTGATACAATAAACATTATAAATAATAAAATAATAACAAATAATAAATCAATGATTATATAAATAAAACTGATTTTATTTATACAATTCAATTTATTTTAATATTTAAAAATAATAAATTCAATAAATGGTTTTATATAAAAAATAAAATTTCATTTATTTGTTGGCTTAATTATTTTTATTAAATATATATATATATATATATTATAAAACATTTTAATGAAATTCAACATCAAAGTAATTAATAAAAGTAATACATTTTAAATATAATTTATTTATTTTTATATTGGCATCTTTTGGTTTGGAACGGAGTAGGAATGGAGGGGCGTGGTCAATGTGTGTGTGTGTGTGTGTGTGTGTGTGTGTGTGTGTGTGTGTGTGTGTGGTC
>MU551601.1:313718-327308 GCA_024362625.1 Silurus asotus | reverse complement strand
GTGGGGGGGGGGGGGGGGGGGGGGGGGGGGGGGGGGGTAATATATAATATTCCAGATGTTTGAATGATGTTATATGTGCTGTTCTGGTGTACAGTCTGTAGGGGGCAGTAGAGAAAAGGGAAGTTGATATGTAAAGGAGGGAGAAAATAAACTGTGGTTGACGCTACAGAATATCAGAATCAGACTGGGTCGAGTTTCATCAAAAACAACACCGGTAATGTGTTTATTCTCCATCATTTCATCTGATCGCAACCTCAGCACTTTTCTGACGTCACTTCGGTCACGTTTCATTTCTGCCCAAAACGAAACTTAAACTTGTTCCGGGATTTTCTCTCGTTTCTTCTGCTGATTCTTCCGCAGAGGGAGAGCAGAGACGAGCTGCAGATGAGGTCAGGACTTTCAGGAGATTAAACACCAGTGACTCTTCTTCTTCTTCTTCTTCTTCTTCTTCTTATTATTATTATTATTATTATTATTATTATTATTATTATTATTATTATTATTTATAACATTTATAAAAATATATTTACACCGTTCTTACTAGAGCGTAAAAAATCTGACCAACACACTCTCTCCCACACACACACACACACACACACGCACGCACGCACGCACGCACGCACACACACACACACACACACACACACACACACACACACGCACACACACACAAGTAGTAATGAAGTATAAACACTTTGTTATTTTAATTCAGTGGATTTTTCTGGTATCAGTTTTTTTACTTCACTGTTTATTTTTTTTACTTTTCACTTTTTTACACAAATATCTGTTCTTTCTATTTCTTACATTTTCACATCAGACTCGTTACTTTGATTTAATCTGTTTGGTGACATCATCAATATTTACTCTTCTCACTGCACCGTTTTCAGATCATCAACATGTTTCATGTCATTGTGCAGCTTCTTCTCTCCACTGGTGGATCATCTCCAGTCTCTCTTTGATCGCACAGATAAAAGCAATGCATCATTCGAATCTGGAAAGTTTTTACTCATAACAACAACAAAATGCAGACAGGGGGCGCTCTCTGCCATTCTATCATCTCTCTTCACATACACAAAAATAAAACAACCAGAATCTCAGTGAATATTTACCTCACAGACACAATACATATAAATGAATAAAAACTCAACCAGTTCACATAGAAAACGAAGATTCTCTCGTTCTGTAATCCGTATGATAGTTAGAGAAGATACAGTTCCTCTGGTATCACCTTATTAACCGTCCGTGTGGAAACAAAGCAAAGGTGTTCTGTTTGGTGTCCTGATGATTTATGTAAAATCATTAATTTATTATAATCGATTGACAGCCATAATATTAATATGTGGTTCAGTTTCCAGCGTGACACTAAAACACTACTTTTTACTGAAGAACATGTCGGAGTCTTTTAAAACATCAGTATCTGCACCTCGACTGAGTGAAGGATGTGTGACAGGAGAACACCTTCAGTCTGAGACAGATGTGAAAGATGTGACATGACACATCTGTAGTCTCTGTTTTCAAACCGGGGTCTCGAAATTGGATCCCATCAGATTTCCACCCATAAATATCTCTGAAAAGAAAAGCCTGGTAGATGTGGGGATTTTTTTCCTGAAAACACTGAACACTATTGTATAAACTGACATGTGCTGCCATCTACAGGTCATAATGAGAACAACTGATCACCACAGTAGAATGTGATCACAGTTAAATGTTCAAAAATCTCTGTTTCTGTTCAGATGTGAGCGATGATTTCACATTCATAGAGGAATATTTATTATTATAATAATATTTAAATCTATTCTTTCAGCTCTGAAATGGAGGAAGACTCAGTGACTCCTGCATCTTCATCCCTACCCCATGTTCCCCTCCAGTCCTCTATTACAGCTCAGGACAATGCAGCTGTTATTGCACCTCAGCTGGTTGGTTGTCACATCAAAGGAAATGTTAATATCACAACTGAAACACACAAACCTACAGCAGGTACAAACATTTGGATTTTTTTTCATAAATAGCATGATCTTCATAATATTATGAACTCCTCATTAATCTGAGCACTTCATTCCTTTACTCTGCATGTTCTTCTAGTTCAGTCCCAGCAGACAACCCAGTGTGAAGCATCTCATACCAGTAAGACGGTTATTTTCCTTCCACTCTTCAGCAAAGTGAAAGAATAAAGTGTACAAAATAGCTGTAATCCCCAACACCAACCCAAACCCTGAACCCTTAAACCTGAACCTTTAACTTTTTTTTTTACTTTTAATCTCACCCTCCTAATTCTTAATGTTGATCCCTTAATCCCATTCCTTATTTCCTGAACCTTAATCCCTCACTCTTAATTCCTAGCCCTTAATCCAAAATCCCTAATCCTCAACCCTCAATACCTGACCCTGAACCTTTAATCCCTTACACCAACCCTCAATTATCTCTTAGTTAATCCCTAACCACAGGCCTTAATCCCTAACCCTTAATCCCCAACACTTAATCCCTAACGCTTAATCCCCAACACTTAATTCCTAATGCTGAACTATAAATACCCAACACCTAATCCCTAACCCTGATCCCTTAATCTCCAACTCTTAGTTCTTCTTAATCCTAATCAGAGAGTGGTTGCCCTCTGAGATGTTTGGAATGTAAGATGGAGGTTGGAGCTCAGTGGTTAAGGCACTGGACTCTGGATCGAGAGTTAATAATCACTAAATGTTTATTTTTTGAACAACAGAGTTTAGAAAAATGTTAAACATCATACAAAAGTGTGATCTGTGTTTTCATCTCTCCTGACATGCAGTTATCTCATTTTTCAGCATCTGACATCATATTCAGTGTCAGTAAAACGTTGAAATCGAACCTGAGAGAGAAATTCGAGATCATTTTTGAAGGACTTGCTAGAAGAGGAAACCCGACTCTCTTCAGGGAGATTTACACAGAGCTTTTTATCACAGTGGGAGAAACAGAAGGCGTGAACATGGAGCATGAGGTTTGGCAGATTGACCCTGTGTTCAAAACATCTACTGAACAGGACATGCCAATTAACTGCAATGAGATTTTCAAACCATTTAACCAACAAAGACCTGAGCGGAACCCTGACGATAAGAAGACGCATGGTACCAAAAACGTAGAGCGTAAAATCAGAACTGTGATGACTAAAGGAATTGCTGGAATTGGGAAAACCGTCTCGGTGCAGAAGTTTATTCTTGACTGGGCTGAAGAAAAAGCCAATCAGGACATCGATCTGATATTTGTTTTACCTTTTCGTGAACTGAACTCCATCATTAATGAGAAGTACAGTCTTCATGAGCTTCTCCGTGAATTCCACTTAGAGCTTAAAGAATTTCAGGATGATAAATATTATGACAGCTGTAGGATTTTATTCATTTTTGATGGTCTGGATGAAAGCAAGCTCAAATTTGATTTCGAGAACAAAAGAATCTCGAGCGTTTCCAAACCGGCATCTCTGGATGAGCTGATGACCAACATTATCAAAGGATATCTGCTTCCATCTGCGTTGGTGTGGATAACTTCACGGCCAGCTGCCATAGACAGCATCCCTGCAGATCTGATCCAACGTATGACTGAAGTACGAGGATTCACAGACTTGCAGAAGGAGGAGTACTTTAGAAAAAGAACCAGCGACAAAACCTTGGCTGACAGGATCATCTCACACGTGAAGGACACAAGGAGCCTTGAGATCATGTGCCACATACCAATCTTCTGTTGGATCATAGCAACGGTTCTGGAAAAAATGCTAATCAAAGGGCATGGTAGAATCCCATCCTCTCTTACTGAGATGTACACACGCTTTTTGCTCATCCAAACGAATGAGAAAAAGAGAAAATATCTGGGAAGAACAGAAAGAGATCCATTAAGGCTTTCTGACTCTGATATGGAGATCATCCTGAAACTTGGGAAGCTGGCTTTTGAAAAACTTCAGAAAAGCAGCATTGTGTTTTCAGAAGATGATCTGAGGGATTATGGCATTGATGTCGCTGAGACCTCTGTGAGGTCAGGAGTGTTTACTGAGATTGTTAGAGAAGATCCCATGTTTTTAAAAAAGAACTACAGCTTTGTGCACTTGAGCTTTCAGGAGTATCTTGCAGCCTTTTTTGTTCACCACACTTTTGCTGTTGAAGGAATCAATGCGATGCAAACCAGACAAGACAAACCTGCCGCAGCACACCATGCTCTACACTTCTCTGATGAAGATGAAGACTTTGCATACAGTGAAAGTAGCTTTTATAATGGTTTTGAGTATAACAATGGATCTGATCTTCCACTGAAGGTTCCTCAACAAAAGTTGACCTTGCATGATTTACAAAAAAATGCAGTAGACAATGCCTTGAAGAGTAAAAATGGGCATTTGGACCTTTTTCTTCGTTTTCTTCTTGGCCTCTCAATGGAGCCCAATTTGCAGCTGCTGAAGTCCATCCCATTGAAAGTAGAGAACATGCAGAAGAACATTCTTCAAACTGTGCAGTATATCAAAAATATGCTCGGAGAAAAAGATGACAGAAAAACTCCTTCTTCAGAGAGATGCATAAACCTTTTTCAGTGTCTTCTGGAGCTGGATGACCACTTGATGGCAGAGGAAATCAGGAGATTTCTGACTATAGGAAAACAAACAAAGCCCCGATTAACAGCAGCACAATGCTCCACCTTGGCCTACCTCGTTCTGATGTCCAAAGAAATCCTGGAAGAATTGGATCTGAATAAATTCAACACATCTGTTGAAGGACGTAGGAGGCTTGTGCCTGCTGTGAGGAAGTGTAGACGTGCTCTGTGAGTGAAACTTCTTTTTTTTATCTCAGTTATATTTAATTTTTTAATTCAGTTACTTATATTTGTGTTCTGCTTTTACTTACAATCTAATCTTTTCATCTGTTTTTTCATCTGTCCATATATTTTGTGATTTCAATCTGGATAAAGGCTTCGGCCAAATGCAATAAATGCAGAGTTTACAGAGAAAAGTGCTTTTTTAGAAAATCAGAACAGAACAGATCAGAACTGGGTTGAAACTCCTTGTTGATCAGAGGAAAATGGTCAGATTGGTTTGAACATGAGGATGTAAAACTGTGATGGGCAGAAAATCATCTCAGCAGGCCTTCAGGTGGATGAGCTACAGTAGCATTATGTTCTTCTCCTCTAAGCCAAAAACGGGTATCTGAGGCTCTCATAGGCACAGTCTCACTGAAAAATAGAGATTCGGCCTCCAAGATGTCTGTTTTTGGCTGACATGAGAGGAATCTGATGTGGGCTTCTTCCTTTACAGGTCATCCACTTCAAAGTTCAGTGTTTTGTGCGTTCATCAGTCTTACGCATTTTATTAGTTATATTTTCTCGATAGGTTTTACTTGGGTTTTGAAATCCATCTGTAAGATCTGATCGTGTGTATTAGGTTCATGTCGCTTCACTTTGCAGGATTTATGGAGATAATTGGTAAGAGCAACCCAGGAATATAATTCAGTTGAATATCTGTTTTTGCAGGATGGCTGATTGTGGACTGACAGAAGAATGTGGAAAGACTGTGGCGATTGCACTTCAGGATCCAGATAACCCCTTAAGAGAGCTGGACCTCAGTCGCAATTTTTTATTGATCCAGGAGTCTCTTAACTCTGGCCTGAACAGTCCCTATTGCAGACTGCAGAACCTAAACGTCAGTCACACCAACCTGGATAAATCAGGAGCATCTCTTTTGCATGCTGTTCTGATGGGACCCCACCCCCAGCCACACACACTAACGTGAGGAGAACCTGGTTATGAAATATTTTGTAATAAACAGTTGATAGAATGAATTTTAGCAAACTTATTCCTAGTCAGTCCAATAAGTGTAAGTGTTTCTGATATTAGGATCAATAGTCACGTGATTGACACACACTATAATGTTATAGGCTCAATAAAACTGATGTGTGAGGCGATACATAAGACTGTTATCTCGTTAGTTAACATCAGTCTCATGGACAGTGAGTGTGTTCCTTTAGATACCATGCAGTAAATACTTTAAATATTTCAACAGAATTGAATAATTACAATAAGATTTGGGTTTTATGGTGTGATGGTTTCAGTGTTTGTCACTGTGTACCAGACTGTTGTTTCTTAAAAATAAAACCATATCAAATACATTTAAACTTATAATGTTTACATTTGAGGGTTTTTTTTAAGCCCATCTCAACCTATGAACTAGTTTATAGTGAAAAACTACAGAATGACCAAATACTTTCTTTGTCTTTTTGCAGACTCTTTTCCTGCTGCTTTAAAGATGACTGTGCAGACATTTTGCTTTCAGCTTTTCAGTCATCAGAGTGTAACTTGAAAGAGCTGGACATCGGTTACAACAGTTTAACTTTGAATGGTATGAAACGGGTCCTTCAAGGTCTTCAGAGTCCCAGTTGTTACCTTCAAATATTAAGGTGAGGGAAATTTACAATTTATTACAACAATGTTTGCAAATACATTAAACATTACACATGTACATGTTTAGGGAAATACCAACCTTCTGTTTCCATAGTGTTATAGTCTTATATACACAGTTCAGGCATAACATTATGACGGTCCCAACAATGACCCCTCCGCTCCACCAGAGGGAGCAATCACCTGAATCTGAAACCATCCAGGTCAAAGGGCACTTCCTTGGGTGGGAAATATTAGGCAGTGTTAGTGTTAGGATGGTTTTCACACTGTTTCACACACATTCCTTTGTCTGCTCAGTGTCTATAGACTATTTACGATGTTAGTCTGTAAGGTAAACAGGGAGTCTTATCTGGGCTCACACATCTCCGGCTAGTATATCCTCTTGTCTAAACAGGAAACAAGTTTAGGACAGCCTTTTCTCTGTATGTGTATATATACGTTCTGCCGCCTGCAATAAACAGAAGAGGAAGCATTTGCTGTGTGCGGTGTGATTCTTCCCTGATCAGAAAGGCCTACGGGTATCGCAGATCGTATGGAAAACCTCTCCACGAATTAAGTTTCGTTTGGGCATGATAAAAATCTAACAGGCAGCAAGTGAACATTTTTTTCCTCAAATCCGATGTGTTAGAAGCATGAGAAATGGGCGTAAGGATTTGAGCGATTTTGACGACTTTATCGAGCATGTAATAATGCTAGAAAGAACAAAAGTGCATCAACCAGACCAATCAAGTTTCATTTTTTAATGAAATAACAATGTATTAATAGAATATACTAAATCTGACACCACACACAGTTCATCATTTCTTGCCAATGTTTGATGCTAATATCAGTTTACTAATGTTTATTAAAGTTTACTAACTTGGTGTTTTTTTTTTTTTTGCAGACTGTCTGGCAGTCAGATCAGTGCTGAGAGCTGTACATATCTGTCATCAGCCCTCAAGCATTCATTTCTGAAAGAGTTGATTCTGGACAACTGCAGCATCAGTGATGTGGGAGTAAAACAACTCTACCCTGGACTAATGAGTCCTCATTGTCAGCTACAGACACTGGGGTGAGAACCATTTTGAGAACATCACATTTTCTGTGATGTTTTGCTTATGAGGAAAAATTCAAACCCTGTCAGATAATATAGCAAAGGAGCTCTCATTTCTTTACCCTGAAATTAAAGGGTGGTTGGAAGCACATGGCCGTTTTGCTCGTTTTCCCACTTTATTTGTAACACCTGCCCAAAGCAGTGTTTTGTGTAATTGTTTTTCTTCTGTTCCCACCTAAAGTTGCCCTCATGGGTGGTCTGCTGAAACAGAGACTGGGTTAGCATTATTGTTAGACTCACCCGTTTTCATCTGTACTGTCCTCCTCTTGAATCAAGTATGAAAGTTGATTTTGTGAGGGATCCCTCTGTCATCACTTGGTTCTTATGGTCCTCCTGTGGGTGAGTTGGGTTTTTAGGAAACTCTGGCCAGTCTCTACTGGCAGAGGCTGGAGGCAGAGGCTCACGTAGTGTAGGGACCAGACCTATTAATAGTGGCCACTCCCCTTTGTGGTTCCCCACCTGGACTTTGGTGGGAAAATCTTCCTGGGCCAACTTTAGGAGAAGTCTGTGTCAACTGCAGGAGTGCAGCAGAATTTTTACCCACACCGCTTAGGACCCTGGGCCTTCAAATGGTGCTTCTTAAGTGTATAGTTTGGCTGTAACCACCTCTTAATGGTGCTCACTAGTCTATCCATCTGGCATCTATTGGTGGCACCAGCTTCATAGTCCCATTGATGAAATTCCATCATGGTGTTGGTGGGGACAAGTTGCAACATCTCTTCTTTCAGCATGTCATAGTCAGCTGCATCCCAATAGGTAGGATGTAGTAGGCCAGCTGGACCTCCCCAAGAGATAGGAAGAGATAAGCATGTGCCTGATTAGGCCATTCACTGGGGATAGTAATGTATGCAGGAAAGCTGAGGTAGACCAGGGGTTACTGTTATTCATGCTAAAGTTTCTGAAGATCCAGTGGTTTATAGGTGGCAGCGTGGAGCCCTCTCGCCTGGTCTTGAGAGCCATATACAGTGGTCCCCCAGAACTCGCGAGGTTACCTTTTTAGACCCTGTCCGAGTTCCAAAATCTGTGAATTTTAAATGCACCCCCGCAGCCCCATAGTACCCTAGTGAATTCATTTAAACATTGTCACTTTAATTCAATAATTTGTTTTTAAATTTCTTATGAAACTTGTTAGTGAATACACATTAAAAATGTTTTTCCTAACGTTCCTGAACATTCAGTCCCGCTGCCGATTCCCGCGAATTTTGAAATGATCCGCAACTTGCTGTTAGTTCTGAATAAAAACCCGCAAATTTTTCGAACCGTGAATAATCGGGGGTCGACTGTATGACGGAATTTATAAATCCATTTTTTTCTCATTCCCACAGGCTTAGACAGTGTAACCTCTCAAGGAAATCGTGTTTATATCTGGCATTGACTTTGGCCACATACTCTGTGGTTAAATCACTCAACCTGAAAGATAATGACCTTCAGGATTCAGGAGTTCACCTTCTTGCTGTCGGACTGAAAAATCCCAACTGCGTCCTCCAGAAACTGGGGTTTGAAAAATGTTTATACTGTTTATTTTCCATCTAAGTCATCTAGCCAATGTCTGGCCTCCAGATTTATTCAGCTGTGTAAAGAAACAATAAATGCATTTGCACATTTGTATGATCATAACATTTTGACAAAAAATCCCAACCTCTTCCAGTGACTTCCTCACACAACTCAACCGCTACAACAGTTATTCCAACACTGTTACTCCAAACCTCTGATTGGCTCATCCCAAACCACACCTCTCGAGCCCAAGCCAAACCTCTCAATCACTACTCAGAGTTTTCATTCAGCTGCACCACAACTGATCTCACTGTTTTTCTTATTTAAGAAACCCTGTTAGTTAACTGAGGCCAATATCATATCTGGTTTTAAGATACCAGTTGTGTTTTATCTGACATTGTTTGGAATGGTAACTCCTTTGTCACAATTTGCCTCACTTTCAGCTTCACATTCTGTCTTTTAGGTTGTCAGGATGTTTCATTAGTTCAAAGGGCTGCTTTTCTTTGGCTTCAGCTCTCAGCTTAAACCCATCATCAGCCCTGAATGATCTTGATGTGAGCTATAATCATCCAGGACAATTAGGGAAGAAGCTCCTTACTGACCTACTTCATGATCCATGTTACAAACTGCAAAACCTAAGGTATATAAAATGAAGTTCACTTTAGATGAATATGTATATTTGATTACATGTATGGACATTTATTGTAAATATTTTAATGCACACCCTGAGCTCTTCCTAAATTACCTGGTTTTTTTGTTCTCTGGCAAAAAATGGGGTAGTTGTGCACCACTACTAATGGGAGTGTTTCAGTACAGTGTTCTATGAGGTGAAAACAAATGTGTAAAATTCTGTGTGTGCTGTGGTCAGTTAGGACCCCGTGAGATAACAAGGAATAGTGCCTTCACAATGCTGAAAAACTGTGCACAAAGGCACCAATTCTGTGCAGTTCTTTCTAATGGTATGATGATATCCATAAAATTTCAACACACAGAACACCAACAGCAAAAAATGTCACGGATGCCTGGCTATTTAAAATAGGCCATTGGGCTCTCCTGCCCCTGCACCAAGTGGTCTTCACCCGACTTAACCGCCTTTAGTAGCAATGCAGTGGCACTGGACCCATTTTACTGTCTCTCCTGGTAGTTGATCAACAAACTGCTCCTGCACCACAAGATCTATGTAAAACAGCACTATGACACAGCAACCAAGTTTGCAGAATGTCAACAAGCAGAACGACTGCCAGTGCTTCAGGGGTGCAACAGGTACTGGTAGACCACATACTTCCTCTGGCTCCACCCTACATTCACAAACCAGTACTCAACCACATCTCCATTTTCTCAACACCCTAATGTTACTTAGCTTTTATATTATATTAATCCTATATTTATAAAAAATATTTTCTCTTCTGAAAGGTTATGTTAGGTATGACGTTTTTTCTTTGCAGCCATGTAGGGCTAAAGAATGGAGCAAACATGCACACACAGTTTTAGCTAAACAAAATGTTTGTGTGTGTTTGTGTAGATTGGACCATGATGGGCAGTCACGACTAGCAAATGGTCTCTGGAAATGTAAGTGTCTTTGAAATCTTTTAAATCCTGCTTCCTTTTATTTACTTAAATATTCAATTATATACAGTTCAGGCTAAAGATAATTAATCAGCTCCACACATTCCATGTTATCACAAGTCCATTAAAGTATGAATCATTTCAGACATGGACTGTGGAGTAAACACAGGGAATTAAAGAGCATTAACATTTGGATTTGGCGATGCCCTTTTACAAAGTGACTTACAATGATCTAATTCATACTACTAATTCATATTCAACTAAACAAGGGCCTTCCTAGCAGTGGCAGCAGTGGCTGGGATTTGAACTCATGACCTTCCAATCAATCTGAAGAAGAATCCCACTGGGACTAACATCTGAATGTATTACAACCAGGGATGAACATACTTTGGTCAGAAAGGTTTTGTTGAACCAAACGAATCAATAAAAGGTCTAGTGAAGAAGTTGGTGCAATAAGATACCAACATATCTAATAGCGTAAGTGATTCCTGTGTTATCTTGGCCTGAGACGCTTTCATGCGAGGAAGATGCAATAGATCATAAAGCTGTTGGAGAGTTTCTCTGGTAAGATAAAGTTGTAAAAAGGGGGGCAGCTTCTCATTTGTCTGACTATTTAAATGTTTAATTGTTTATGTTGCTGTTGGAGAGTTGCCAGACTGCTGCTGCTGCTGCCTGTGGTGGAGAACAAAAAGATACGTTCCGTTAGTGTAGTCAGAGTCAGGCTCTCCTCCCCAGGCTCCATGGCCTCCTTTTATACACTTGGTCTCCTCACAGATGGTGAAGATCAGCACTGAACCTAATCATGGGTTTTATTTCTCCCATCCGGGTTTAGACTCTCCATGACACTGGTGCTAAACTGCCGCTGTCCGTTCAGCACCATGCCAGCAGACGTGTTTAAAGTGTTTTTCCTGTAGTGGGCGTGTACTGGCGCCCCTTCGACAACAAAGACAATAAAGTTCCTTACTTATTTCCTGAATAACTTCAATCCCACACTTGAGTCATGATGGTGGGAGCATTGAGTAGTTGGGTTTTTTTTTACAGGAAAGGTTATTGGTGTGTTTTTAACAACGTTGAAGATAAACACACACCTGACTGAAGCAATCAGAACAACAGCATGAGCTGAATCCCAAAGGAAGTGTGTGGTATGGTGTTATATGGTAACTTTAAAGGTGTGTGATGTGCAGCATAAAAGCAGTTTAGCCTCTGACACTACCTTAAGCAATGCATTATTATCTTTTACATTGTGGATTCCACATACACCAGTCTTAAATATCTAAAAATTAAAAAGCACTTTGTCAAATGATTGACATTTTCGACAATGAAAGAAAGTAAATGTTTATGTATTTCTCCCTAGACTACCAAGAGCTCAACATCAATTATACGGATGACCTCATTTGTTCTCAAGACAGGAAAGGAATCGCTTGTTTGCCAGAGTTTGAAGATATGTACTATGACCTGGAAAATATAACCAACGAACAAACCAACTGGGTCAAGGCATCCTGCAGGGAAAAACTGGAAGGTGGACGCTTTTACTGGGAGGTACAATGGACTGGCTTTGTCTGTCTAGCATTAAAGGATGGCAAAGCAGGCATTATGGGAAAATCTTTAAAGTTTATTTGCAACAAGGACCAGTATTTTGCCATCCATGAAGAAGCAGGACGTATGAAAAAAATATATATGTGTGTATATCCTCGCCCAAAACCTGGTCCAGAAACATTTGGAGTGTACCTGGACTACCCAGAGGGAACGCTGTCCTTTTACCGCATTTCCTCTCAGGGTGTAAATCATCTGTACACGTTTCACACCACCTTCAATAAACCGGTGATCCCTGAGTTCCATCTTAACAAGTCAGAAATGACAGATGGAGTAAAGTCCATCATCATTGGTACACAATCTCCTGATTCTTTCCACAATACTAAAGCACAACTGTTTCAAATTATGCTTAGGAGAGAGATGTAAAATAGTCAGAAAGCCTTGTAGTGTAAGGGGTTGTATTATATCACACACACAAACACACACACACACACACACGCACACACACACACACAGAATTCCAAGACAACAGGGGAATTTATCTGACATTCACCCAACAAGCAGAAAATTGGATTTATTTCTGTTTATTTCAAAGGGAACACAGATTATTGAATGTATTTCTCTTTACTGCCAGAGTCAGCAATATGAAAAACTGACAAGAGAAAAGTGTAAATGTGCATCAAGAAGTTTCCAGAATCCAGCGTTTTGCATGTTCTGAATGATCCTGTGGCACCTCTAAGGTGCACTTCTGATACTCCACTGCTTTGGATGTCCAGCCAGTCATCTGATCTACATGGGCATGTGTGAGATTCTTTAAAAGCATTTAAACATACAGATTTAGTGCTTCTTCTGTGGCATTGAGTTCCATTTACTACTGAGCAGCCTCGGGGTTAAGGGCCATGCTCAGGGGCCCAGTAGTGGCAGCTTGGTCACTCTTTCCTTTATTATGTTCAGTCCAGAGATATTTGTTTTGTATTTTACTTTTTTTTATTATATTTTGGATTCAGCTGATTTTCAGGTGTGTATGTAGCTTTGATCTGATGTTTATCTTTTGCACCTCATTACTTTCCTTTTGTATTTTAGTTTGTTTTCGTCTGGTTTTAGTTTCTGTTCTCTACAATTTGGATAAAGCCTGAATATTTGCAAACGTGTAATTGACCAGATAGACGTGAGAAATGTTCAGGCGACAACATGAAAGAAATCTCTCTCTGGTAAACCGAGCTGCTTTAGACATTTACTCACTTCATTAATCTTATACATGATTTAAAGTAAATATCTCGCAATACAGGAAACTTTACAGCTCGATTTTAATCCGTTCACAACTTTTTTTTTATGTAAAAATAAATGTCCGAAAGAATTTCCAGTTGTGAGGTGTTTCATATTTTCCAGTTGTATATTTTTTTTAAACACTGTTTGGGTTTTTTGTTCGTGTTACAGTTTAGTGCTCGTTTATTTGGAAATTCATTTCATTTTTATTTCAGTCAATGGAAAATATTTTGATGGAC
>MU551601.1:297239-311017 GCA_024362625.1 Silurus asotus | reverse complement strand
TAATAATAATAATAATAATAATAATAATAATAAAAACGGAGATGTTAGTGAAAGTGATGTAACATTTACCCCCAGTTTGATTGGCTAATGACTCTGTGATAATGACCCTCTAACAAAACATTAATCTGAATGATTGTAGTATCAGACTGCAACATAACAACACTGAGAATAGTGAAGTATGTGTGTGTGTGTGTGTGTGTGTCTCAGGTCCAGAACTTCAGGTTGCAAATGTGGCATCATTGTCACCAACAAGCTCCATTTTTTATCGTTGTTGTTGTTATTGTTAAGCTACAGCGCGTCTCTGATCTGCTGAACTTCAGCTCAAATCTTTTTCTCATCTGGAATTTTTTGTCAACATTGTTTTCTTAATTTTCTTGTCTATGTCCTCTTGCCCATGATGGTCAATTAGTTTTCAGTAGATTACAGGCATGAAAAGATTTTAGTCATGAAATACACACTTACCGCTCACACAGAGAAGAAGAAAGAGATTCAGCTTCATGATGGACCTAAAAGTTGCAGGACCTGTTGCTAGAAAATTCCTTTATCTAATAAATGTAATAGATGAATAAATAGTAACTTTTGCGTATTGAAATTGAGTTCATGCAGCAGCTCAGAAAAGTCTCCTGCAAAGTGGAACCCTGAAGCATCAAAAACCATCTGACTTCCTGCAAACCTCAGCTGGGATCTAATGTAAATCAGCATTCCTCATACATGACAAAGACAAATCTATTTAGGACAAACTCATGTGACTAGGGTGGAGGTAAATAAAGTAACAGGATGAAAATGTTGAGAACTTCAACTAGCAAGAAGCTTTAGTGTTGAAAAGAAAAGATATGAAAGTGTTTTAGTGAAATTATAGACATGAGAGTTTGTGTGTCTTGCATGTTTTTGGTTGTTGGTTCTCAGATAATCGAGAAGAACATGGTGCAGGTCGTGGTGGGCATGGCATGGTGGGATTGGTGGGCGTGGCGGTTGTGGCGGGCATGGCATGGTGGCCGTGGTGGGCGTGGCAGGGCAGAGCTGGGTTATTCTTGTGAAGATTTTGTACACAACGCTACATTGCAAGTAGAAGCACATGCAATTTTTTTCCTTCACTTTATCTGGGGACCCAAACCTGTTCCAGCATGGAAATGTAGCCAAAAATTTATAAAAAGTATGCGTGTGTTTCTTTAATTCATTTTAATGTTTTCATCATTGAAAACTGCTGTGGGACCTGATCTCTGATCACAAATCCATTCAGCCCTAATAAATCACATAAAATGATTTTAAACACCAAATTGATGAAATGGTGGATTAGATCTCAGTCTATGATCTCATATTTCCAAGTTTTCACTGCAAATCTCCCCAAGCACACTGCAAAATCTAGTAGAACATCTTCCCAGAAGAGTGGAGCTCATTATAACAGTAATTGGGAACTAATTGTGGAATGCAATGTTTTAAAAAGCACAAATCGTGAACGATCCACACCTTATTTAAATCACATTCATTAACCTGAGACACTTTGCCTTGTGATGCCAGAAAAAGAAATGTCATTCAAAACAGTATCATTAACTGTGTACACACATCTATCAGAGTGGCACAGAGAATGTGTGTAGAAAATGCTTTACAATATATACACCATTCAGCCATAACACTATATCATTATACTATTACATTATAACAGTATAACATCATAACATTACAACATTATAACATCATAACATCATAACATTATATCATTATAACATCATAAAATTATAATGTTATAACACTATATCATTATACCATTACATTATAACAGTATAATATCATACCATTATATTATTATATCATTATAACATCATATCATTATATCATTATAACATTACCTCAAACCTCTTTACATTTACATTTACATTTGCGGCATTTAGCAGACGCCCTTATCCAGAGCGACGTACAAAAGTGCTTTAAATCTCTAGTAGTGAATAAATCTACACTGGTATGCAAGAATACAAACTCAATATAAATATAACTCGAATTCTACAAACTTGGAAAGTGCTAATTTAAGTATTTCAGGAAGAGGTAGGTCTTCAGTCGTCGCTTAAAGATAATCAGGGACTCTGCTGTACGGACATCTAGGGGAAGTTCATTCCACCACCTCGGTGCCAGAACAGAGAAGAGCCTTGAAGTGTACTTACCTCTCAATCTGAGAGAAGGAGGTACCAGTCAAGCAGTGCTGGAGGATCTCACACAGCGTGGTGCAGTACGAGATGTGACGAGGTCACTGAGGTAAGATGGTGCTGGTCCATTTTTGGCCTTGTAGGCATCATCAGTGTTTTGAATCTGATACGTGCACCTACTGGAAGCCAGTGAAGGAGCAGCAGTGGGGTGGTGTGGGAGAACTTGGGCTGATTAAACACAAGTCGTGCAGCTGCGTTATGGATCATTAGCAGTGGATGAATAGCGTTCAGGGGAAGATCTGCCAGCAGAGAGTTGCAGTAGTCCAGTCTTGAAATGACAAGAGACTGAACAAGCACCTGGGCAGCCTGTATGGACAGAAATGGTAGAATCCTTCAGATGTTATAGAGAAGAAATCAACAAGAACGAGCAACATTAGCGACATGTGGGAAGAAGGACAGTTCATTGTCCATAGTTACCCCAAGGTTACGAGCAGTGGCTGAAGGGGAGAGCAGAGAGTCATGAAGTGTTATTTGTAGATCTTGACCTGGAGATGAATCACCTGGGATGACCAGCAGTTCTGTTTTGCTGGGGTTCAGTTTAAGTTGGTGAGCACACATCCATAAAGATATGTCTGACAAGCATGCTGAGATCCGAGCGGAAGCTGTGGTATCTGATGGAGGGAAAGAAAAGATGAGTTGAGTGTCATCTGCATAGCAGTGATAAGAAAACCCATGTGAGGATATGACTTCACCAATGGAGTGGGTATAGAGGGAGAAAATGAGGGGACCAAGTACAGAGCCTTGTGGGACACCAGTGGTGAGTCTGCATGTTGCAGATGTGGATCCCCTCCATGTTACCTGGTATGAGCGACCTTCCAGGTAGGAAGCAAACCATTCCAATGCTGTTCCGCAGATACCGAGGCTCTTGAGGGTTGACAAAAGTGTCTTGTGGTTGACTGTGTCAAATGCTGCTGAAAGGTCCAGAAAGAAAAGTACAGATGACAGCTTGGCTGACCGAGCAGCATGTAGTTTGAACCCAGACTGGTTTGGATCATGGAGGTTGTTCTGTGAGAGAGACAGACAGACAGTTGGTTAAAAACAGTGCGTTCCAGAGATTTAGAAAGAAAGGAGAGGAGTGATACCGGTCTGTAGTTGTTGATGTCTGATGGATCCAGAGCAGGTTTCTTCAAGATAGGAATGACCCTTGCTTGATTGAAGGTAGTTGGTACATAGCCAGATGTTAATGATATTATAACATTATATCATTATAACCATAACATTATAACATTATATCATTATAACACTCTCCACTTAGCACTGTGTACTTTTCTCATCACTCTGTCAATCCTAATTCTGTTTCTCCAACCTCGTTCTCCTCATTACACCACGTCTCTGTGTCTTTCTTTCTATTTCCAGATGTTACACAAAGTATCTTTCTGGCTGTCTCCCTCATCACTTCTGCAGTAGTTGCCCAATTCAATCTTGATGGAGAAGTATGGAGAAGGTCTGAAGGAGCTGCATTGTGTGTTTTTGGAGTTATAGAAAGCGTACGACAGGGTGGAGAGAGGAGTTGTGGTATTGTATGAGGAGGTCTGGTGTGTCAGAGAAGTATGTGAGGGTGATGCAGGACATGTATGAGGACAGTGTGACAGCAGTGAAGTGTGCAGTAGGAACAACAGACTGGTTCAATGTGCAGGTGGAACTGCATCAAGGATCGGCTCTGAGCTCTTTCCACTTTGCAGTGGTGATGGACAGGTTGAAGGACGAGGTCAGACAGAAGTCTCTGTGGACTATGATGTTTGTGGATGATATTGTGATTTGTGGTGAGAGTAGGGAGCAGGTGAAGAAGATCCTGGAGAGGTGGAGGTACATGCTGGAGAGAAGGGGAATGAAAGTCAGTAGGAGTAAGACAGAGTACATGTACACAGTACACAGTAAAAACGAAACAACGTTCCTCCAGAACCCTGGTGCTACACTAAACAACAAAACAACATAAAGTGCATCGAGTGCAGCCTGGTGCAAACAGTGCAAACAAAAGAACAGTACAGACAGACAGAGTGCGGACAGACAACACAAGACAAGACAAAAGACAAAAACCAAGTATAGCGCCGACTAGTAAACCTACTGTACTTAAGTATACAGTACTGTATGAGGTGAAATGTAAAAACTATACCCAGGAAAAAGTACAACAGAACAGAGCAATGTAGTGCAAAAAACAGCAGCAAGGAGGTGCAAAGACAGCATGTAAACATTCTATTTGGTATTAAAGGTGCAAAAACAGCATGTAAACATAGTAAATAACACAGTATAAATAATAATAAATATATAAATGGTGGTGGAGTGGGTTGAGATGAGTGATGATTGTGTTTAGTCCAGGTTGTACAGTTCAGTAACAGTAACACACAGTGAGTGTGTGTGTGTGTGCGTGTGTAAGTGAGTGTGTGTGAGTTCTGTTCAGTTCTTTGTGTTGAGAAGCCTGATGGCTTGTGGAAAGAAACTGTTGCATAGTCTTGTTGTGGCGGCCCGAATGCTTCGGAACCGTTTTCCTGATGGTAGGAGTGTAAAAAGTGTGTGTGACGGGTTTGTGTGATCGTCCCCAATGTTGTGTGCTTTGCGGATGCAGCGTGTAGTGTACATGTCCATGATAGCGGGGAGAGAGATTTCGATGATCTTCTCAGCTGTCCTCACTATCCTCTGTAGGGACTTGCGGTCCGAGACGGTGCAGTTCCCAAACCAGGCAGTGATGAAGCTGCTCAAGATGCTCTCAATGGTCCCTCTGTAGAACATGGACAGGATGGGGGAAGGGAGATGAGCTTTCCTCAGCCTTCTCAGGAAGTAGAGACGCTGCTGGGCTTTTTTGGTGATGAAGCTGGTGTTAAGTGACCAGGTGAGGTTGTCTGCCAGATGAACACCAAGGAATTTGGTGCTTTTGACGATCTCCACTGAGGATCCATCAATAATCAGTGGAGATTGGTCGCTCTGTGCTCGCCTGAAGTCCACAACCATCTTCTCATTTTGTCCACGTTCAGAGACAGGTTGTTTGCTCCACAACAGGCAGTTAGCCGTTGCACCTCTTCTCTATATGCTGATCTATCGTTCTTGCTGATTAGACCCACCACGGTCGTGTCATCAGCGAACTTGATGATGTGGTTCGAGCTGTGCATTGCCACACAGTCGTGAGTCAGCAGAGTGAACAGCAGTGGACTGAGCACACAGCCCTGGGGGGCCCCAGTGCTCAGTGTGGTGGTGCTGAAGATGCTGTTCACGATCCTGACTGACTGAGGTCTCTCAGTCAGGGAGTCCAGGATCCAGTTACAGAGGGAGGTTTTCAGGCCCAGAATGTTCAACTTCTCGATCAGGTGCTGAGGAATGATCCAGGTGGGTGAGGGCCAGGTGGAGGGTTGTGGAGATGGCATCGTCCGTGGAACGGTTTGGATGATACGCAAACTGCATGGGGTCCAGGGAGGGTGGAAGCTGTGTGTTAATGTGCCTCATGACGAGCCTCTCGAAGCACTTTATCACGATGGGTGTGAGCGCGACGGGACGATAGTCATTGAGGCAGGAGGCAGAAGACTTCTTCGGCACGGGAACAATGGTCGTTGTCTTGAGGCACGTTGGAACAACGTTGCTGCTCAGGGAAATGTTGAAGATGTCAGTGAGGACATCTGCTAGCTGTTCTGCACATTCCCTGAGCACTCTGACAGGAATGTTGTCTGGTCCAGCAGACTTCCGTGGGTTAACTCTGCATAGAGTTTTCCTCACTTCAGCTGTGGTTAGACAGAGCACCTGGTCAGTGGGAGGAGGGATGGTCTTTCTCGCCACCACGTTGTTCTGCACCTCGAACCGGGCGTAGAAGTCGTTCAGCACATCTGGGAGGGAGGGGTCACGGTCACAAGCAGGTGATGTGGTCTTGTAATTCGTGATCGCCTGGATGCCCTGCCACATGCGCCGGGTGTCCTCACTGTCCTGGAAGTGGTTGTGGATTTTCTTCACGTGTGCGCGCTTTGCCTCTCTGATAGCACGAGACAGTTTGGCCCTTGCTGTTTTTAAGGCCGCCTCGTCCCCTGATCTGAAGGCAGAGTCTCTTTGTTTCAGCAGCGCACGCACATTTGCGCGCTTCTGCTTCCTCAAACAGCGCTTTCAATGTCTCCTTTCCCGGCCACCGGCATCAGGTAACACCAAGGTCTGGGGGCCGAGGTCACGAAGGTTGTTGATAAGATCATCATGCAGATTGTTGCTTGCATGATGCCTGTACTGTAGCAGTGTCTGGTGGTCATACACATGAACACAGCTGACTCTGGTGTCCATGTGTTGTGAAGGGTCGTGCTAAATATGGTGAAAGCACCATTTTTGGATCCGGAGAGGCCGCTGCGAGCTACTGCCGCGCCGCCATCTTTCTTACTCATGTTACTTTCTTACTGTTGGTTTAAATAGATAAAAGCCCACTAGAGGGCCACTAGAGGGCAGTACTGCATCACTAATTAACACTGTACATCTAGAGATAGACAAATCACTATATTCATCCCTGAGGGGGATTCATGAGTTTCTGTACATCTGTAAATAAATTCCCCTACCTGTATTTTCCACTAATGTGTTAGTGTGAGCATAAAACAGGAAGTCCGTTATTAAAAAAACAAGAAACATTCACACCCAAATAGAATTTATTGCTCACAGAGAAAAAAAAACTTTTCCTGTCCATAGACAGGAAACCTGCTGTTAAATGCCTCGGCGCAGAGATCAGATTATCACGGAGATGGTGTTTCACACCTCTACCTTTGTCTCATTTAACCATGTCTTCTTTTGAATTTCATGCAGTTTCAGTTACCTCTCCAATCAACCTTTTTATCATTGTCATCTACCGCCCTCCTGGTCCCCTTGGGGACTTCCTAGAAGAGATGGACACGCTCCTCAGCAATTTCCCCTCTGACGGCACCCCTCTGACAGTTCTTGGTGACTTCAACCTCCCATCTGACAAACTTCAGTCATCTTGCCTCTTGCCTTTTCTGAATACCTTCTCCTTGACATTTAACAGCTGCCCTCAAACACAAAAGGAGGAAATGTCCTGGACCTGGTTTTCACCCGTCCTACTCCAGCTACAGACATGACTGCCACTCCACTTCCAATCTCTGATCATCACCTGGTTTCCTTTTTAATCACTTATCCTATTCAACCTAAAAAAATGTGCATGTCTCTCTTATTCGTCCTAACCTCCACTCTATCTCTCCCTCCTCTGTAACTTCATGTACTCTTTCATCTCTTCCTGACCCCGTCTCCTTTTCCTCTCTACCCTTAGACGTTACTACGGACTCCTTCCTCTCATCTCTTTCCTCAACCATGGACCTCCTTTGTCCCTTGACTACAAAACCCAAGAAGACTTCTTGTCCCACACCGTGGCTGTCAGAAGTTTTGCGCAGTAATCGACGAGAACTCCGATCTGCAGAGAGGAAGTGGAAAAAATCACAGCTTGATGTAGACCTCTCATCTTACCGTGCACTCCTGACCAGATTTTCTTTGGAGGTGACTTCTGCCAAAACTACCTTCTACAAGGAAAAGCTTGAGGCCTCTGCACAAGACCCCCGTAAGCTTCACAACATCTTCTCTTCTCTACTAAACCCCCCTGCTGCACCTGCTCCATCCTCCCTGACTGCTAATGACTTTGCCTCCTTCTATGATGAGAAGATTAGGAAAATCTGCCAGACCTTCACTTCCTCTCCAACAATGACTACACAACACAGCCAACAATTCACTACGTCTCTGTCAAGCTTCTCAACCCTAACAGAAGATGAGATACTGCAAGTCATCCGATTCTGCAATCCCACCACCTGTCCTCTGGATACAATCCCTTCAACTATGCTCCAGACCATCGCACAAGAGCTCCTGCCCTTCATCCATACAATCATCAATGGGTCATTAACATCTGGCTATGTACCAACTACCTTCAAGCAAGCAAGGGTCATTCCTATCTTGAAGAAACCGGCTCTGGATCTATCAGACATCAACAACTACAGACCGGTATCACGCCTTTCCTTTCTTTCTAAATCTCTGGAACGCACTGTTTTTAACCAACTGTCTGTCTCTCTCTCACAGAACAACCTCCACGATCCGAACCAGTCTGGGTTCAAAGCGGCACATTCCACAGAGACGGCACTATTGACTGTTTCTGAGAAACTACATGCTGCTCGGTCAGCCAAGCTGTCATCTGTACTTATCTTTCTGGACCTTTCAGCAGCATTCGACACAGTCAACCACAAGACACTTTTGTCAAACCTCAAGAGCCTTGGTATTTGCGGAACAGCATGGAAATGGTTTGCTTCCTACCTGGAAGGTCGCTCATACCAGGTAACATGGAGGGGATCCACATCTGCCCCATGCAGACTTACCACCGGTGTCCCACAAGGCTCGGTACTTGGTCCCCTCCTTTCTCCCTCTATACCCACTCCATTGGTGAAGTCATATCCTCACATGGGTTTTCTTATCACTGCTATGCAGATGACACTCAACTCATCTTTTCTTTCCCTCCATCAGATACCACAGCTTCCGCTCGGATCTCAGCATGCTTGTCAGACATATCTTTATGGATGAGGGCTCACCAACTTAAACTCAACCCCAGCAAAACAGAACTGCTAGTCATCCCAGGTGATTCATCTCCAGGTCAAGATCTACAAATAACACTTCATGACTCTCTGCTCTCCCCTTCAGCCACTGCTCGTAACCTTGGGGTAACTATGGACAATGAACTGTCTTTTTTCCCACATGTCGCTAATGTTGCTCGTTCTTGTCGATTTCTTCTCTATAACATCCGAAGGATTCGACCATTTCTGTCCATACAGGCTGCCCAGGTGCTTGTTCAGTCTCTTGTCATTTCAAGACTGGACTACTGCAACTCTCTGCTGGCAGGTCTTCCCCTGAACGCTATTCGTCCACTGCAAATGATCCAAAATGCAGCTGCACGACTTGTGTTCAATCAGCCCAAGTTCTCCCACACCACCCCACTGCTGCGCTCCCTTCACTGGCTTCCAGTAGCTGCACGTATCAGATTAAAAACATTGATGCTTGCCTACAAGGCCAAAAATGGACCAGCACCATCTTACCTCAGTGACCTCATCACATCTCGCACTGCACCACGCTGTCTGAGATCCTCCAGCACTGCTCGACTGGTACCACCTTCTCTCAGATTGAGAGGTAAGTACAATTCAAGGCTCTTCTCTGTTCTGGCACCGAGGTAGTGGAATGAACTTCCCCTAGATGTCCGTACAGCACAGTCCCTGACTATCTTTAAGCGACGACTGAAGACCTACCTCTTCCTGAAATACTTAAATTAGCACTTTCCAAGTTTGTAGAATTCGAGTTATATTTATATTGAGTTTGTATTCTTGCGTACCAGTGTAAATTTATTCACTACTAGAGATTTAAAGCACTTTTGTACGTCGCTCTGGATAAGGGCGTCTGATAAAGGCCGCAAATGTAAATGTAAATGTAAATCCCGCTGATTAATGCCCTGACTAGAACATTCCACCTAGTTCTCCTTGTTTGTCTGAAGCCACAACAACTGTTGTGGACTGGACTGAAACATTACCTGAAATCCTGTGGGTGAAGCTCAGAGATTCTCATGATGCAGTGAAGGTCACTTTGATGTACTTTTACACAAACAAACAAACAAACAAACAAACAAACAAACACAGCCTAAATAGCTATCATGGCTAACTTTGTTCATGTTTTGCTCCTATAAGGTTAATGTGTGTATGATATCAGCACTGACCAGCATTCCAGCTTGTTGGCATCAGTACAGAAATCATGAAAATAATAAAAAAAATAATAAAAACCTGCTGAAAACTTTATCCTGGGGCTGAACTGTACCCTGAACACGCTCCGTCTGAGGGGATCGTCGCTGTTATTTAGCGCATTATTGTTAGAAACGGTGATTTGGATGATGTTTAGAAAACTTTAATAGGCCAAAATGATATTTTAAAATAATAATAATAATGAGAGATTCCGTAATGAAGGTGCAGCTAATCCCAAAATTTCGGCTACATTTATAACGCTCTCTTTGCGTTGTGATGCTACAGCTAGGTGACTAGCGTTTGGAGGCATTCAGTCTGGAGCTGGATTTGAGCTCAGCGTGCTGAGTGTTTTCGGATCCGTTGGAGTCAGTCAGTACCTCTTGGTTGAGCGTGTTGAAGCGGACGTCTGCCCCGGCGACACAGGCAGCACAGGATGTGCTTAAACGTGCGCCTCATGTCCTGGTCACGGTACCAGTAGATGATGGGGTTCATCATGGAATTTAACTCGGCCAGGACCACAGAGTATATCTCCACATTTATCATGATGCAGTTACACTTCACACCGTCGAGCAGGAGCAGCACCAGACCCGGAGTCCAGCACACCACGCAACACCCTGAGACACGGAGCAAAAGCAGAACGTTAGATCATTCAGCTGAACCTCACACACATGAACACTGAACACTGTCCCATATCTCCCTCAGTCATCGTGTTCAATCCTGTGCTGAACATAGGATCAGTTACACCAGTGGGCGGAGCTTGAGGTGCTTAGTGTTTGGCCGATTTCAGATCACAGTTTAATTCGTGCCCCCAAACCAAACAGTAAAAACATCAAGACAGAATTTAGCACCATGCGACCAAGCCACACCCCTCAGAGAAACTCCGCCCACTCTCAGAACCTGAACATTTCCACAAACACTAAACACAAGTAAAGAGGAATAAACAACTGGGGTCCTGCTGTGAAATAATTATATCATCTCTAATAAACTTCAGGTCATGAATATTAATTTGCATATTAAAATCCCACCAGTCTGCTGTTGATTTATTTCCAGTTACTGCACATTTAAACGTCTCTGATGGAGAATCTGATGAATTTATACAGAGTATTAAAATGCACAAGAATTTCAGGTTGCATATGTCCTGTCAGGGCATGCACTGATTTCCTCATACACACACACACACACACACACACACACACACACACACACACACACACACACACACACACAGACACCATCCAGAAAGTTTTCACAGAGCTTCAGGTTCTCCACGTTATTTTACAGTTTTATTCCAAAATGGATTATATTGAACATTTTTCTCTTTTTTTTTTTTTAGCTCTGGTGCCTCCTGTTTCCACTGATCATTCTTCAGATGTTTCTACAACTTGAGTAGAGTCCACCTGTGGTCCAGTCAGTTGATTGTGGAAAGACACACAGAAGGTCCCACAGTTAGAGCGCATGGCAGAGCACACACCAGTCATGAAGTCTAGGGAATGAGGAAGGAGGCAGAAAAATGTCCCAATGATCACCGTGGCCTCCATCAGGAAAAAAGTTTGGAACCACCAGGACTCTTCCTAGAGCGGGTCATGTCTGGTCAGGATCGAGAGAAAGATGAATGCAGTACAGAGACGTCCTTGATGAAAACCTGCTCCAGAGCGCTCTGGACTTCAGATCAGGGTGAACGTTCATCTTCTCAGGAGATCCTCAGCACACAGCCGAGATAACACCGGAGTGTCTACGGAACTCTGGGAATGTCCTCCAGTGGCCCAGCCAGAGCTCAGACTTGCCCTGAATGAACATCTTCAAAGATCTAAAAATGGCTGTGGACTGATGCTCCTCATCCAGGCTGCAACTGGTGTCAAAGTGCTTCAACTAAATCCTGAAGAAAAGCTTGTGATGGTTTTATTTTCACGTCATCATTATGGGTTTATCATCACTTTTTAAATAAATTATAAATTAATTCCATTTTGAAATAAAACTGTAAAATATGAAGCTCTGTTAACATACACACACACACACACACACACACACACACACACACACACACACACACACAAAGAAATGCAGATGAAAGTCAGTGAGTGAGTATAAGGTTGTGTGTGTGTGTGTGTGTGTGTGTGTGTGTGTGTGTGTGTGTGTGTGTAGAGAAAAGAAGTGGTGTAAAGCTGGATATGCGAGTCAGGACAAGCCCAACACTCCTGTTGTTAGTGTGGTGTGTGTGTGTGTGTGTGTGTGTGTGTGTGTGTGTGTGTGTGTGTGTGTGTGTAAACACATTCCAGGTGAACTAGCAGCAGAAAGGTCTTTCAGAATCTGTGTAATAATGGAGAGTAAACAGAACACAGTCGCTGCAGGAGCCGGAAGAATAAATCATAAAAAAGGAGTGGTGTTTTATAACCGAGAACAAAACACCACTATACTGATCCATGAAGCTACACATTACTGATTCAGATCTCTGCTTCGCCCAAGCTTTAGATCAGACTCAGACTGGTTGGAGATTAGATGAGCCTCTGCTTCGCCCAAGCTTTAGATCAGACTCAGACTGGTTGGAGATTAGATGAGCCTCTGCTTCGCCCAAGCTTTAGATCAGACTCGGACTGGTTGGAGATTAGATGAGCCTCTGCTTAGTCTAAGGTTTAGATCAGACTCAGACTGGTTGGAGATTAGATGAGCCTTTGCTTGGTCTAAGGTTTGGATCAGACTCAGACTGGTTGGAGATTAAATGAGGTTTGGACTATTAGGTTTAGTCCCTCATATGAGAGGTTTATATGGGTTTTTGGGAGGCTGTTCCTCTAAACGTTCAAATAAACTGTGGAAGGGTTAAAAGAGGGTCAAAATTTGAAAGATCTTAAATACACTGGGAATTTGTGGCTTCTAAGGAAAAAATTCTGCTCCACAAAAACCTCTAAAGGTTTTGTTGTTTTCCTAAGAGTGTTACAAACAGAACCACGTTTAGAAAACCAAGAACTCACAATAATCAAATCAATCCTAAAATAACCCAGTAAGAACCATGGTGTGGTGTGGTGTGGTGTGGTGTAGTGTGGTGTAGTGTGGTGTAGTGTGGTGTGGTGTGGTTTAGTGTGGTGTGGTGTGGTGTAGTGTGGTGTGGTGTAGTGTGGTGTGGTTTGGTGTAGTGTGGTGTGGTGTAGTGTGGTGTGGTGTAGTGTAGTGTGGTGTAGTGTAGTGTGGTGTGGTGTGGTGTAGTGTGGTGTGGTGTGGTGTAGTGTAGTGTAGTGTGGTGTAGTGTGGTGTAGTGTGGTGTAGTGTGGTTTGGTGTAGTGTGGTGTGGTGTGGTGTAGTGTGGTGTGGTGTAGTGTGGTGTGGTGTGGTGTAGTGTAGTGTAGTGTGGTGTAGTGTGGTGTAGTGTGGTGTGGTGTAGTGTGGTGTAGTGTAGTGTGGTGTAGTGTGGTGTGGTGTGGTGTGGTGTAGTGTAGTGTGGTGTGGTTTAGTGTGGTGTAGTGTGGTTTAGTGTGGTGTAGTGTGGTGTGGTGTGGTTTAGTGTGGTGTAGTGTAGTGTGGTGTGTTGTGGTGTAGTGTGGTGTGGTGTGGTGTAGTGTATTGTAGTGTGGTGTGGTGTGGTGTAGTGTAGTGTGGTGTGGTGTAATGTATTGTAGTGTGGTGTGGTGTATTGTAGTGTGGTGTAGTGTATTGTAGTGTGGTGTGGTGTGGTGTGGTGTAGTGTGGTGTAGTGTATTGTAGTGTGGTGTGGTGTGGTGTGGTGTAGTGTAGTGTAGTGTATTGTAGTGTGGTGTGGTGTGGTGTGGTGTGGTTTAGTGTGGTGTAGTGTGGTTTAGTGTGGTGTAGTGTGGTGTGGTGTGGTTTAGTGTGGTGTAGTGTAGTGTGGTGTAGTGTGGTGTAGTGTGGT
>MU551601.1:257783-281670 GCA_024362625.1 Silurus asotus | reverse complement strand
AGACACAGCTAGGCAGACACATAGATAGACACAGCTAGGCAGACACATAGATAGACACAGCTAGGCAGACACATAGATAGACACAGCTAGGCAGACACATAGATAGACACAGCTAGGCAGACACATAGATAGACACAGCTAGGCAGACACATAGATAGACACAGCTAGGCAGACACATAGATAGACACAGCTAGGCAGACACATAGATAGACACAGCTAGGCAGACACATAGATAGACACAGCTAGGCAGACACATAGATAGACACAGCTAGGCAGACAGATAGATACAGCTAGGCAGACAGATAGATAGATAGACAGAGCTAGGCAGACAGATAGACAGACACAGCTAAACAGATAGACAGACAGACACAACTAGGCAGATAGACAGACACAGCTAGGCAGATAGACAGACACAGCTAGGCAGATAGACAGACACAGCTAGGCAGATAGACAGACACAGCTAGGCAGATAGACAGACACAGCTAGGCAGATAGACAGACACAGCTAGGCAGATAGACAGACACAGCTAGGCAGATAGACAGACACAGCTAGGCAGATAGACAGACACAGCTAGGCAGATAGACAGACACAGCTAGGCAGATAGACAGACACAGCTAGGCAGATAGACAGACACAGCTAGGCAGATAGACAGACACAGCTAGGCAGATAGACAGACACAGCTAGGCAGATAGACAGACACAGCTAGGCAGATAGACAGACACAGCTAGGCAGATAGACAGACACAGCTAGGCAGATAGACAGACACAGCTAGGCAGATAGACAGACACAGCTAGGCAGACAGACAGACACAGCTAAGCAGACATACAGACACAGCTAGGCAGACAGATAGATACAGCTAGGCAGACAGATAGATAGATAGACAGAGCTAGGCAGACAGATAGACAGACACAGCTAGGCACACAGATAGACACAGATAGACAGACAGATAGACAGACACAAATAGGCTCACAGATAGGCATACAGACAGACACAGCTATACATATAGACAGACAGACACAGCTAGGCAGACACATAGATAGACACAGCTAGGCAGACACATAGATAGACACAGCTAGGCAGACACATAGATAGACACAGCTAGGCAGACACATAGATAGACACAGCTAGGCAGACACATAGATAGACACAGCTAGGCAGACACATAGATAGACACAGCTAGGCAGACACATAGATAGACACAGCTAGGCAGACACATAGATAGACACAGCTAGGCAGACACATAGATAGACACAGCTAGGCAGACACATAGATAGACACAGCTAGGCAGACAGATAGATACAGCTAGGCAGACAGATAGATAGATAGACAGAGCTAGGCAGACAGATAGACAGACACAGCTAGGCACACAGATAGACACAGATAGACAGACAGATAGACAGACACAAATAGGCTCACAGATAGGCATACAGACAGACACAGCTATACATATAGACAGACAGACACAGCTAGGCAGATAGACAGACACAGCTAGGCAGACAGATTGAGTGTGTGTGTCGCTGCAGGAGAGACAGATATGCGTGTGAGTACAGCTCACAGGACAGCAGGAGGCACTCCAGAGCCACGCCCACTCCATCACCATCACCACCATCAACGTCCTGATCTCCATGTACACACTTCCTCAGATATCATTGTTAAGACCAAGAAAAATTCCTCTGCTGGGGGTCCACCCTCCCACTCAGTTTCTTCTTGTTTAAAACTTTAACACAGGCCCTGTAGAGCAGCTTCCCCGTCACTGTCCTGAAGTTCATCTGCCCTTCATCCCTGCACTCCAGGAGGGGGCCACCACATCCGTCGAGGTCCAGAACGATGTCCAGCTGGGGAAAGGGTTCCTCCTTTGCAGGACCGCTCTCGCCGATTATATGGTCCTTCAGCTGAACACGCTCCTCTGCTGTTAATGTAGACCTTCATCTCAGCAGGAGCTGGTTAGCTATGCGCAGGGATCGTAGTGGACAGTGTGGGGGTGGTTGCACCGGAGATGTCCAGCCGACTCCCATTGACTAGGGGCTCCTCCAGCAGCCAGTGAAGTTTTCCGCAGCCCTTTATCCTTTTTTTTAAAAAAAGTGAATATTTTAAGTCTGCGGTAAAAGACTGGTAACCCAGTAACATTCAGCGTGCCAGTGTCCGTTAAAAACAAAGTGCTGTCCAGCCCCAGTCCTCCTGCCATGTGCAAAAGTCCACTGGCTTCTGTCCTCCATATCAGTTTCCTGGGCCCGATTAAGAGTCTCTCTATAAACTGGAGGTGAAAGACTGCCATCCTTCTGGCAAAATGGACGTTTGCTAGAAGGTTTGGTGGTGGATCCACACACGCCGTATTGTGCCACAGAGACAACGCTGCCAGGTTGTTTATCACCAGCATTTGCCCCCTGTAGGACATCTTTGGAACCAGCTGCTTCCACCTGCTCAGTCTGCCCTTGATGTGCTCTACAGTGCCTTAACAGTTTTTGTTTAAAAACTCCCAAGTACTTAAAACCTCCTTTTTTCCACACCAAACCTCCTGGGAGTGTCGGCTCCCCACCGCCCCACTTCCGAACTAAAACTGCTTCACTTTTTCCCCAGTTTACTTTTGCTGATGATAAAAATTCAAATCTTCCTAAAACATCAGTCAAAACATCCACATCAGACTGGGTTCCCACTATTACTGCCACGTCATCCGCACATGCTGACAGGTAAAGTGAAGCATTGGCACGTGAAATATTAAAACCAGAAAGCGAACTTTTTAGGTTGATTAAAAGAGGTTCAATTGCAAGAGTGTACAGTATTCCTGACAGTGAACAGCCCTGCCTGATCCCTCTGTACACTCTATAAGGAGCACATAAACCACTATTAACCTTCAGTACACTCGCAATTTCACTGTACAACACCTTGATCATGGCTATGAAACCGAGGTTGAACCCAAAGCTTTCCAGCACCTTCCACAAGTATTCATTCTCAACCCGGTCAAAAGCCTTTTCCTGATCTAGGAAAATCAGACCAGTCCTCACACCCAGTAGCCTGGAGACGTCCAAAATGTCACGAATTAAGTAAACGTTATCAAATATCAACCTGCCAGGCACACAGTACGTCTGGTCATGGTGAATGATCTGCTTCATCTCCTTCGTCAGTCTCGATGCTAATGCTTTCGACAGCAGCTTGCAGTCAGTGCAGTGTAGCGACACCGGGCGCCAGTTCTTCAGCTGGGTCAGGTCTCCCTTTTTTGGCAGCAGGGCCAAAACGGCCCTCCTGCAGCTTGACGGGAGCTGACCACCTCTCACACTCTCCCTCAGAACCTCCAGCACATCCTGCCCTATTACTTCCCAGAATGCCTTGAAGAACTCGACGGGGAGACCATCTATTCCTGGCGCCCGCCCATTCTTCATGCCTTGGAGAGCCTCCTGAAGCTCAGAGAGGGACAGCTTCCTGTCCAACTCTCCGGCCACTGACTCTGTGAGCTTAGGCAGATCTTTAAGGAAGCTCTCTTCCACCTCTTGTGCCCCTGACCTCTCGCTGCTGTACATCTTGGAATAGAAACTGGCTGTCTGCTGGCGAATTTTAGAAGGCTCTGATACGGATCCCCTGATTTCATCCGCACAGCATGCATAAACCTTTTCTGTCCATTGACGCTTTTAAAGCGTGATCGGACCAGCGCCCCCTGCACTGCAGTACCTAACAGGCAGTTCATTTTGGCTTTTTTGCATTTGAGGGCTTCAATATGCCCTCAATTTCCTGTGGCCTCCAAACATTGAAGTTCCACCGTCTCTATCTCCAGAGCTTTCAGAGATCTGGCAATGTCTCTCGTGACATTAAATAAAAGACTCTCTAAAATTAGCATCTTCTAAAAGTGCAGTGTTAAAATGCCAGTAGGCACTCCTAGGTTAACATTCTTTTTAGCGATAGTGCACTGAACCATACAATGATCTGAGATGCCTACTGGAAAAATAAAACACTTTGTAAAACAAGTTAGTTGATGCTTAAAACCATAAAATCGATCTAACCTCACCAGGAAAAGCATGTTGTCGATGGAGTGAGCCCACGTGTACTGCCTCTGTTTTTTATTGAAATTTCTCCATACGTCACAGAGGTCATGGGTCTCCACCAACTCCCACAGACGCTTACGAGAAGGTAATATATAAATATGGATGATTCCTGTCCATATTTTCTGCTGTACAGTTCAAATCCCCTCCCAAAACTAAAAACTCTGCAGTGCTGCAGTTTAAAATGACATCATTAAGTTTGTTTAAAAACGTCATTCTCTCCACTGCACTGGTGGGAGCGTACACACAGATAAAAACAAATCTCATTCTCATAAAAAACATTTACTTTTAAAAGACTCCTGTTTAAAATTTCTTCTACATTGTAAGAAACAGGAATAAAATTGCGAGTAAAAAGCAAGGTAACACCACCACTAAGCGACGTGTTGTGACTTAAAATCGCCAACCCGTCCCACTCCTTCACCCAGTCAGCAGCATTACTGCTGTCGCTGTGGGTCTCCTGCAACATGACCACATCAACACGCCTCTGTCTAATAAGCTTATATAGCTTTGCTCTCTTTGCATGTTCCCTTGCTCCATTTATGTTAAAACTAACAATC
Source organism: Silurus asotus (assembly GCA_024362625.1). Taxonomy (NCBI): domain Eukaryota; kingdom Metazoa; phylum Chordata; class Actinopteri; order Siluriformes; family Siluridae; genus Silurus; species Silurus asotus. The sequence goes on along the minus strand of MU551601.1, from coordinate 277,082 downwards.
TGGATTCCTTCCATAAAAAAATTAATATAGATAAGACCAAACAAATGGTAAAAAACACTCTAAAATAAAAAAAAACACTGCACACTTTATCAATCTTCAGTAGAGTTCTCCCTATTGACCTTTGTTATCAGCTTCTTTAGATGGAATATCTCTTGCTCGGTGAAGGAACCCTCTCTTCTAAAATGCTTAACGTCATAAATAAATTGTTTGGGGTTTGGGAAGAACTCCTCAACTGAAATATTCTTTTGCCACTTTGTGGTTTTTAAAAACTCCTTTATATCTTCAGCAGTATACAGAACATCTAGTGCTTCCTCCTGAGACTCCTGACCAAACACAGAATCAGACATGCCATAATCACTGTCTGATTCAGCTTCATCTGCCTTCACCTCTTTTTTTAGCCTGTTTCTTCCCTTGTCCAGTACCCCGTTTCTTCCTTTTTGCCGGAACTTTGAAAAGAGGCTCATCCATCTCCACGTCTCCCCCGCCCCCTCGCACTAGTGTAGTGATTGGTGCCTCCTGGCGACAGCTCTGCACCCCTGTGCCTGCCTCTGCCAGCGCAGGCAGCTCAAGCCCTGCTCCAGAGTCCACTGTGACTTTCCCAGTTTCTCTCAGCTGCTTCCTGCCCTGGTCGCTTGGAGACACTGGGGTCACTCTGTTTTTCGGGATGGGCACGAACAAGATGTCCTATTTGACCACATTTAAAACATTTAATATCCGCATCGGTGGAAACGAAGATGCTATAGTCAAACCCTTCAATCCTGAAGTTGAAAACCACATTCAGCACCTCAACACCTTCATTCAAGATCATAAAAACCCCCCTTCTAAAGGACACAAAGTGTTTAATCAGTGGGGACTTACAGCTCATTAAGTATCGCCTCATCACTAATGAAAGGAGGAACATTAGACAACATGACTTTCTTAGCAGGAGAACTGAGGGGAGAAACCAGTATACACTCATTATTTATTACAATTCCTTTCTGAACTAATTTGGTCACTTTATCGAGACTATTCAGAAAAACAACAATTGCACTGTTCATTCTGGAGGCAGAGACAATATTCTCACACCCCACCACATTACCAATAGCCAACACACACTCCTCTACACTCACACCACACACCACCCGCACACCGTGCCGGCGAGTCAAACTTTCAAACACCCTCGCGTTTGAAGACGCCATGCTAAACACTCTCACTCACTCACACACACAAACACACACACAAAATATTCCTGGATGTTTAAGGAAAAAGTTGCAAAGAAACCCCGGAAAAAACTAAAAAAACGGCGAAAGAATTTGCAAAACGCCAACCGCTCTCGTGCTGTACACGCAACGCTCAACCTTCCCCCCGCGCATGCGCAGAGAGAGAGAGAGAGAGAGAGAGAGAGAGAGAGAGTAGAGGCTGACAGGAAGAGAAGGATATGGATTATTAAGTGTCCTTATTGGTGTATGAAAGTTAACGTCACTGTGCAGTTTGGACTCCGGCAAGACTCACTATGGCAGCATAACTAAAAGGGAGAAGAAGGTTTTAGTTTCTGTTCTCTACAATTTGGATAAAGCCTGGATATTTGCAAACGTGTAATTGACCAGATAGACGTGAGAAATGTTCAGGCGACAACATGAAAGAAATCTCTCTCTGGTAAACCGAACTGCTTTAGACATTTACTCACTTCATTAATCTTATACATGATTTAAAGTAAATATCTCGCAATACAGGAAACTTTACAGCTCGATTTTAATCCGTTCACAACTTTTTTTTTTTTATAATCAGTGTGAGATGGAATTGGGAGCAGTGTAGATGATTAAAACAGGAGTGATCTGGTTATATTTCCTAGATCTAGTGAGGACTCTTGCTGCTGCATTCTGAACTAACTGAAGCTTATTTCTGCACGAACTCCAACACCCAGACAGTAAAGCGTTACAGTAGTCTAATCTAGATGTTACAAAAACATCAACTAGTTTTTCTGCATCCTGTAACGACAAAATATTTTTAATTTTAGCAATATTTTTAAGGTGAAAGAAGGAGATCCTGGTAATATGATTCACGTGAGACTCAAAGGAAAGACTCGGGTCAATAATCACACCAAGGTCTTTGACAGCTGTACACACTGAAACAGAAACACCATCCAGAGATGCTACAGAATCAGAAAGTTTACTTCTAGCTGCATTTGGTCCTAGTAAAAGTACTTCAGTCTTATCTGATTTGAGCAGAAGAAAGTTATCAAGCATCCACTGTCTAATGTCCTTTACACACTTCTCAACACTGTTTAGCTGATCTCTCTCATCTGGCTTTGCTGAAATATACAGCAGATATAAAAAAAAAAGCAGAGGGCAGATCCTTGAGTAACACCAAACTTTACCTCAGTTTACTAATGTTTATTAAAGTTTACTAACTTGGTGTGTTTTTTGCAGACTGTCTGGCAGTCAGATCAGTGCTGAGAGCTGTACATATCTGTCATCAGCCCTCAAGCATTCATTTCTGAAAGAGTTGATTCTGGACAACTGCAGCATTAGTGATGTGGGAGTAAAACAACTCTACCCTGGACTAATGAGTCCTCATTGTCAGCTACAGACACTGGGGTAAGAAGCATTGTGAGAACATCACATTTTCTGTGATGTTTTGCTTATGAGGAAAAACTCAACCCTGTCAGATAATGTAGCAAAGGAGCTCTCATTTCTTTACCCTGAAATTAAGGGTGGTTGGAAGCACATGGCCGTTTTGCTTGTTTTCCCACTTTATTTGTAACACCTGCCCAAAGCAGTGTTTCGTGTGATTGTTTTTCTTCTGTTCTCACCTAAAGTTGCCTTCAAGGGTGGTCTGCTGAAACAGAGACTGGGTTAGCATTATTGTTAGACTCAACTGTTTTCATCTGTACTGTCCTCCTCTTAACAGATAAGATTTATCTTTGTTCGTCCCACAGTGGGGAAAGTTCTTTGCATATTTGAATCAAGTATGAGTGTTGATTCTGTGAGGGATCCCTCTGTCATCACTTGGTTCTTATGGTCCTCCTGTGGGTGAGTTGGGTTTTTAGGAAACTCTGGCCAGTCTCTACTGGCAGAGGCTGGAGGCAGAGGCTCAGGTAGTGTAGGGACCAGACCTATTAATAGTGGTCACTCCCCTTTGTGGTTCCCCACCTGGACATTGGTGGGAATATCCTTCTGGCCAACTTTAGGAGAAGTCTGTGTCAACTGTAGGAGTGCAGCAGAGATTTTTACCCACACCGCTGAGGACCCTGGGCTTTTGAATGGTGCTTTTTAAGTCAACAGGACAGGGATGGGTGTAGGGGGGTATGTGGCAGCTAACTACAGTTTTCTCTACTCGGTTGCAGCTCAAATCCTGGTGCTGGAAAGGTGGCTCTGATGCAGAATGGGTTTTTTTTTTGGCTGTAACCACCTCTTAATGGTGCTCTATCTGGCATCTAATAGTGGCACCAGCTTCATAGTCCCACTGCTGAAATTCCATCATGGTGTTGGTGGGGACAAGTTGCAACATCTCTTCTTTCATATTCGTAGTCATAGTCAGCTGCATCCCAAGAGGTAGGATGTAGTAGGCCAGCTGGACCTCCCCCAAGAAAAAAGAAGAGTTAAGCTGTGCCCAGTCCTGCTTAGACCATTTAGAAAACTGGAAAAAGGCTGGAGTTGAATGCACTGTGGATAGTAATGTATGCAGAAAAAAGCTGTGGTAGACCAGGGGTTACTGTTATTCATGCTTAGTTTCTGAAGATCCAGTGGTTTATAGGTGGCAGCGTGGAGCCCTCTCGCCTGGTCTTGTAAGTCATATACAGTGGTCCCCCAGAACTCCAGAGTTACGAAAATCTGTGAATTTTAAACGCACCCCAGCAGCCCCTATAGTACCTTATTGAATTAATTTAGATATTATGTAACTTTAATTCAATAATGTTTTTAGTTTTGTTATGAAATTTGTTAGTGAATACACATTAAAAATGTTATTCCTAACGTTCCTGAACATTTGGTCCCGCTGCCGATGCCAACTTGCTGTTAGTTAGGTTCCGAATGAAAACCCACAAATTTTCGGATCCGTGAATAATCGGGGGTTGACTGTACTCCAAACCTCTGATTGGCTCATCCCAAACCATACCTCCCAAGCCCAAGCCAAACCTCTCAATCACTACCCCCGAGTTTTCATTCAGCTGCACCACAACTGATCTCACTGTTTTTCTTATTTAAGAAACCCTGTTAGTTAACTAAGGCCAATATCATATCTAGTTTCAGGATACCAGTTGTGTTTTATCTGACATTGTTTGGAATGGTAACTCCTTTGTCACAATTTGCCTCACTTTCAGCTTCACATTCTGTCTTTTAGGTTGTCAGGATGTTTCATTAGTTCAAAGGGCTGCTTTTCTTTGGCTTCAGCTCTCAGCTTAAACCCATCATCAGCCCTGAATGATCTTGATGTGAGCTATAATCATCCAGGACAATTAGGAACGTTGATCCAAGATGGCGGCGTGGCAGTAGCTCGCAGCGGCCTCTCCGGATCCAAAAATGGTGCTTTCACCATATTTAGCACGACCCTTCACAATACATGGACACCAGAGTCAGCTGTGTTCATGTGTACGACCACCAGACACTGTTACAGTACAGACATCATGCAACCAACAATCTGCATGATGATCTTATAAACAACCTTTGCGACCTCGGCTTGCTGCGACCTCGGCCACAAAGACAAGGCCCCCAGTCCTCGGTGTTACCTGATGCCGGTGGCCGGGAAAGGAGACGTCGAAAGCGTTCAAACGTCTGCTTCCTGGATAATAAACTGGACTACATCCGACTCCAGCAAACCACACGGCGAGAGTTTAGAGACTGTTGCGTCTTTGTTTTTACGGAGACGTGGCTCAGCGACAGAGTTCCGGACGCCGCCATCCAGCTAGACGGGCTAACCGTGTTTCGAGCCGACAGAAACGCAGCTCTGTGCGGTAAGACTCGCGGTGGTGGCGTGTGTGTTTATATCAACACGGAATGGTGTAAGAACTCTGTGCTTGTTTCATGCTACTGCTCATCGCTAGTGGAGTTTGTGACTGTTAGATGCAGACCTTTTTATTTACCACGGGAATTTACAACTGTTTACATTGTCGGAGTGTACATTCCTCCCAGTGCTAATGCTAAGGAGGCACTGAGTGAACTCTAAGGCGCTATTAGCGACCTGCAGAATGCTCACCCCGACGGATTGTTTATTATCGCCGGAGATTTCAACCATGCGAATCTCAAGACTGTGCTTCCTAAACTCCATCAGCATGTGGACTTTGCAACGAGAGGAGCGAACACACTGGATCTTGTTTACACAAACATCCCCGGCGCGTATCGTGCGGAGCCCCGCCCCCATCTCGGATACTCAGACCACTGCTCTGTTATGCTAATTCCAGCATACAGACCGCTCGTCAGACGCTCTAAACCGGTTCTGAAACAAGTGAAAACCTGGCCAGAAGGAGCTACTTCTGCTCTTCAGGACTGTTTTGAGTGCACTGACTGGGACATGTTTAGGGAAGCTGCAACCTACGGCGATTCCATCAACTTGGAGGAGTACACATCATCAGTGACCAGCTACATCAGCAAGTGCGTTGATGATGTGACCAAGACCATCTCCAAGACCATCACTACACGCTCCAACCAGAAACTGCAGATGCAGATGACTGCAAATGTGCGTGCGCTGCTGAAACAAAGAGACTCTGCCTTAAAAACAGCAAGGGCCAAACTGTCTCGTGCTATCAGAGAGGCAAAGCGCACGCACGCAAAGAAAATCCACAACCACTTCCAGGACAGTGGAGACACCCGGCGCATGTGGCAGGGCATCCAGGCGATCACGAATTACAAGACCACATCACCTGCTTGTGACCGTGACGCCTCCCTCCCAAATGTGCTAAACGACTTCTACGCCCGGTTCGAGGTGCAGAACAATGTGGTGGCGAGGAAGACCATCCCTCCTCCCACTGACCAGGTGCTCTGTCTAACCACAGCTGAAGTGAGGAAAACTCTATGCAGAGTTAACCCACGGAAGTCTGCTGGACCTGACAACATTCCTGGCAGAGTGCTCAGGGAATGTGCAGAACAGCTAGCAGATGTCCTCACTGACATCTTCGACATCTCCCTGAGCAGCAACGTTGTTCCCACGTGCCTCAAGACAACGACCATTGTTCCTGTGCCGAAGAAGTCTTCTGTCTCCTGCCTCAATGACTATCATCCCCCATCGTGATAAAGTGCTTCGAGAGGCTCGTCATGAGGCACATTAAGACACAGCTTCCACCCTCCCTCGACCCCATGCAGTTTGCGTATCGTCCAAACCGTTCCACGGACGATGCTATCTCCACAACCTTTCATCTGGCCCTCACCCACCTGGATAACAAGGACTTGTATGTACGAATGCTGTTCATTGACTTCAGCTCAGCATTCAACACAATCATTCCTCAGCACCTGATCGAGAAGTTGAACCTTCTGGGCCTGAACACCTCCCTCTGTAACTGGATCCTGGACTTCCTGACTGAGAGACCTCAGTCAGTCAGGATCGGGAACAGCATCTCCAGCACCACCACACTGAGCACTGGGGCCCCCCAGGGCTGTGTGCTCAGCCCACTGCTGTTCACTCTGCTGACTCACGACTGTGTAGCAATGCACAGCTCGAACCACATCATCAAGTTCGCTGATGACACGACCGTGGTGGGTCTAATCAGCAAGAACGACAAGTCAGCATACAGAGAGGAGGTGCAACTGCTAACTGCCTGGTGTGGAGCAAACAACCTGTCTCTGAAATGGACAAAACGAAAGTGATGGTTGTGGACTTCAGGAGAGCACAGAGCGACCAATCTCCACTGATTATTGATGGATCCTCTGTGGAGATCGTCAAGAGCACCAAATTCCTTGGTGTTCATCTGGCGGACAACCTCACCTGGTCACTTAACACCAGCTCCATAACCAAGAAAGCCCAGCAGCATCTCTACTTCCTGAGAAGGCTGAGGAAAGCCCTTCTTCCTCCCCCCATCCTGTCCATGTTTTTCCCGGGTCAGGGGACCATCCCCAGCCACTCTCAGTGCCGGTCCCAAGCCCGGATAAATTGGGGAGGGTTGTGTTAGGAAGGGCATCCAGCGTAAAAACATGTGCCAAATCAAATGTGCGGAGGATCCGCTGTGGCGACCCCTAACGGGAGAAGCCGAAAGAAACTCTCTCTCTCATTTATAAAAAAATATTTTCTCTTCTGAAAGGTTATGTTAGGTATGACGTTTTTTCTTTGCAGCCATGTAGGGCTAAAGAATGGAGCAAACATGCACACACAGTTTTAGCTAAACAAAATGTTTGTGTGTTTCTGTAGATTGGACCATGATGGGCAGTCACGACTAGCAAATGGTCTCTGGAAATGTAAGTGTCTATGAAATCTTTTAAATCCTGCTTCCTTTTATTTACTTAAATATCAAATTATATACAGTTGAGGCTAAAGATAATTAATAAGCTCCACAAATTCCATGTTATCACACGTTTAAGTCCATTAAAGTATGAATCATTTCAGACATGGACTGTGGAGTAAACACAGGGAATTAAAGAGCATTAACATTTGGATTTGGCGATGCCCTTTTACAGAGTGACTTACAATGATCTAATTCATACTACTAATTCATACAACTAAACAAGGGCCTTCCTAGCAGTGGCAGCAGTGGCTGGGATTTGAACTCATGACCTTCCAATCAATCTGAAGAAGAATCCCACTGGGACTAACATCTGAATGTATTACAACCAGGGATGAACATACTTTGGTCAGAAAGGTTTTGTTGAACCCAACGAATCAATAAAAGGTCTAGTGAAGAAGTTGGTGCAATAAGATACCAACATATCTAATAGCGTAAGTGATTCCTGTGTTATCTTGGCCTGAGACGCTTTCATGCGAGGAAGATGCAATAGATCATAAAGCTGTTGAAGAGTTTCTCTGGTAAGATAAAGTTGTAAAAAGGGGGGCAGCTTCTCATTTGTCTGACTATTTAAATGTTTAATTGTTTATGTTGCTGTTGGAGAGTTGCCAGACTGCTGCTGCTGCTGCCTGTGGTGGAGAACAAAAAGATACGTTCCGTTAGTGTAGTCAGAGTCAGGCTCCCCTCCCCAGGCTCCATGGCCTCCTTTTATACACTTTGGTCTCCTCACAGATGGTGAAGATCAGCTCTGAACCTAATCATGGGTTTTATTTCTCCCATCCGGGTTTAGACTCTCCATGACACTGGTGCTAAACTGCCGCTGTCCGTTCAGCACCATGCCAGCAGACGTGTTTAAAGTGTTTTTCCTGTAGTGGGCGTGTACTGGCGCCCCTTCGACAACAAAGACAATAAAGTTCCTTACTTATTTCCTGAATAACTTCAATCCCACACTTGAGTCATGATGGTGGGAGCATTGAGTAGTTGGGAGGTTTTTTACAGGAAAGGTTATTGGTGTGTTTTTAACAACGTTGAAGATAAACACACACCTGACTGAAGCAATCAGAACAACAGCATGAGCTGAATCCCAAAGGAAGTGTGTGGTATGGTGTCATATGGTAACTTTAAAGGTGTGTGATGTGCAGCATAAAAGCAGTTTAGCCTCTGACACTACCTTAAGCAATGCATTATTATCTTTGACATTGTGGATTCCACATCCACCAGCCTTAAATCTCTGTAATTAAAAAGCACTTTGTCAAATGATTGACATTTTCGACAATGAAAGAAGGTAAATGTTTATGTATTTCTCCCTAGACTACCAAGAGCTCAACATCAATTACATATATGACCTAATTTGTTCTCAAGACAGGAAAGGAATCGCTTGGTTGCCAGAGTTTGAAGATATGTACTATGACCTGGAAAATATAACCAACGAACAAACCAAGTGGGTCAAGGCATCCTGCAGGGAAAAACTGGAAGATGGACGGTTTTACTGGGAGGTACAATGGACTGGCTTTGTCTGTCTAGCATTAAAGGATGGCAAAGCAGGCATTATTGGAAAATATTTAAAGTTTATTTGCAACAAGGACCAGTATTCTGCCATCCATGAAGAAGCAGCACGTATGAAAACAATATATATGTGTGTATATCCTCGCCCAAAACCTGGTCCAGAAACATTTGGAGTGTACCTGGACTACCCAGAGGGAACGCTGTCCTTTTACCGCATTTCCTCTCAGGGTGTGAATCACCTGTACACGTTTCACACCACCTTTAATAAACCGGTGATCCCTGAGTTCCATCTTAACAGGCCAGAAATGACAGATGGAGTAAAGTCCATCATCATTGGTACACAATCTCCTGATTCTTTCCACAATACTAAAGCACAACTGTTTCAAATTATGCTTAGTAGAGAGATGTAAAATAGTCAGGAAGCCTTGTAGTGTAAGGGGTTGTATTACATCACACACACACACACACACACACACACACACACACACACACACACACACACACACACATACACACACAGAATTCCAGGACAACAGGGGAATTTATCTGACATTCACCCAACAAGCAGAAAATTGGATTTATTTATGTTTATTTCAAAGGGAACACAGATTATTGAATGTATTTCTCTTTACTGCCGGAGTCAGCAATATGAAAAACTGACAAGAGAAAAGTGTAAATGTGCATCAAGAAGTTTCCAGAATCCAGCGTTTTGCATGTTCTGAATGATCCTGTGGCACCTCTAAGGTGCACTTCTGATACTCTACTGCTTTGGATGTCCAGCCAGTCATCTGATCTACATGGGCATGTGTGAGATTCTTTAAAAGCATTTAAACATACAGATTTAGTGCTTCCTCTGTGGCATTGAGTTCCATTTACTACTGAGCAGCCTGGGGGTTAAGGGCCATGCTCAGGGGCCCAGTAGTGGCAGCTTGGTCACTCTTTCCTTTATTATGTTCAGTCCAGAGATATTTGTTTTGTATTTTACTTTTTTTTATTATATTTCAAATTCAGCTGATTTTCAGGTGTGTATGTAGCTTTGATCTGATGTTTATCTTTTGCACCTCATTACTTTCCTTTTGTATTTTAGTTTGTTTTCGTCTGGTTTTAGTTTCTGTTCTCTACAATTTGGATAAAGCCTGAATATTTGCAAACGTGTAATTGACCAGATAGACGTGAGAAATGTTCAGGCGACAACATGAAAGAAATCTCTCTCTGGTAAACCGAGCTGCTTTAGACATTTACTCACTTCATTAATCTTATACATGATTTAAAGTAAATATCTCGCAATACAGGAAACTTTACAGCTCGATTTTAATCCGTTCACAACTTTTTTTTTAATGTAAAAATAAATGTCCGAAAGAATTTCCAGTTGTGAGGTGTTTCATATTTTCCAGTTGTATATTTTTGTTAAACACTGTTTGGGTTTTTTGTTCGTGTTACAGTTTAGTGCTCGTTTATTTGGAAATTCATTTCATTTTTATTTCAGTCAATGGAAAATATTTTGATGGACAGAATAAAAGGAACCTAATCAGTGCTGAAGGTTTCAAACATGTCAGATTTGTTTGTTGGTTTGTTTATTTTATTTTTTTATCTAATAATGAAAGACCTTTTTTTAAACATCCCATTCCACATTCCAGTCTTATAGTCAGTTTTCAACAAACCTTTGGCCATAAAGTCCATCAAAACTCCAACCAGAAGCAGAACAGTGCAGTCAATTGTGTGGCTTCGGTGGTCATTTTTTGGAACATCACATTTTACTTGTAGTTCCCATTTACTGTTATAATGAGCTCCACTCTTCTGGGAAGATGTTCTACTAGATTTTGCAGTGTGCTTGAGGAGATTTGTGGTGAAACCTTGGAAATATTAAACCATAGTCTGAGATCTAATCCACCATTTCATCAATTTGGTGTTTAAAATCATTTTCAGTGATTTATTAGGGCTGAATGGAATTGTGATCAGAGATCATGGAAATGAAAAAGGAATTAAAGAAACACACAACATGCTTCTTTTTTATCAATTTCTGGCTACATTTAATGACAATTTCCAACCAATGAATAAAGTAAATGTGATATACTATTATGTCCAAGTGACCAATCAACAGCTTCAAACAATCATTATCCCATTTTCTACATATGCATATTATTCATCATCCCATTATCTATATATACAGATTATTCATAATCCCATTATCTACATATACAGATTATTCATTATCCCATTATCTACATATGCATATTATTCATAATCCAATTATCTACATATTCAGATTATTCCTAATCCCAATATCTCCATATACAAGATATTCCTAATCCCATTATCTACATATACAGATTATTCCTAATCCAATTATCTGCATATACAGGATATTCCTAATCCCATTATCTACATATACAGGATATTCCTAATCCCATTATCTACATATACAGATTATTATCACATTATCTACATTTACAGAAGACTATTCATAAACCCAGTACAGATTATTCATAATCCCAGAATCTACAGAAGGAAACATACACCATAAAAGTAAGAATATTATCATATCTCATCATATCTAAAGGTACAGAACCTGAATAAAAGGATTTAGGGGTAATATTTGCGTTTCCTGTAGAAAAGATTTCCATCTGGCTGCAGCCTGAAGCGCACGGCGGAGTTCAACAGCACATCGTGTTCCTTCAGTTTCAGATTTATCTGTAGATTAGATTTGCACAAGGGTAATGTTAGCATCACCAGTCTGATTAGCATATTCATAAAACATTTGATCAAATTTATCACCACATGACCCACCAACTGTAAAAAAGTGAGCTGGAAAGCAGAAGTAAACCCTTTGCCATCAGACAGAACCTGGAATTTCATTATTTGTTGTTTCCTTACTGGAATAACTGGAGCAAAACAAACACATACAGAGTCAAACATCAACATTTCTTTATGGTCACATGTTTCACGTATTAATTCTAAACTGTAACTTGATCTCTATTGGCTGGAGTTTTATCTGCAGTGGTGATTTTAAGTTTCCTGCTCTTTGGAAATTGTTTATTTTGACGTGTGCTGATTTATAAAGCTGTCAACAGAACCTTCTGAATGAGTTTTTAGAAGAAGGTGAAGTTTAGCATAATTAGCATGTATATTGCAGTGTAAAAACTCACCAGTGTGACAGAAGAAGGAGAAGTTTTTAATGCACATTTCGTCACTCACAAACCCGTTATTAAAACTGCCACAGTTCTCTGGTTTAAAGTAATTATTGGGCTGGCCAGAGAGCCATGTTACGTTGGACATTTGTGTTCCATCCGACCACTTCCAAGTGTCCCTGTGAAGTCCAAACCAAGAGAAACCCTGAAGTGACACCAGATAACTTAGCTCGCTGTTATCACTTGAGTTGATGGCAGAAGCTAAATCGGTGTGAAAGTGTTGACAGTAAGCCTGAGCGTCTATCCAGCTCAGCGGAGTGGTGACTCCAACGAACCTCTCAGCATCGCTGTAGTTACCTGTGGAACATGGTACAGTTCACTAGCACAGGTAGCTAATGGTTCTGAAACCAGACAGCTAATCAATAATACACACAGACTTACTGTTGTAGCATATGAAGGGCTTCGGGTATGTGCAGCGAATATCATGCCAGTATCCTCCTAGATGAATCGCTCCACATGACTGATTCCCGTCAGCATTATCAGGCTGCCCGAAATACCACTGGCTGAAACCCGTACTTATCAACGAGACGTTTGGGAAGGACCACTGCCAACTGCTGATGTCATTGTACAATCCCACCCAGGCTTGCCCGGTCAAAGTTTGTGCTGCCAGTGCCATTATTTTTGCCTGGTCATCGCTAGTACTGATAGTAGCCAAGTCATGGTAAAAGGTCCTGCAGTAATTCTGGGCTACTGGCCACGTCTGCACTGATGGGATAAAGGTGTAATTGTGCAGGATGGATGGAAGGTTGGTGATGGGGTTGAGGCCTGTGGGTAATAGTTTCAATTTTACACACAATGGATCCACACTCGGCACCGGACACGTCTAATATGCAGGTGTGTAGCACACTTTCTAACAGAGAAGCAGATCTGCTACCACAGTGTATCACATCTCTTATAATAATACTAATACTACTACTACTACTACTACTACTACTACTACTACTAATAATAATAATAATAATAATAATAATAAAAACGGAGATGTTAGTGAAAGTGATGTAACATTTACCCCCAGTTTGATTGGCTAATGACTCTGTGATAATGACCCTCTAACAAAACATTAATCTGAATGATTGTAGTATCAGACTGCAACATAACAACACTGAGAATAGTGAAGTATGTGTGTGTGTGTGTGTGTGTGTCTCAGGTCCAGAACTTCAGGTTGCAAATGTGGCATCATTGTCACCAACAAGCTCCATTTTTTATCGTTGTTGTTGTTATTGTTAAGCTACAGCGCGTCTCTGATCTGCTGAACTTCAGCTCAAATCTTTTTCTCATCTGGAATTTTTTGTCAACATTGTTTTCTTCATTTTCTTGTTCATGTCCTCTTGCCCATGATGGTCAATTAGTTTTCAGTAGATTACAGGCATGAAAAGATTTTAGTCATGAAATACACACTTACCGCTCACACAGAGAAGAAGAAAGAGATTCAGCTTCATGATGGACCTAAAGGTTGCAGGACCTGTTGCTAGAAAATTCCTTCATCTAATAAATGTAATAGATGAATAAATAGTAACTTTTGCGTATTGAAATTGAGTTCATGCAGCAGCTCAGAAAAGTCTCCTGCAAAGTGGAACCCTGAAGCATCAAAAACCATCTGACTTCCTGCAAACCTCAGCTGGGATCTAATGTAAATCAGCATTCCTCATACATGACAAAGACAAATCTATTTAGGACAAACTCATGTGACTGGGGTGGAGGTAAATAAAGTAACAGGATGAAAATGTTGAGAACTTCAACTAGCAAGAAACTTTAGTGTTGAAAAGAAAAGATATGAAAGTTTTTTAGTGAAATTATAGACATGAGAGTTTGTGTGTCTTGCATGTTTTTGGTTGTTGGTTCTCAGATAATCGAGAAGAACATGGTGCAGGTCGTGGTGGGCATGGCATGGTGGGATTGGTGGGCGTGGCGGTTGTGGCGGGCATGGCATGGTGGCCGTGGTGGGCGTGGCAGGGCAGAGCTGGGTTATTCTTGTGAAGATTTTGTACACAACGCTACATTGCAAGTAGAAGCACATGCAATTTTTTCCTTCACTTCATCTGGGGACCCAAACCTGTTCCAGCATGGAAATGTAGCCAGAAATTCATGGTGGGCATGGTGGGCGTGGCGGTTGTGGTGGGCATGGCATGGTGGCCGTGGTGGGCGTGGCAGGGCAGAGCTGGGTTATTCTTGTGAAGATTTTGTACACAACGCTACATTGCAAGTAGAAGCACATGCAATTTTTTCCTTCACTTCATCTGGAGACCCAAACCTGTTCCAGCATGGAAATGTAGCCAGAAATTGATAAAAAGTATGCGTGTGTTTCTTTAATTCATTTTAATGTTTTCATCATTGAAAACTGCTGTGGGACCTGATCTCTGATCACAAATCCATTCAGCCCTAATAAATCACATAAAATGATTTTAAACACTAAATTGATGAAATGGTGGATTAGATCTCAGTCTATGATCTCATATTTCCAAGTTTTCACTGCAAATCTCCCCAAGCACACTGCAAAATCTAGTAGAACATCTTCCCAGAAGAGTGGAGCTCATTATAACAGTAATTGGGAACTAATTGTGGAATGCAATGTTTTAAAAAGCACAAATCGTGAACGATCCACACCTTATTTAAATCACATTCATTAACCTGAGACACTTTGCCTTGTGATGCCAGAAAAAGAAATTTCATTCAAAACAGTATCATTAACTGTGTACACACATCTATCAGAGTGGCACAGAGAATGTGTGTAGAAAATGCTTTACAATATATACACCATTCAGACATAACACTATATCATTATACCATTACAGCATCATAACATTATACCATCATAACATTATATCATTATAACATCATAAAATTATAATGTTATAACACTATATCATTATACCATTACATTATAACAGTATAATATCATACCATTATATTATTATATCATTATAACATCATATCATTATATCATTATAACATTATAAAATTATAAAACTATAACATTATAACATTTTATCATTACATTTACATTTGCGGCATTTAGCAGACGCCCTTATCCAAAACGACGTACAAAAGTGCTTTGAGTCTCTAGTAGTGAATAAATCTACACTGTACACCAGATTACAAACTTAAAATAAATAAAACTTAAATTCTACATACTTGGAAAGTGCTAATTTAGGTATTTCGGGAAGATGAAGGTCGTCGCTTAAATATAAGCCGTCGCTTAAAGATAATCAGGGACTCTGCTGTACGGACATCTAGGGGAAGTTCATTCCACCACCTCGGTGCCAGAACAGAGAAGAGCCTTGAAGTGTACTTACCTCTCATTCTGAGAGAAGGTGGTACCAGTCGAGCAGTGCTGGAGGATCTCAGACAGCGTGGTGCAGTGTGAGATGTGATGAGGTCACTGAGGTAAGATGGTGCTGGTCCATTTTTGGCCTTGTAGGCATCATCAGTGTTTTAAATCTGATACGTGCAGCTACTGGAAGCCAGTGAAGGGAGCGCAGCAGTGGGGTGGGGTGGGAAAACTTGGGCAGATTGAACACAAGCCGTGCAGCTGCATTTTGGATCATTTGCAGTGGATGAATAGCGTTCAGGGGGAGACCTGCCAGCAGAGAGTTGCAGTAGACAAGTCTTGAAATGACAAGAGACTGAACAAGCACCTGGGCAGCCTGTATGGACAGAAATGGTTGAATCCTTTAGATGTTATAGAGAAGAAATCGACAAGAACGAGCAACATTAGTGACATGTGGGAAGAAGGACAGTTCATTGCCCATAGTTACTCCGAGGTTACGAGCAGTGGCTGAAGGGGAGAGCAGAGAGTCATGAAGTGTTATTTGGAGATCTTGACCTGGAGATGAATCACCTGGGATGACCAGCAGTTATGTTTTGCTGGGGTTTAGTTTAAGTTGGTGAGCACACATCCATAAAGATATGTCTGACAAGCATGCTAAGATCCGAGCGGAAGCTGTGGTATCCGATGGAGGGAAAGAAAAGATGAATTGAGTGTCATCTGCATAGCAGTGATAAGAAAACCCATGTGAGGATATGACTTCACCAATGGAGTGGGTATAGAGGGAGAAAAGGAGGGGACCAATTACAGAGCCTTGTGGGACACCGGTGGTGAGTCTGCATGGGGCAGATGTGGATCCCCTCCATGTCACCTGGTATGAGCGACCTTCCAGGTAGGAAGCAAACCATTCCAATGCTGTTCCGCAGATACCGAGGCTCTTGAGGGTTGACAAAAGTGTCTTGTGGTTGACTGTGTCAAATGCTGCTGAAAGGTCCAGGAAGATAAGTACAGATGACAGCTTGGCTGACCGAGCAGCATGCAGTTTCTCAGAAACAGCCAATAGGGCCGTCTCTGTGGAATGTGCCGCTTTGAACCCAGACTGGTTTGGATCGTGGAGGTTGTTCTGTGAGAGAGAGACAGTTGGGTAAAAACAGTGCGTTCCAGAAATTAAGAAAGAAAGGAGGGGAGTGATACCGGTCTGTAGTTGTTGATGTCTGATGGATCCAGAGCAGGTTTCTTCAAGATAGGAATGACCCTTGCTTGTTTGAAGGTACTTGGTACATAGCCAGATGTTAATGATATTATAACAGTATATCTGTTGTGTAGGACTTGATGTTGATATCCCTTGATACATACTTGAGGCACCGATTAGACTCTGTGGGATGGTCTATTCAGTGGTGGCACCCTCTGCCACACTACTCCCCAGTCCTTTCTTCCGAGGTGGCTCCTTCTCAATTCCTGAGGCACCGCTCAGACTCTGTGGCAAGGTCCACTGAGTGATGGCACCCAGTGGTTGGGTTGTCAAGTGGGCGCCCTCCTTCCTGGGTGTTTCGCCGATAGGCCTACGACACCTCCAGAGGGTTCAGCAGTGAATCCCAGCGTCCCAAGTTTACTCCCTAGATGCCATCAGCTCGCTTAAAAACCCAGGCGGAGTCTTTTCTCTTCACCCACAGCCACTGGCTTCCCTTTTCCGCAGCTGCAGAGAGGTCTTTGACCGCCGGCTGGTGGGCTTTTCCTCGTACTCCCATCTCCCTGAGTAGCCTGGATGTTGTGGTGGCTACGAACCCTCTGCAACCTACTTCTACTGGGCGTACCTTTACATTCCAGCCTTGTTGTTGTGCATCGGCAGCAAGTTTAGCATACCTCAGTCATTTCCGTTAATAGGCCTCCTCCACTGCACCCTCCAAGGGAACGGTGAGCTCGATGTTGTAGACAAGTTTGAGCGAGGCTGACCACAGAACAAGGTCTGGCCACAGGTTGGTGGCTGCAATTTCAGCTGGGAAGCAAAGTTTCTTATTCAAGTCTGCCAGCAGCTTCCAGTCCCGTGCTCTACCCAGCTGACCATAGTCTGATCTTATGGTGTTAAGGTTGGCTTGACCCTCACCCTCCCGAACAAATGGTGTTGGCTGCCAGAGCTTTAGCTTGCCAGGAAGCAGGGTTCTGTCGATGTTCTCCAGGCCACTGGCTACCTCCGTTCTAGGCTGCTTTACTTGCTCTTTATCTTTAAGGGAGGCATCATACCACCGACCTAGACTCTTCACTGGCTTCTCTGAGACAGTTGGGATGGGTTCCTTGCCGATGTGGAACCGGTGGTCTGACAGCTTTCCCTTGATGATGGAAATGCTTCTGGACTTGCTCGGCTTGATCTTCATGCGGGCCAGCTCGATGTTGCCCTGGAGCTTACTTAATAGCCGTACATTTAATTTCCAGATGTTACACAAAGTATGTTTCTGGCTGTCTCCCTCATAACTCCTGCAGTAGTTGCCCGATTCAATCTTGATGGAGAAGTATAGAGAAGGTCTGAAGGAGCTGCATTGTGTGTTTGTGGATTTAGAGAAGGCATAAGACAGGGTGGAGAGAGGAGTTGTGGTATTGTATGAGGAAGTCTGGTGTGTCAGAGAAGTATGTGAGGGTGGTGCAGGACATGTATGAGGACAGTGTGACAGCAGTGAAGTGTGCAGTAGGAACGACAGACTGGTTCAAGGTGGAGGTGGAACTGCATCAAGGATCGGCTCTGAACCCTTTCTTGTTTGCAGTGGTGATGGACAGGTTGAAGGACAAGGTCAGACAGAAGCCTCCGTGGACTATGTTGTTTGTGGATGATATTGTGATTTGTGGTGAGAGTAGGGAGCAGGTGGAGAAGATCCTGGAGAGGTGGAGGTACACGGTGGAGAGAAGGGGAATGAAAGTCAGTAGGAGTAAGACAGAGTACATGTGTGTGAATGAGAGGGAGGGCAGAAGAAGGTGGAGGAGTTCAGGTACCTGGGGTCAACAGTGCAAAGTAATGGAGAGAGTGCAAGCAGGGTGGAGTGGGTGGAGAAGAGTGATAGCAGGAGTGATTCTCAGAGACAACACAGAGATGTACAATGTAATTTGTCAGTGTTTCAGCCTGCAGCATGTTACAGTTTAAATGCAGAATCCCAGACCAGGATCAAAACAGCAAACCAAATCCAAGTGATATTAATAATTCATCCATTCAGCATCATATGTGTCAAGAAAAGTGTCTAAAAATATACAAATTAAATGAAAATAGTTCTGCACCCTGGTCACTTTAATAGTGGATTGTGAGTGGCTGGAAGGAGTTCAGGTGTGAATAGTGGATTGTGATTGGCTGGAAGGAGTTCAGGTGTGAATAGTGGATTGTGATTGGCTGGAAGGAGTTCAGGTGTGAATAGTGGATTGTGATTGGCTGGAAGGAGTTCAGGTGTGAATAGTGGATTGTGATTGGCTGGAAGGAGTTCAGGTGTGAATAGTGGATTGTGATTGGCTGGAAGGAGTTCAGGTAAGTTCAAGTTCAATACCTTTATTTGTCCCCCGATGGGGCAATTAGTTTTACAGCATAGGAGCACACAAACTTACAAACACAAATACACAATATAAATAAATAAATAGATATAATGCACATTCTGATCAAAATAAAAAATAATGTGTAAGCTACCTTACCCTCCTAGCATTTAGAAGAGAGACAGCAGACGGAACAAAGGAGTGTTTAAATCTGTTTGTTTTGGCAAATGGGAGTCTGAGCAATGAACCTGATGGTAAAAACTGAAACTGTAGATATAAAGGATGAGAGAAGTCAGTCAAGATAGAGTTTGCTTTCTTAAACAGCTGTTTTTCGTAGAGATCCTGTAAAGTTTCTTGTGGAAGCCCTATAATTTAACTACTGATGCTAACAACCTTGTTCAGTAAGTTCCTCTCTTTTACCCTCAAGGATT
>MU551601.1:232467-246778 GCA_024362625.1 Silurus asotus | reverse complement strand
TAATCTACAGGGAGTGCAGAATTATTAGGCAAATGAGTATTTTGACCACATCATCCTCGTTATGCATGTTGTCTTACTCCAAGCTGTATATGCTGGAAAGCCTACTACCAATTAAGCATATTAGGTGATGTGCATCTCTGTAATGAGAAGGGGTGTGGTCTAATGACATCAACACCCTATATCAGGTGTGCATAATTATTAGGCAACTTCCTTTCCTTTGGCAAAATGGGTCAAAAGAAGGACTTGACAGGCTCAGAAAAGTCAAAAATAGTGAGATATATTGCAGAGGGATGCAGCAGTCTTAAAATAGCCAAGCTTCTGAAGCGTGATCATCGAACAATCAAGCGTTTCATTCAAAATAGTCAACAGGGTCGCAAGAAGCGTGTGGAAAAACCAAGGTGCAAAATAACTGCCCGTGAACTGAGAAAAGTCAAGCGTGCAGCTGCCAAGATGCCACTTGCCACCAGTTTGGCCATATTTCAGAGCTGCAACATCACTGGAGTGCCCAAAAGCACAAGGTGTGCAATACTCAGAGACATGGCCAAGGTAAGAAAGGCAGAAAGTCGACCACCACTGAACAAGACACACAAGCTGAAATGTCAAGACTGGGCCAAGAAATATCTCAAGACTGATTTTTCTAAGGTTTTATGGACTGATGAAATGAGAGTGAGTCTTGATGGGCCAGATGGATGGGCCCGTGGCTGGATTGGTAAAGGGCAGAGAGCTCCAGTCCGACTCAGACGCCAGCAAGGTGGAGGTGGAGTACTGGTTTGGGCTGGTATCATCAAAGATGAGCTTGTGGGGCCTTTTTGGGTTGAGGATGGAGTCAAGCTGAACTCCCAGTCCTACTGCCAGTTTCTGGAAGACACCTTCTTCAAGCAGTGGTACAGGAAGAAGTCTGCATCCTTCAAGAAAAACATGATTTTCATGCAGGACAATGCTCCATCACACACGTCCAAGTACTCCACAGCGTGGCTGGCAAGAAAGGGTATAAAAGAAGAAAATCTAATGATATGGCCTCCTTGTTCACCTGATCTGAACCCCATTGAGAACCTGTGGTCCATCATCAAATGTGCGATTTACAAGGAGGGAAAACAGTACACCTCTCTGAACAGTGTCTGGGAGGCTGTGGTTGCTGCTGCACGCAATGTTGATGGTGAACAGGTCAAAACACTGACAGAATCCATGGATGGCAGGCTTTTGAGTGTCCTTGCAAAGAAAGGTGGCTATATTGGTCACTGATTTGTTTTTGTTTGGTTTTTGAATGTCAGAAATGTATATTTGTGAATGTTGAGATGTTATATTGGTTTCACTGGTAAAAATAAAGAATTGAAATGGGTATAAATTTGTTTTTTGTTAAGTTGCCTAATAATTATGCACAGTAATAGTCACCTGCACACACAGATATCCCCCTAAAATAGCTAAAACTAAAAACTACTTCCAAAAATATTCAGCTTTGATATTAATGAGTTTTTTGTGTTCATTGAGAACATGGTTGTTGTTCAAATTAAATCCTCAAATAAAATTAATCCTCAAAAATACAACTTGCCTAATAATTCTGCACTCCCTGTAGAGATAGACAGATCACTATATTCATCCCTGAGGGGGATTCATGAGTTTCTGTACATCAGTAAATAAATTCCCCTACCTGTATTTCCCACTAATGTGTTAGTGTGAGCATAAAACAGGAAGTCCGTTATTAAAAAAACAAAAAACATTCACACTCAAATAGAATTTATTGCACACAGGGGAAAAAAGACCTTTTACTTGTCTATTGAGGGTCAGAAGGACCAACTCATTAACCAGAAGACAATTGAAAGGATAATTTGCATTTACATATATTAATTATTTATGAAGTATATGAAACATTAATTATTCACAAGTTCTGAGTTTAAAATACCTGTTTATTTCTTTACTGGGTATACAAAATAAACACACACACACACACACACACACACACACACACACACACACACACACACACACAAATAAATATCATTTCAATACACGACTATTTAAATTGTAACTTTGCAATAATGAAGTTTAATAATAAAAGTAAAAGTTCAAAACAAATGGCAGTACAGAACTGTCCACTAGGTGTCAGTGTGGGGAGGGGGGCATTTACTTTTAGAACTTTTACACACGAGTTGATTCAGCTCTCAGGATTTAGTTGAGTTTTTAATTTTTCTTGAGCTTTGAAGCAGCACTGTGGGGTTTTCACCTGCATCATCTTCTCCATTCCTGTTGACCTACACACACACACACACACACACACACACACACACACACACACACACACACACACACACACACACACGAGGAAATATTGGTATCATGTTTGACGTCCTGTAATATTTACATCATGAAGATAACCTTGTTTTTTTAATAATGTACACTATTTAGCCAAAAGTATGGTCATGTGAAATCTGACTTTCAGACCCTGATGTGTTTTTTCCCCCCAAACTGTTACACAAAGTTGAATTTACACAATTGAACTGGACAAGTTTGGATGCAGGAGCAAGACATTTTCCCTTCAGTTGAAACAGGAGACCCAAAACCTGATCTGGCATGAAAATGCCCCTGTGCACAAATCCAGCTCCAAGAAGACCTGTTTCCACGGGTTGGAGGGGAAGATCTCCTGCTGTAGAACTCAAAGAAAAGAAAACCTTCCGTTTGGTGTCCTGATGATTTACGTAATTTAAAACACCATAATTGATTTTAAACATTTACAAGAATATTTTAACTTCATGCTCTATGTTGAGTTCGGTTTCACTAATAATAAACATACATTTGCATAAAGCATCAATATTTATACATGCGCATATTAATTTGAATATTAAAGTTAAAAAGTTTTAATTTAAAGTCCATTTATGAACAGATACAAATGTGCAATCAAGCTTATTTTATCACCAAAACTAAATCAACATCATGTCATTTAGATCCCATTCCAACTCATCTACTGAAGGAAGTGTTCCATACAGCTGCTGAGCCTCTTCTCATTATTATTAACTCCTCACTATCTTTAGGTCACGTCCCTAAACCCCTCAAGCTAGCAGTTATTAAGCCCCTCATTAAGAAACCTCATTTAGATCCAAACTCACATCGAATTACAGACCAATTTCAAATCTCCCATTTATGTCTAAGATTTTAGAAAAGTTCGTCGCCGCCCAGTTCTGTTCCCACTTACAAGAGAACAAGATCTTTGAAGAGTTTCAGTCAGGTTTCAGGCTCCATCATAGCACAGAAACTGCCCTAGTTACAATCACTAATGACCTGTTTTTAGCTTACATTTACATTTACATTTGCGGCATTTAGCAGACCAAGGCTTCAGACCAAGGCTTCATCTCGCTGTTAGTCTTACAAGATGTTAGTGCTGCGTTCAACAATATAGATCATGATCTTCTCCCCGATCGCTTACAGAATTACATCGGCATTCAGGGACAGGCATTAAGCTGGTTTAAATCCTACCTGTCCGATCGTTACCATTTCATAGACTTAAATGGAGATCTATCCAGGCTAATGCAAGTTAATTATGGCATGCCACAAGGTTCAGTTCTAGGACCCCTGCTTTTCACAATTTACATGCTTCCGTTAGGAAATATTAGTAGAAGGCATGGAATTAGCTTCCATTGTTATGCTGATGATACTCAGTTATATATCTCATCTAAACCAGGAGAAACACTCAATTAACCCGGATAACTGAGTGTGTTAAGGAAATAAGAGATTGGATGACCCATAACTTTCTACTATTGAATTCTGATAAGATGGAGATTTTGCTCATCGGCCCAAAAACTAGTACACAGAAGCTCCAGCATCTTAACCTGCGTTTAGACGGATGTTCTGTAAACACTAGTTCAACAGTAAAAGATCTGGGAGTTATTTTAGAGCAACTTATCTTTCAAATATCATCAACCAAGTTACAAAAACAGCTTCTTCCACCTTATAAATATTTCTAAGCTAATAAACATGTAGTCTGCATCTGATGCTCGTCCATGCGTTCATGACCTCCAGACTGGACTACTGTAATGCGTTACTAGGTGGAGGTCCTGCATCATTAATAAACAAGCTTCAGTTAGTCCAGAATGCAGCAGCCAGAGTTCTTACAAGGTCAAGAAAATATGATCACATAACCCCGATCTTCTCGTCCCTACACTGGCTTCCTGTTAAGTTTCGAATAGACTTCAAACTACTGCTTCTTACCTACAAAACACTAAATGGTTTATCTCCATGTATCTCCAGTCTTCTAACACGCTACAATCCATCACGCTCCCTGAGATTTCAAAACTCTGGGCTTCTAGTAGTTCCTAGAATAGCAAAGTCCACTAAAGATGGTAGAGCATTTTCACATTTAGCTCCTAAACTCTGGAATAGTCTTCCTGACAGTGTTCGGGGTTCAGACACACTCACCCAGTTTAAGTGCAGATTAAAGACGTATGTTTTTAGCGAGTTCTACACATAACACACATCACATCATAACCTTGTGCTCCAGAACATCTGATCACATCACATCATCAACTTGTGCTGTTAATATCATGAACAGCAGCTACGCTAATTCCTCTCCACTGCTTCTCTTTCTCTTCCAATCCCGAGGCTTCCTGAGGTTCCTCCAGCTCCAGTCACGTCCCACCTCATGAAGATTGTGGACCTTTAAAGAAGTAGATGCCCACAAACATCCAGAACCATCTAGAGATGTACCAGTGCCAGCTGGATCCCACTTCATGTGGAGTTTGGACACTGGACCTCCTGGAGTGTTTAAAGGCTCTGGCATGGAGAAGCTGGTGTTGGATCTGTGATGATCACAAATGTTAAGCTATTTTATGAGTTGCTCAGTAGCTCCTGGTTCCACATCATCATCTGACTGTAGAATACTGTAGAAAGATCATCAGTCATAATCACACACTCCAGTGCTCATGTTAGTTCTCACTCTCCAGTGTTCTGTAGTGTTTAAAGACTATAATCAAACTCTTGATGTCACCCAGATGAGGATGAGGTTCTGCTTTTGAGTCTGGTTCCTCTCAAGGTTTCTTCCTCATAACATCTAAGGGAGTCTTCATGGCTGCTTATCAGGGAAAAACACATTCATGCTGAAAAGTTCTGGAGTGAGTGAGATGGAGAAGAAGGAAAGATTCTGGAGTGAGTGAGATGAAGTGGTAGAAGGTGAACGTAGGAATGAAAGATTGGTGATTGGTGCAGACTTTAATGGGCATGTAGGTGAAGGGAACAGAGGTGATGAGAAGGTGATGGTAGGTATGGTTTTAAGGAGAGGAATGTGGAAGAGCAGATGGTGGTAGATTTTGCTAAAAGGATGGAAATGGCAGTGGTGAACACGTATTTTAAGAAGAAGGAGGATCACAGGGTGACGTATAAGAGTGGAGGAAGGTGCACACAGGTGGACTATGTGCTATGTAGGAGATGCAACCTGAAGGAGATTGGAGACTGTAAGGTGTTGGTGGGGGACAGTGTAGCTAGACAGCATAGGATGGTGGTCTGTAGGATGGTGTTGGAGGTGAAGAAGAAGATGAGGAGAGTGAGGACTGAAAGAAGAATAAGATGGTGGAAACTGAAGGAGGAAGAGTGTAGTGTGAGGATCAGGGAAAAGGTCAGACAGGAGTCTCCCTGTACTATGATGTTTGTGGATGATATTGTGATTTGTGGTGAGAGTAGGGAGCAGGTGGAGAAGATCCTGGAGAGGTGGAGATACACGCTGGAGAGAAGAGGAATGAAAGTCAGTAGGAGTAAGACAGAGTGCATGTGTGTGAATGAGAGGGAGGGCAGTGGAGGGGTGCGGTTTCAGGGAGAAGAGGTGGCCTTTTTCTAGCCGAAAGCAGGAAAAGAATCACCTTCATTCTTAAATTCTGTAAAGCTGCTTTGAGACGACGTCCATTATGAAAAGCGAAATAGAAAAAAACTTGTAAGTTGTGAAATCACGATTAAATATTTAAATCGATTGACAGCATTAATATTAATATTAATATATACACACACACACACACACACACACACACACACACACTTGTTTTTCAGGAAGGTATACACACACACACATCTGTCTGAGAGCAGCGCCACCATCTGGTGAGTTAATACCAGAGTTAATAAAAGTGTTTACACAAAGTTTTGTGACTTCAGAAATTTTATATCCGAATTGAAATTAATTTTTATTTATTTTTTTTAGTTTTTTATTTTACCTCTGGCATTTTCTCATGCAAAGTAGGGCACACACACACACACACACACACACACACACACAATGTTTGAGTAATGTGTTTTATTTGAGCATGTTTTGTAGTAAACGATGTGTAAATGAGTTTTTAAATGTCCTCATTACTCAAACACACACATGCTGAATGTTTTTAAAGCTTTTAATGTTGTTCAGCTTCTTCACCCCACACAGCAAATCACACACACACACACACACACACACACACACACACACGTTTGAGTAACACAGATTCTCTCACTGTTCCAGTCCTCCCAGTGCTTTTATACCAGTCAGACTCTGAATAACGCACATCTGTGCTTCTCAAACAAAAGAATCATTTGCTTGTTTCACATTTAGTTTGTACTCGTCGCCGAGTTGCACTGATGTGCTGATGTTCCAAAAGTTTCAAAATGTGTGTTTGATACATCAGCAAAAAAGTGTAACTTCTATCACCCGGTTCAGGTGCTGCTTCCAAAGTGCCCTCGCCTTCAGGCCCTTTCACACCAAACACACTGTTCCCACGGAGCCGATGATTTATAATCAAACCTGCTGAAGAAGCAGGTCTGTACCTCATTATCTACTTTTGTTCAATAAAAGGTTTGGAGCAGGAAAGCAAAATGACATGTTTTATAATTACTAAAATATTTCCTTCGGCCTTTTCAAAATGGAAATAGCAGTGGAGCAAAGCATTCTGGGTCGAGGGCATTTTATAAAGCAGCATCGGGACCGAAATGCAAGCGAACAAGCAGACAGACAGACAGACAGACAGACAGACAGACAGACAGACAGACAGAGGAGAGCAGACTGAAGCAGCTTGTTCCAGTGAGTTTATTTCTATTAAAATAATCATCATCTCTGCAGCAGAAAATCCACCAGAGTACAAAATCATCCAAAAAACAAACAAACAAACAAACAAACAAACAGCCACAACGAGGTACAATCATAACATTAGTGATGTAGCTGGAGATCAGAGAAAAAGGCTGCTCCACACACACACACACACACACACACACTCATTAATAACTAAACATTTGTTCATAATCTGACAGTTACAAAAAAACAAAAAAAACAAAAAAAAAAACACAGGAAGCAAAAAGTCACAAATGTAAACCAAAAAAAAAAAAAACTGCTGATGCAGGAGAAATGAAAGCAGGATGGTGGTGTGTTTATAGTGACTTGTGACCTGTAGTGCAAAAGTGCTGGTGTGTAGATGTTTAAACGTGTGTGTGTGTGTGTGTGTGTGTATATGTATATGTTTAAATGTGTGTGTGTGTGTGTGTGTGTGTGTGTGTATATGTTTAAATGTGTGTGTTTGGTGCATTTGTTCATATATAGAGGACGTGTTTACAAGATACCGAGGATAGCAATCTATCCATCACAGAACAGGAAACTATGTCTGCTATCAAAGGAAACCTGTTTCTGATGTGTGTGTGTGTGTGTGTGTGTGTGTGTGTGTGTGTGTCAAACAGTGGCTAATCAGCAAACACACAACAAGCCCCAAACCCCAGTTTGCGTGACACTGAAAAATTGTCCACCCGCGCCCTGAAGGAGGGACATAAATATTTAAATGGTTACTGTATATACACACACACACACACACACACACACACACACACACACACACACACACCACACACCACACACACAAACACATGTCTGAGTCATGTAGCGACCCCGCTATGACTAACACACATCACACACACACAAACCAAGGCACATCTGATAACCATCACAGAGAAGGGTGCATCCCTAATGCAGCTATGCTAAGAACATGCACACGCGCACACACACACACACACACACACACGCACACAAACACAAGCACGCACACAATTGAGTTTATTGAAATCCTAGTCTCGGGCTGATAATCGGTGCTATTGGTTATGGAGGAATGAAGTCCAGACATGAAAGTGTCTCTTTAGATCACATCAGTAATAAATCAGTAATAAACTATGGAATTTAAAATACTAAAAAAATCATGATTTCGCTCCTGTTCTTCTACAGAAAGTGTTAAAAATGATAGTAAAAGAAAAATCGATCCCAGGTGATGTTTTGCACATGAAGATTGGAATCTGAACACTGGGAGAACGTGTTTGCAGAACAGGTGTTTTACGGGGACTTGAGACCTCGCAGATGAAACACTTCCTCCTTTGTGATGTTCAGAAATGATAATGGAGATGTTCAGAGTTTAGAGGAAGGAATTAGTGTGATTAGCAGGAGATCTGGAACCGTGTAGCACACATCCGTTCACTACTTTTCATTGGCTTTGCGCTCTGAGTGGGAGGGGCTTATTCATTCTCTGCACTGTCGGTCACAACTGCAGCAGCCAATCACGGCAGCCTGTGGGCTCAGGTATGTGATAGAGGGCAGACAGCGTGAGCAATTCCTCCGAGCAGCAGCTAGATGGCGCTAGCTTCACGTGCACGTGAGAAAGTTCTGTTTAAATACCAACAGGTGTGAATGTCGTCTCTTTACTGTGATTATGAGATTAAACGTACGCTAACCTGAAGATACACACGAAACAGCTAAGCCTATTAGCATCGCAAAACGTTAGTATGGTCCAGTATCGACAACCTTCTCCAAAAAACACATCTACCAAATATCCGCACGTGACTAATCATCTCAGATAACGAGCAGACCACAGCGCTCCACGCCCCGGACTGACATGGTTCCTCAGAAATACGTTTAACTCACGTGTACAGTACAAGAACAACGCTGGGTTGGGATCCCTGGATGATTAGCAGGAAATTAATGATAGGTTTGTGTACAGTATTACAGAGAGGAACACACACACACACACACACACACACACACACACACACACACACACACACACACACACCACTATCGATCAGATCATAAAGTTCACTCAGGTGTGATGGTCACCGAGACACGAGGAGGAACCACAGGCTAAACTCCACGCTACACACGTGTCCTCAGACTGTGCTGATCTTCTCTGGAGAGCAAAATGATCAAATAAAAGAAAGGAGGAAAGGAGAAAATGACACAATTATTCATGAGTATTACAGAGCAGATGAATGAATGAAAAGGTCGTTAGCGGGATGAGAATCGGATTAAATGCGAACGCTAGCATGGGGAAAGAATGACAGAGATTTCACTTAAAACAAACAACTGGAGATAAAATCGAAACTTGCTCAGGGTTATTTCGGTTTCCTCCTGATACATTCTGGAGCTAGCATGAGAGTTTCTGATGTAATTAGCTTGCAGCTCAGCTAGGTGGCGCCATTACCTCCACTCCTCCACTGTCGAGGCTGTGTCGCTAACATCTAATCGTGTGCTCGTGCATCAGCGTAGCACGCTTAGCGTTAGCACCTCCAAGTGTTTCGGTACAGATGCTAAACATCTGTTAGCATGAGCTCGATGAGGAGGCACTGCCCCGAAACCTGCTGTTAAATGCCTCGGCGCAGAGATCAGATCATCACGCTGATTAAAGCCCTGACTAGAACATTCCATCTACTTCTCCTTTTTTGTCTGAAGGCACAACAACTTAAACCAGTGGCAAGACCTCAGACCAGTGCAGGACCTGGGAGTGTACTGGACTGAAACATTACCTGAAATCCTGTGGGTGAAGCTCAGAGATTCTCATGATGCAGTGAAGGTCACTTTAATGTACTTCACAAACAAACACAAACAAACAAACAAACAAACAAACAAACAAACAAACAAACACAGCCTAAATAGCTATCCTGGCTAACTTTGTTCATGTTTTGCTCCCATAAGGTTAATGTGTGTATGATATCAGCACTGACCAGCATTCCAGCTTGTTGGCATCAGTACAGAAATCATGAAAATAATAAAAAAATAATAAAAACCTGCTGAAAACTTTATCCTGGTGCTGAACTGTACCCTGAACACGCTCCGTCTGAGGGGATCGTCGCTGTTATTTAGCGCATTATTGTTAGAAACGGTGATTCGGATGATGTTTAGAAAACTTTAATAGGCCAAAATGATATTTTAAAATAATAATAATGAGAGATTCCGTAATGAAGGTGCAGCTAATCGCTAAATTCCGGCTACATTTATAACGCTCTCTTTGCGTTGTGATGCTACCGCTAGGTGACTAGCGTTTGGAGGCCTTCAGTCTGGAGCTGGATTTGAGCTCAGCGTGCTGAGTGTTTTCGGATCCGTTGGAGTCAGTCAGTACCTCTTGGTTGAGCGTGTTGAAGCGGACGTCTGCGCGGTTTCCCGTCTGTCTGCCCCGGCGACACAGGCAGCACAGGATGTGCTTAAACGTGCGCCTCATGTCCTGGTCACGGTACGAGTAGATGATGGGGTTCATCATGGAATTTAACTCAGCCAGGACCAAACAGAACTTCTCCACTTTCAGCACGCCGCAGTTACACTTCACACCGTCCAGCAGGAGCAGCACCAGACCCGGAGTCCAGCACACCACGAAACACCCTGAGACACGGAGCACAAGCAGAACGTTAGATCATCCAGCTGAACCTCACACGCATGAACACTGAACACTGTCCCATATCTCCCTCAGTTATCGTGTTCAATCCTGTGCTGAACATAGGATCAGTTACACCAGTGGGCGGAGCTTGAGGTGCTTAGTGTTTAATCCGTGCCCCCAAACCAAACAGTAAAAACATCAAAACAGAATTTAGCACCATGTGACCAAGCCACACCCCTCAGAGAAACTCCGCCCACTCTCAGAACCTGAACATTTCCACAAGCACTAAACACAAGTGAAGAGGAATAAACAACTGGGGTCCTGCTGTGAAATAATTATATCATCTCTAATAAACTTCAGGTCATGAATATTAATTTGCATATTAAAATCACACCAGTCTGCTGTTGATTTATTTCCAGTTACTGCACATTTAAACGTCTCTGATGGAGAATCTGATGAATTTATACAGAGTATTAAAATGCACAAGAATTTCAGGTTGCATGTGTCCTGTCAGGGCATGCACTGATTTCCTCATACACACACACACACACACACACCATCCAGAAAGGTTTCACAGAGCTTCAGGTTCTCCATGTTATTTTACAGTTTTATTCCAAAATGGATTATATTGAACATTTTTCTCTTTTTTTTTTTAGCTCTTGGTGCCTCCTGTTTCCACTGATCATCCTTCAGATGTTTCTACAACTTGAGTAGAGTCCACCTGTGGTCCAGTCAGTTGATTGTGGGAAGACACACAGAAGGTCCCACAGTTAGAGCGCATGGCAGAGCACACACCAGTCATGAAGAAAAATGTTCCAATGATCACCGTGGCCTCCATCATCCATAAAGGGAAGAAGTTTGGAACCACCAGGACTCTTCCTAGAGCGGGTCATGTCTGGTCAGGATCGAGAGAAAGATGATTGCAGTACAGAGACGTCCTTGATGAAAACCTGCTCCAGAGCGCTCTGGACTTCAGATCAGGGTGAAGGTTCATCTTCTCAGGAGATCCTCAGCACACAGCCGAGATAACACCAGAGTGTCTTCAAAGAAAAATGAGAGAAACTGCCCAAAAATAAGTGCCGAGCTCATCGCATTCAACTCAAAAAGACTTAAAGCTGCAACTGGTGTCAAAGTGCTTCAACTAAATCCTGAAGAAAAGCTTGTGATGGTTTTATTTTCACGTCGTCATTATGGGTTTATCATCACTTTTTAAATAAATTATAAATTAATTCCATTTTAAAATAAAACTGAAAAATATGAAGCTCTGTAAACACACACACACACACACACACACACACAAAGGAATGCAGATAAAAGTCAGTGAGTGAGTATAAGGTTGTGTGTGCACGTGTGTGTGTGTGTGTGTGTGTGTAGAGAAAAGAAATGGTGTAAAGCTGGATATGCGAGTCAGGACAAGCCCAACACTCCTGTTGTTAGTGTGTGGTGTGTGTGTGTGTGTGTGTGTGTGTGTGTGTGTGTGTGTGTGTGTGTGTGTGTGTGTGTATAAACACATTCCAGGTGAACTAGCAGCAAAAAGGTCTTTCAGAATCTGTGTAATAATGGAGAGTAAACAGAACACAGTCGCTGCAGGAGCCGGAAGAATAAATCATAAAAAAGGAGTGGTGTTTTATAACCGAGAACAAAACACCACTATACTGATCCATGAAGCTACACATTACTGATTCAGATCTCTGCTTCGCCCAAGCTTTAGACCAGACTCAGACTGGTTGGAGATTAGATGAGCCTCTGCTTGGTCTAAGGTTTGGATCAGACTCAGACTGGTTGGAGATTAGATGAGGTTTGGACTATTAGGTTTAGTCCCTCATATGAAAGGTTTATATGGGTTTTTGGGAGGCTGTTCCTCTAGGACTAAAACCTTCAAATAAACTGTGGAAGGTTTAAAAGGGGGTCAAAGACCTGGCAACTTATTTACAATTTGAAAAATCTCAAATACACTGGGAATTTGTGGCTTCTAAAGAAAAAAATTCTGCTCCACAAGAACCTCTAAAAGTTATTTTGTTGTTTCCCTAATAGTGTTCCAAACAGAACCACGTTTAGAAAACAAAGAACTCACAATAATCAAATCAATCCTAAAAGAACCCAGTAAGAACCATGGTGTGGTGTAGTGTGGTGTAGTGTGGTGTAGTTTAGTGTGGTGTCGTTTAGTGTAGTGTGGTGTAGTGTGGTATAGTGTGGTATGGTTTACTGTGGTTTACTGTGGTGTAGTGTGGTGTGGTGTAGTTTACTGTGGTGTAGTTTAGTTTAGTGTGGTGTGGTGTAGTTTAGTGTGGTGTGGTGTGGTGTTGTGTAGTGTGGTATAGTGTGGTGTGGTGTGGTATGAAGTGGTGTAGTGTGGTGTAGTGTGGTGTGGTGTAGTTTAGTGTGGTGTAGTGTGGTATAGTGTGGTATAGTGTGGTGTAGTTTGGTGTAGTGTGGTGTAGTGTGGTGTAGTGTGGTGTAGTGTGGTGTAGTGTGGTGTAGTGTGGTGTAGTGTGGTGTAGTGTGGTGTAGTGTGGTGTAGTGTGGTGTAGTGTGGTGTAGTGTGGTGTACCATGGTGTGGTGTGGTGTGGTGTGGTGTAGTGTGGTGTAGTGTGGTGTAGTGTGGTGTAGTTTAGTGTAGTGTGGTGTCGTTTAGTGTGGTGTCGTTTAGTGTGGTGCGGTGTAGTGTGGTGTAGTGTGGTATAGTGTGGTATGGTTTAGTGTGGTTTACTGTGGTGTAGTGTGGTGTGGTTTACTGTGGGGTAGTGTGGTGTGGTGTAGTTTACTGTGGTGTAGTTTAGTTTAGTGTGGTGTGGTGTAGGTTAGTGTGGTGTGGTGTTGTGTAGTGTGGTATAGTGTGGTGTGGTGTGGTATGAAGTGGTGTAGTGTGGTGTGGTGTAGTTTAGTGTGGTGTGGTGTGGTGTAGTTTAGTGTGGTGTAGTGTTGGTATAGTGTGGTGTAGTTTACTGTGGTGTAGTTTACTGTGGTGTAGTTTGGTATAGTGTGGTGTGGAGTGGTTAAGTGTGGTGTAGTGTGGTGTGGTTTAGTGTTTTGTGGTGTAGTGTGGCATAGTGTGGTGTAGTTTAGTGTGGTGTAGTGTGGTGTGGTTTTGTGTGGTGTAGTTTAGTGTGGTGTGGTTTGATGTGGTGTAGTGTGGTGTGGTGTAGTTTAGTGTAGTGTGGTGTGGTTTAGTGTGGTGTAGTGTGGTATAGTGTGGTGTGGTGTAGTTTACTGTGGTGTAGTTTGGTGTAGTGTGGAGTGGTTTAGTGTAGTGTGGTGTAGTTTAGTGTGGTGTAGTTTAGTGTGGTGTAGTGTAGTGTGGTGTAGTGTAGTGTGGTGTAGTGTAGTGTGGTGTACTGTGTGGTGTGGTGTGGTGTGGTGTATTGTGGTGTAGTGTGGTGTATTGTGGTGTAGTGTGGTGTATTGTAGTGTAGTGTGGTGTAGTGTGGTGTAGTGTAGTGTAGTGTGGTGTGGTGTATTGTGGTGTATTGTGGTGTGGTGTGGTGTGGTTTAGTGTGGTGTATTGTGGTGTAGTGTAGTGTGGTGTAGTGTGGTGTATTGTGGTGTAGTGTATTGTAGTGTGGTGTGGTGTGGTGTGGTGTAGTGTAGTGTGGTGTGGTGTATTGTGGTGTATTGTGGTGTAGTGTAGTGTGGTGTGGTGTAGTGTAGTGTAGTGTAGTGTGGTGTGGTGTAGTGTAGTGTGGTGTGGTGTAGT
>MU551601.1:222075-224575 GCA_024362625.1 Silurus asotus | reverse complement strand
CCCAGAACACACCGGTATGCCGCACGCGCGATTTCAATAAGAAGAAATTATTATTATTATTTTTAATATACAATATAATCACTAACTCGGATTCGCGCTCGAAGCCCCGCCCCCGGACTCCTCTGATTGGACGCGAATTGAAATTGCGTGCGCCAACGAGCGCGCGCCGGGGGCGTTTTCGTTTGGCAGGTAGACTGTTGCGCATGCGCAGCACGTTCCCGTTCATTTCTAAACTGGGTGGAATTTGAATGTTGGTGATTTGCGTGTTCAACATTTCCATTTCTGCTTTGGGGGCTTTTGTGCGTGTTTTTCTTTTTGTTCTTTTTGGAAAATAAAAAAGACAGAGGATGAAACTCATGTTTCTAAAAAACCAATGTAAATACTTATTTATTACTTATTAGATCTCTAAGACCCCTACATACCCTACATGTCCATCTACACCTGTACAAACCCCTACACACCCTACATGTCCATCTACACCTGTACATACCCCTACATACCCTACATGTCCATCTACAGCTGTACATACCCCTACACACCCTACATGTCCATCTACACCTGTACAAACCCCTACACACCCTACATGTCCATCTACACCTGTACATACCCCTACACACCCTACATGTCCATCTACAGCTGTACATACCCCTACACACCCTACATGTCCATCTACACCTGTACAAACCCCTACACACCCTACATGTCCATCTACACCTGTACATACCCCTACACACCCTACATGTCCATCTACACCTGTACAAACCCCTACATACCCTACATGTCCATCTACACTTGTACATACCCCTACACACCCTACATGTCCATCTACACCTGTACAAACCCCTACACACCCTACATGTCCATCTACACCTGTACATACCCCTACACACCCTACATGTCCATCTACACCTGTACAAACCCCTACATGTCCATCTACACCTGTACAAACCCCTACACACCCTACATGTCCATCTACACCTGTACATACCCCTACACACCCTACATGTCCATCTACATGTGTACAAACCCCTACACACCCTACATGTCCATCTCCACCTGTACATACCCCTACACACCCTACATGTCCATCTACACCTGTACATACCCCTACACACCTTACATGTCCATCTACACCTGTACATACCCCTACACACCCTACATGTCCATCTACACCTGTACATACCCCTACACACCCTACATGTCCATCTACACCCTACATACCCCTACACACTCTACATGTCCATCTACACCTGTACATACCCCTACACACCCTACATGTCCATCTACACCTGTACAAACCCCTCCACACCCTACATGTCCATCTACACCTGTACATACCCCTACACACTCTACATGTCCATCTACACCTGTACAAACCCCTACACACCCTACATGTCCATCTACACCTGTACATACCCCTACACACCCTACATGTCTATATACACCTGTACAAACCCCTACACACCCTACATGTCCATCTACACCTGTACATACCCCTACACACCCTACATGTCCATCTACACCTGTACATACCCCTACACACCCTACATGTCCATCTACACCTGTACATACCCCTACACACCCTACATGTCCATCTACACCTGTACATACCCCTACACACCCTACATGTCCATCTACACCTGTACATACCCCTACACACCCTACATGTCCATCTACACCTGTACATACCCCTACACACCCTACATGTCCATCTACACCTGTACATACCCCTACACACCCTACATGTCCATCTACACCTGTACATACCCCTACACACCCTACATGTCCATCTACACCTGTACATACCCCTACACACCCTACATGTCCATCTACACCTGTACATACCCCTACACACCCTACATGTCCATCTACACCTGTACATACCCCTACACACCCTACATGTCCATCTACACCTGTACATACCCCTACACACCCTACATGTCCATCTACACCTGTACATACCCCTACACACCCTACATGTCCATCTACACCTGTACATACCCCTACACACCCTACATGTCCATCTACACCTGTACATACCCCTACACACCCTACATGTCCATCTACACCTGTACATACCCCTACACACCCTACATGTCCATCTACACCTGTACATACCCCTACACACCCTACATGTCCATCTACACCTGTACATACCCCTACACACCCTACATGTCCATCTACACCTGTACATACCCCTACACACCCTACATGTCCATCTACACCTGTACATACCCCTACACACCCTACATGTCAGGGGTGTACAGGTGTAGATGGACATGTAGGGTGTGTAGGGGTATGTACAGGTGTAGATGGACATGTAGGGTGTGTAGGCGTATGACAGGTGTAGAGGGACATGTAGGGTGTGTTGGGGTTTGTACAGGTGTAGATGGACATGTAGGGTGTGTAGGGGTATGTACAGGTGTAGATGGACATGTAGGGTGTGTTGGGGTTTGTACGGGTGTAGATGGACATGTGGGGTGTGTTGGGGTTTGTACAG
>MU551601.1:202075-217075 GCA_024362625.1 Silurus asotus | reverse complement strand
CTGAAGAAGCAGAGATGCAACAGCTCAGCAAACCAGGGACATGCTGAAAACCAAAAATAGAGGGAACTTAGAGAAGCATGAGAACTTCAGACACATCATTGAAAGAAAGAAGTGGCTACCAGGAGAAGAAGGAAGTGAAGTTCTCCACATGAACCCTAAAATCAGTTCAATGCAAATTAATTGAAGCCACAACGTCCTCATTTTCAACATTTATTATCAGCTGAAGGCAAAAACAAAGGTTCAGAAGGTTTCAGCATCACAACACAAACTAAATCAGAAGATAAAAAACAAAACAAAAAAAAAACCAAATTCACAACGAAATAAACGAATCGGTGTCAAACGTGAACAGTGCGTACGAGTTGACAGACATAGCTCAAATCTGATTGGCTAACGAGGAGGAGAACGCTTCGATTTTATTGGTCCAAAGAGCGACAGCAATGCGAATATGCGGCTTTCCTTCCACACAATTAGGCTATACATGTTCCTCAACACGAGCTGCTCCAGGATCAGCATCTACTTTAACAAATACAAATTTAAAACAGCCAGGTCTGATCTCAGATCAGTGGAACAGGAGATGATCCTGGATCAGCCATGGAGCATCAAGACTCTGAAGATTTCTTTGTGGCTAATCATCAATCACGGGTATCCCACAGTCCTCTTCTGCCCCCTTCAGGAGGTTTTCTGCATCGTCAACCTCCTCAGGTTTCTCAGCTCCTTCAGGTTCTTCTTCTTCTTCTACTTCTTCTTTCACTTCTATTCCCTCCTCTTCCTCTTCCTCCTCCTCCTCCTCATATCCTTCCTGTGCTTCATCTTCCCCTGCTTCACCTTCCTCCATCTTCATTTCCTCTTCAGGTCCATCAGTGTTTCCGCTCACCTCAGGCTCCCCGACTACATCTGCATGCTCTGCTTCATCCTGTCTTTCTTCTGGTTTTTCTTCCTGTTTAATCTCAGCATCAGCCTCAGATACCTCCATCATGGAGTCCTCGGGGTCCTGGTCATCTGGATTGTCAGTAAAAGGATTTTCACCCTGAAAACAAAATTAAAACAAATATTTAAACATGTTTATCATGAAACAAAACTTTTTTTTTTTTTTTTTTAGCAAAATATTTTGAGACATGAACCTTCAGGAAGCTCTCCAGCTTTTTGCCGATGACCTTGTGGTTGAGGATGCTCCTCGCCACTGACAGACTTGACCTCTTGGACTGCTCCATCATCCCCTGCAGGTAAACCGACCGGGAGCAGAAGTTATGACTAATAGAGATGTTTGTGAAGATGTTAGCAGAGACAGTGTTTTTGTACCTTGCGATTGTAGTTGTGCTCAGGAGATTTGAGGTGCTTCTGGATGAGCAAGAACTGCATGGGGATATAGAGATCACAAGCCGAACAGTACGCTGCCTCAACCTTCTTCATGAAGTGCTCCATCCCAATGTCTGAACATAACCACAGAACACTGCATTCAGCACTGAACAGTTCACAAAACCTTAAATATACATCATCTTTCAGCTTCTCCCATTAGGGGGCGCCACCGCAGATCATCCGTCTCCATACCCCTCTGTCCTCTACATCTGCCTCTTTCACACCAACTACCTGCACGTCTTTCCTCACCACATCCATAAACCTCCTCCTTGGCCTTCCTCTTTTCCTCCTTCCTGGTGTCTCCATCCTCAGCATTCTCCTACTGATATACCCCATGTCCCTCCTCTGCACATGTCCAAACCATCTCAATCACACCTCCCTCACCTTGTCTCCAAAACGTCCTACATGCGCCGTCCCTCTAATAAACTCATTTCTAATCCTGTCCATCGTCGTTACTCCCAACGAACATCTCAACATCTTCAGCTCTGCTACCTCCAGCTCCACCTCCTGTCTTTTACTCAATGCCACTGTCTCTAATCCATACAACATCTCAGGTCTCACCACAGTCCTATAAACTTTCCCTTTCACTCTCACAGATACTCTTCTATCACAAATCACTCCTGCTATCACTCTTCTCCACCCACTCCACCCTGCCTGCACTCTTTTCTTCACTTCTCTAACACACTCTCCATCACTCTGCACTGTTGATCCCAGGTACCTGAACTCCTCCACCTTCTCCACCTCTTCTTCCTGCAACCGCACCACACCACTGCCCTCCCTCTCATTCACACACATGTACTCTGTCTTACTCCTACTGACTTTCATTCCTCTTCTCTCCAGCGTGTACCTCCACCTCTCCAGGATCTTCTCCACCTGCTCACTACTCTCACCACAAATCACAATATCATCCACAAACATCCAGGGAGACTCCTGTCTGACCTCGTCCATCAACCTGTGTATAACCGCTGCAAACAGGAAAGGGCTCAGAGCCGATCCTTGATGCAGTTCCGCTTCCACCTTGAACCAGTCTGTCGTTCCTACTGGACACTTCACTGCTGTCACACTGTCCTCATACACGTCCTGCACCACCCTCACATACTTCTCTGACACACCAGACTTCCTCATACAATACCACAACTCCTCTCTCCACCCTGTCTTACGCGTTCTCTAAATCCACAAACACACAATGCAGCTCCTTCTGACCAGGATGTCATCTGGTCCAAACCATCCAACGTTTTCTCTCTGCTTAAAATACTCCCTCCATCTTCTCAACACACTCTCCTCACTAGTCAACACATTTCCATCTCCATCCTTTACTGCTCTAACTTGCAGTACATCCTTTCCAGCTCGGCCCCTCTGCCTGGCCAATCAGTATAAATCCTTTTCTCCTTCCTCAGTATCCAACTTCTAGTCAAGTCTAGTCAAGTTTATTTGTATTGCGCTTTTCACAACAGACATGGTCTCAAAGCAGCTTTACACAAATCAACAGTGATGGTGATGGTGCGAATTTGTCCCTGATGAGCAGCCGTGGCGACTGTGGCAAGGAAAAACTCCCTTAGATGTTATGAGGAAGAAACCTTGAGAGGAACCAGACTCAAAAGGGGAACCCATCCTCATCTGGGTGACATCAAGAGTTTGATCATAAATTTTCCAACAATACAGAACACTGGAGAGTGAGAACTAACATGAGTACTGGAGTATAAGATTATAAGTGATGTTCTTTCTGCAGTCTTAAACAGTCTTTATGGTTAGTAGCTCCGAGTTTTATAAGCTCAGCACTTAACACTCCAGGAGGTCCAATGTCAAAACTCCACACATGTAGCGGGATCCAATTGACACTGGTAAGTCTCTAGATGGTTCGGGATGTTTGCGAGACTTCTCATACAGCTTCTCATACAGCTCCTTATATGCCTTTTCCTTGGCTTTCGCCACATCCCTCTTAACCTGCTGCCGCATCTCCTTGTTCTCCTGCCTACTTTACTCATCACTCTGTCGATCCCAATTCTGTTTCTCCAACCTCTTTCTCCTTATGCTCTCCTGCTCTTCCTCATTCCACCACCATGTTTGTCTTTCTTTCCATTTCCAGAAGTTACACCAAGAACCTTTCTAACTGTCTCCCTCATCACTCCTGCAGTAGTTCCCCAATCATCCAGCACCTCCTCACCACCACCGAGCTCCTGTCTGACCTCTTCCCTGAACTTCACACTACACTCTTCCTCCTTCAGTTTCCACCATCTTATTCTTCTTTCAGTCCTCACTCTCCCCCTCTTCTTCTTCGCCTCCAAAACCATCCTACAGACCACCATCCGATGATGTCTAGCTACACTGTCCCCCCCCAACACCTTACAGTCTCCAATCTCCTTCAGGTTGAATCTCCTACATAGCACATAATCCACCTGTGTGCACCTTCCTCCACTCTTATACGTCACATATACATACACACACAATCCTGAACATCTCACCTTTGGTCAGGTCCTGCTCCCTCAACACCTGGCAGATGGTGGCGCTGTGGTTCTCCAGCTGGCTGATCCTCTGATCAGTCTTCTTATGTTTATCGTTGATGTATTCCTGCAAAAACCCCACAAAATGTTCTATCCTCTGATTGAATGTGTGCACCTGTGTGTGATCTTATCCTGAAGGAGGTGGAATCTGGAGTACCTGCAGGAACTCTGTGGTCGGTTTTGAAAGTTGACTGGAGAGGAACCTGAAGTGGTCCTTGTGGAATTTGCTCTCCAGATGCGTGGTGAGGTCCTCGCTGTAGAACGAGCGGAACTTGCAGACGGAGCAGGCAAACGTCACCCTGGAAATGGCGCGGCTGAGGGGAGAAACCACGAGACCATTACTGCCACTGGAACTCTGGATTCTCTTTAGAGTTCTTTTTTTATTTTTATTTTTTATTCTGACCTTTCAAAGAAGCCCCGCCTCTTTCTGAGTTTAGAAGCAGAGGGCGGAGTCTGTTTCCCCTGCTGCTTCTGAGGGCTTTCTCCTTTACCGGATGACCCTGATGGAAGGAATTGAATGGTAGATGGAACTAAAAAAAAAAAGGTGTGGACCAGCAGAGCATTTATCAAGAGAACATCAAGATACTCACCAGCACTTTCTCCTTCAGCCCCCAGTTCAGACTCCTGCTAAAGAAGCGATACGCAGTGAATGAGTTATTTAGCGAGCACTCAAACTGGGAGCAGTCAACACCACAATGAGACCATTTGAAGCTATATAGAGATCAGTTCCTCAGGAACACAAGGTTTCCTCTGGTATCCAAACCTTCTCCATGGGAATCCAAGGGATTTGCATGAATGAACATTCAGTTTGTTTCATCGTTCTTTCTAGACAACCAGACATTTGGCCCAGACACGGTCCACATATCTCCAAACAGAGTGAACAATATCAAACAATTGCAGCTATTAATTCATAAGAAACCTACTGTGGCTGGAGTGGCGTCCTCGGTCTTCTCTTCAGTGGGTTCTTCTGCTGTTTCTGCGGTTCACAAACATCTTTGTTAATATACGGTTTCGATTTATAAATAGAGACACATTCCCGTGACTGAAGGGAACAAGGAAACGGTACCCTTCTCAGCCGGGTCATCTCCTTCGGACTCGGTCTTGCCCATTTTCGACTCGGGCTCGTCGGCGGAAGTCGGGGTCTGCTTCCTCTTCTTCTGCCCGTCACGCTGGGGTTTTACCGGCTGCTACATTAGCACATCCACACACATCCGTTAACTCTCAAGGTCTCCGAAGATCAGGTTACAATTAATGTGTTACCAACACAAAAAAACATACACTGTAGGGACAAAAGATTCAGGACACCTAATTTTTCCAGCCCCATGTGGTTCTTTCACAAAGTTGGAGACGCACAATTGTATCAGGACGTCTCTGGATGCTGCATGAAATTTCTCCTTCATGTAAACTAGGAGCCCATGTTCAGCATGACCATGCACAAAGCCAGCTTCATGATCTGCATTAAATGGGTTGGAAGATCTCCTGCTATAGAGCTCCAACCCTACTTACTACACATCAGACCTCCTCACCTGCATCAGTAACTGACTTTACCAACACCCTTGTAGCTGAAGGAATCTCCAGAAGATCTAGTGGAACATCTTCCATGAAGAGTGGAGCTCATTAGAACAGTAAATTGAGAGTAAATGTGGAAAAAATATTCACAAAACTTTTGATCAGGTGTCCACTCAACTTTTGTCCACACAGTGTACTTCCCATCAGACAGAGACAATAACACAAGTAAGACTTTAGAAGAGGAAGAACGATGTTCAGAAAGGTTACTGGACAGACAGCGCACACAGGACAAACATCACAACACTGCACAATCATGAAGTGAGAAATGCCACATGAACTTACCTTTACACATACACAAAAACCCTGAACCAACTTGGGACTGCATTAACCCAGCCGTGGTAATAAATCTTTGACCAGGATGGTTTTAGGAATACGTTTTTTGGGGTGTTCTGTCATGGGGCTTACAAGGATTTTACATAAATACACCTAAATCATCTTTTTAATACATAACAGTTTAAAAAACAAACAAACAAACAAACAAAAAAACAGGGCTGTTAAGACCTTTCTGGCTACACGTGGGGAGTTGGGGTTGTAGTGGTACTGGGGGTCTGTTTGTTTGAAGGGGCTTACAGAGATACTACTGCATCTTTAGAGTGGCAGGTGGCGTGAAATGGTGTAATTTCCACATATAACTCCACTCAACAGGCTTGGCAGGCTGGACTAGGGGGGGTAATTTTTTTCCAGGGTGGATTGATGGTTCAAAGTCCAGTGCTTTGCTGGGGGTACTTACTCGGTTGAGGGGTCTCTTGCGGGTGCGTTGACGGTTGAGGTATTTGCCCCCTCCAAAGTGCCGGACAGGATAATCCTGGGAGCCATGATGAGGTTGGAACCCCCCACTTTCGGGGTACATGCGGTGGCTCAGGAGCGATGGCAGCTTGCCTCGCCCTGAGGGGGAGTGGCCTTGTCCCCCACTCCGCCCACCTCCACCCATCATAGAGGAATCCTGCCTGCGGCCAAAGCCGCGCCCGCCTGGCCCTCCGCCCCTGTGCTGGGACCTCTGTCCCGCACCCCAGCCGGAGCCTGAGAAAGCATCTCGAGGTTGCCTCATTTTAGCGTTTCCGAGGGAGGCAGAGCCGCCAAATCCACCACCCCCTCCAGCTCCACCCATCGACCCAAAGCCCATGCCTCCTCGCTGGGCCATCATGTCGCCCCGGGAGTCACCAAATACAATGTTACCAGATCTGTAGAGATCGCGGGGGCCAAGGGCAGAGGAGCGCGAGTCGAAAGACTCATACTGGTCAAACCTGCAGAAGGAGGTGCAGAGCAAGTAGAGATGAAGCATTGGCACCTCGGATTTCATACTTTCACTTTCCCTGTGATTCATTCACTCATCTGATCTCCTGTATTATTACTACTTGCAACTCAAATGATTTTGAAGAACCCCACACTGATCTTTGGATGACAAGTAGTCATTCACCCAAGCAGAAAATACCCTATACTGTGGAGAATCCAGAGCAAAAAAAATTTACATAAATAAAGGGAAATAAACTAGGGGCTTAGATTGGGAACATGATGCATTAGCACTTGGGTGCTCCCTAGTTATTAAGAAAATCAATCTGTACTGCTACACAATCTGCACATTAACTACTCTAAAATATATCAAAGTTTCATTTCTATACTATTATTCCTTGGGAAGATACTAAAACGTTGCTGAATTGTGAGAGATGCATTTACTTTTGTAAAATAATAAAGCAACTTACATCTGCTTCTCTTACCCTACAACACCCCCCCCCCCCCACCCCCCCCCCCCCCCCCCCCTTCCGACATTTGGAACCGCTCTATATTTTGACTAAAATATCCCCCCCAAGGTCACAGTTTTCATATGGCTACATGAGCAGAAACGTCCTGTTCCAGTAAGAGGCATCTTGTTGTATGAATATGCCGTATGAGCTGCACAGGGATGGGAGGGAAGCAGTGAAAGAGTAATGAAAGTGAAGTTAAAGAAGAGGAAGTATCTCTTTCCTCACTCACTGTGTGTGTGTTTATAATAAACTTTGTTCTGTTTGATTCTTCCTGAAACTCTTATTTAGGATTTGGGGAGTTTCCACCACAGTACTTTATTTTTGTAATAAAGTTCAGTATAATTGACAGAGTGTTGTGTGTTTTTTATCCAGTATCCATTTTAAAACTATCGTTTGATTAATCGGTTATCGGCGGGTACGATCTGATCTTGCTATCAGTAAAATGCTAGTTATCAGTGTAACCTTGTTACCGTATTTTCTGGACTTTAAGCCGCTACTTTTCCCCCACATTTTGAATCCCGCGGCTTAAACAGCAAAGCAGCTTATTTATGGGTTTTTCTGGGTTTTTCCTCGGTTTCACAAACTTAAAGATAAAAACCTGAGCCCCATAACATTAGACCAATGAAATTGCGGAACTGGTTCAGGTGCACCAATAAGACTCTTTATATTAAATCAGATGCGCTCCCACTGAATCGGGCTGCACCACATCATAAATATGGATGATGTTCCTCTGAAGTTTGACCTGCCGCTCACTCGGACTGTCTACAGGAAATGTGAATCATTCGTCACGCTGAAAACAACCAGGCATGAAAACACACTTCACCTGTGTTCTGAGCTGCACAGCATCGGGAGAAAAGCTTCACCGGTGGTGATTTTTAAACACATGACGATGCCAAAAGAAAAATTCTCGAGAGAAATTGTTGTGAAAGGAAGGAGGAAGACAGTGAACAATGACTTTCTTGGTAGGCTACTGTTTAGATACAAGCCGTGTAACAGACACTGTCTTTCGGTGTAAATTTCATTAGTTTCAGTGTAGACCTGCGGCTTATAGACAGGTGCGGCTTATTTATGTTCAAAATGAACATCTGTGTACAATTCAGTTTGAGTGCGTTTAATAGTCCGGAAATTACGGTATTTGTTACATTGATTTTAAAAGTGATGTATTGAAAAGTGTGTA
Source organism: Silurus asotus (assembly GCA_024362625.1). NCBI lineage: Eukaryota > Metazoa > Chordata > Actinopteri > Siluriformes > Siluridae > Silurus > Silurus asotus. The sequence continues at coordinate 208,730 of MU551601.1, read as the reverse complement.
ATTATGACAGTAATAATGCTCTTTAATAGGTGATCTCTCTTTAAATAAACAAAAACTAATCCATCATCAGGAGGCAAAATAAACTTTTAAAAATCATAAAATCTCTACAATAACACTGCTAGTCATTTCCTGTTACACACCAACCCCATTAAAGAAAGGAAACATCATGTGGCCCTCAGAGAAAAAGGTTTGGGGACCCCTGGTCTAAACCATACTGCAGAACCAGAGATGAAGCTTGTGCCTCTTTAGAAGTGTTTAAACAGGAATCCTACACACGAGAGAAAACCAAAGCACTGCTGACTGGAACACGAAATGTGAAGGTATCTTAGGTACTTTTGGGCCTCACTTCACCCTGGATGCAGCAAATTCATCTCCAACACGATGGTCACCTGGTAACTAAAGTCATGCTAACTACAGGAATGAAGCGCTAGCGATGAGCCATCACAGTTTACAGAAAGATCTGCCTCAGATCTTAAATATTCATAAACAGTTTAAGAACAAAAAGAAAATCCATCCTACCGGTCATTTCGTCCCCCTCCTTTCATCCCTCCCTCTAACTGCGTTAGCATGTTGAGCCTCTGGTTGATCTTAGCGATCACGTCGTCCGCATTGCCCCCAGAGGAGGAGAGAAGAGAACCAGACAGACCTCTCTTCATCTGTCCTCCACCATATCCACCAGACATGGAGTCCTTATAACCATACAGGTCGTAGTTACCAGATCCTGGAAATGAAAGACTGTAGAATAACATTGTGCCTCCAGAGATCTTTCTACAACAGAATTCTCCTTCATCCACAATGAAAGCAGAACATCTGTGAGGGGGTACAGTGATGCTCACTGTCCACAAATTCAAACTTATTTACATGAAAGATAGCAGTTAAACACAGACATGATCTTCAGGTTCTGCAGAGTTCTGCTCCCTGTACTAAGGTTAAACAGGTTAATCATGTCCGAGTGGTAAACAGAACCCTGGTAGATAAAGAAATCCTGAAAGCCTCACCTCTGCTGGAAGATCCTCCTCCACCCCAGCTGGAGAAACCTGTAGACAAAAGCAGGAGGAACATAAACACCATCAGGACTCTCAGTGATCCAAACACCAACATAGTGAGAACACCATCATCCTACACCCACTGTTTAACCCCGTGTACACGTCCCTGTGTGGTAGAACATCATCTACATCCTCTTTATACCAGGAGGAAGAACCCAGAGGAGTTCAGAGGGGTCGAGGGGAAAGGGATGTAAGAGGGGGTATAAGGAGGAGAAAGGGATGTAAGAGGGGTAAAGGGGGGGTATAAAGAGGAGAAAGGAATGTAAGAGGGGGTATAAAGAGGAGAAAGGGATGTAAGAGGGGGTATAAAGAGGAGAAAGGGATGTAAGAGGGGGTATAAAGAGGAGAAAGGGATGTAAGAGGGGGTATAAAGAGGAGAAAGGGATGTAAGAGGGTATAAAGAGGAGAAAGGGATGTAAGAGGGGGTATAAAGAGGAGAAAGGGATGTAAGAGGGGGTATGAAGAGGAGAAAGGGATGTAAGAGGGGGTATGAAGAGGAGAAAGGGATGTAAGAGGAGGTATAAAGTGGAGAAAGGGATGAAAGAGGGGTAAAAGGAAAAACAGCTCTACTCTGCGTAAAGAATGAAAATAATTTACACATTGTTTATAACTGACACGTTTACACACAGAATCCGATTGGTCCATTAGTAAACAGGAACACGTGTAAATAACGTGTACATTTACTGAAACAGGAATTCTCCTCTGGATATTCTGCAGTATTTACTGGTGTTTACTCGTCTGTTCATGTCTGTTCTTCTCCTGCACTGGTGTCTCCTGACGTCAGGTCAATTTCCTTGTGTGCGTAAACACACTTGGTAATAAAACTGGTTCTGGTTCTAAGTGTGTGTTTCTGATTTTCTGAATGGGTGATTCTGGTTCTGAGTGGGCAGCTCTAGTTCTGAGTGGGTGGTTCTGAGTGGGCGGTTCTGGTTCTGAGTGGGCGACTTCTGAGTGGGCGGGTTCTGAGTGGGCGGTTCTGGTTCTGAGTGGGCGATTCTCGTTCTGAGTGGGTGATTCTGAGTGGGCGGCTCTGGTTCTGAGTGGGTGGTTCTAAATGGGTGGTTCTGAGTCAGCGGCTCTGGTTCTGAGTGGGTGGTTCTGAGTGTGCGGCTCTGGTTGTGTGTGGGTGGTTCTGAGTGGGCGGCTCTGGTTCTGAGTGGGCGGCTCTGGTTCTGAGTGGGCGGCTCTGAGTGGGCGGCTCTGGTTCTGAGTGGGCGGCTCTGGTTCTGAGTGGGCGGCTCTGGTTCTGAGTGGGTGGTTCTGAGTGGGTGGTTCTGAGGGGTATATTAGACAGCTGTGGGAACCATTTCCACTCCTGCTCCGTGTGTAAGTGCACTAGATGAAGTGTACACACCAGTGTTCCCTATGTAACGCTGATTGGTGCTGAGTGGGACAGTGTCCAGGGGAGGACACGCTGACAGGAGCCGTGTAGGACACCCAGACCTCTGTCCCACTCGGGGAACTACGCGATCAGATGCTAGTCATGCTAATGCTATCTAGCAAAGCTGGAGCTTCCTGACTAGACTGTCCTTTGTTATCCTCGGGCAGGCCGAGGCCCTGCAGTCTCACCGCTACACCCGGAAATGCACTCGTATTTACCAATAATCACTACATATAAACACAAACACATCTGCAAACAGACACGAGCGGAAACCTGAACAGCAAAATGGCGCCGCTAGAACAAACAAACACGCACGTACAGAGAGCTAGCAGGCTAGCTAACCCGTCTTTATCCACACACACACACACACACACACACCAGGAGCAGGTAAACCCGCATTACAGCGGGGTAAAAGCCGTTACCGGATCCGGATCCATATCCGCGCCCGTCCATGTTCACACAAGCAGGAGATTAAAAGCCCAGAAATCCACGCAGAGACACAGATCAGACCCACTGTGAGCGGTTACACCTCAAACCGAGTCCTCGAACACTAGCTAGTGCACTACAAAGGGGACATGAGGACTGCAGCTTCCACCACACAGAGAGCTTTATATAGGGAGGGACAGTGCTGTTTGGTATGCAGCGCTCGCGCGCAGAGAGACAAATCCTATTGGTCAACATTTTTAAATGACAACCGACTGTTCAATCACAGCACCGTTATTATTTACATAATGAGAGAGGTCAGTGAATCAGAACGCGGCATCTGTCACTGGGGGCGGGGTTTCTGGGGTAGAAGCGACAGCGCCATTTAAATTCCATTGCTTTATTTTATGACCTCATTTAAATGTTTTATATTACAGAGTTCAATAATGTTCATCTTTTACATCTTTATTGTAATGATTTACTCACTGCGGACATGTCTGATGATCTGTCCATCCATCCATCCATCATCTGTCCATAATCTATTCATCATTCATACATCATCTATTCTTTTATTCATCCATCCATCCGTACATTCCCCTGTCAATCATCTATTCATTATCCATCCATCATCTGTCCATCCGTACATCTGTCTATCTATAATCCATTAATTATTCATCCATCCATTCATTATCCATCTATTATCTGTCCATCCGTACATCCGTCTATCTATAATCCATTCATTATTCATCCATCCATTCATCATCTATTCATTATCCATCCATCCATATATTCATTTATCATCCATCTGTACATCCCCGTCTATCATCTATTCATCATCTCTTCATTATTCATTCTTTTATCCATCCATCCCTCATTTTTCATAATCATTTATCCATCCATCCATCATTAAATTTATTCATCAATCTATCTGTCCATCTATCATTACTTTTCTTTATCATCCATCCATCCATCCATCCATCCATCCATCCATCCACCAGTCTATCTGCCCATCAACCCATTTATTCATCTGTGCATCCCTCCATCGATCTTCCATATATATATATATATAATCCATCAAATCCTCCATCCATCCATCATTCTGTTTCACCCATCCATCTCTACCTCCCTGCATCACCCACTGATTATCCATCCAGCCCTCATTCATTCATCTATTCACTGGAGTTACAGTTATTTCTCCTCTGGATGTCACACTGATGTCACACTTTGATTGTTATTTATTGAATGAGTCTCAGAATCACTTTCTTCCAAACAGTCATTTATTATGGACATAAAAACACAGTATGAAATTTGGTCCTAAAATAAAAAGTGAAAAAGGGCAAGAATGCAGTGTTTATGTTCTGCAGTGTTTATGTTCTGCAGTGTTTATGTTCTGCAGTGTTTATGTTCTGCAGTGTTCCTTCAGCTATCAGTAAATACATGGATTTAAATAAAAAGAAAACAAATATATTTAAATCATTGCATATTAAACAGAATTAAGATTTTATTCTTTATTAAAAAATAATGTCATTAAAATGATAACAGTCCTGCACTGTGTTTACTTCTACTGTATCTACTGGACCTGTAACCTTCATCGTCCTCACCTTCATCCTCCCAATCTTCATCATCGTTTCAGAGTTAACCTGTAACTAATCTCCATGCAGCAGAGGGGTTAAGGAGGGGTTACCGAGGGGTTACAGAGGGGTAAATGAGGGTTTACCGAGGGTTAACTGAGGGTTTACCGAGGGGTAACTTAGGGGGTACTGAGGGGTTACAGAGGGGTAACTGAGGGGGTACTGATGGGTTACCGAGAAGTTACTGAGGGGTTACAGAGGGGTAACTGAGGGGTTACTAAGGCATTACTGAGGGGTAATAAAGGGGTTACTGAGGGGTACCTGAGGGGTTACTTAGGCATTACTGGACGGTTAATGAGGGGTTACTGAGGGGTAACTGAGGGGTCACTGAGGGGTTACTTAGGCATTACTGAGGGGTAACTGAGGGGTCAGAGAGAGGTTACTGAGGGGTTACTCTGGCATTACTGAGGGGGTTACTGAGGGGTCAGAGAGGGGTTACTGAGGGGTTACTCAGGCATTAATGAAAGGTTACTGAGGGGTAACTGAGGGGTTACTGAGGGGTTACTCAGGCATTAATGAGAGGTTACTGAGGGGTTACTGAGGGGTTACTCAGGCACTAATGAGGGGTTACTGAGGGGTTAGAGAGGGGTTACTGAGGGGTTACTCAGGCATTACTGAGGGGTTAATGAGGGGTAACTGAGGGGTTACTTAGTCATTACTGAGGGGTTAATGAGGGGTTACGGAGAGGTAACAGGGGTTATGAAGAGGTTACTGAGGGGTTTTGGAGGGGTAACTAAGGGGTTATGGAGGGTTTACTGAAGGGTAACTTTCCCTCAGCAGTGCAAATATTTTGTATATATATAAATATTAAAGCCTTTTTATCACATCATCAGGCTAAAGACAGTAACAGGCTAAAGACTAACAGAAAGTAAGAGTGACATTAAAGTGTGTCACTGTGCATTATGTAGCAACATCTCACCCTGCTTTAATACACACACAGGGATGTGGAACTCTGATTGGCCAACTTAGTGATTTTCATTAACAGAGTATTAAATTACGAGATATATCAGGAGCGAGCAATCTTACCCCTTAAAGGTGCTGGTTTACAATAAACAAGAGCCACACCCTATTTTAAATGTGCAATCAGGTGACCAGAGCTTTAAATAGATAATAAGATGTGTGAAAACCTTCAGCCTTTTCGACACGTCCTGGACGACCCTGCTCTTCCCTGGGAAAAATACATGGATGATCTAATCTTATTTATTAGTGTTTACGTCTCAGCTTTCTCACTGTGTATGAATATTCATGATTGAGCCTCCATGTGAGCCACACTGATGACACTCGCTTCTGATTGGCTGGCAGCTGGTGAGTTGCTTTGCTCTCATAAAATGCCTTTAAATTAGATTAAATATTTCCATAATGATGGCCAGTACTGACAGTTTATCATACAAAGAAGCCTGTCTGTTTCTTCCAATGAAACCCATTTCCAGATGTTTACAATAAAACTGATAAGATGAAAAAATCCCAATCTGGCAACAATACTGGACCCTTATAGAAGAAAGATGTCTGAAAGGACAGATCCTGAGAACTCCCTGAAAAACCCATAAATACCCTACAACCTTAGTGTTAGCATCAACAGCACCTAGTAGTTTTCCTCTTTGGAAAATTCCAAAATATACGTAATTTTACACAATAAAAGCTTGTTAATTAGAGTTTCCATTTAAATCAATTAATGAGTTCATTAAAACCAATTAGCATATATGGGATCTAATTAGTATAAACACCAAACACATGCTAACAGACTATGCTGGTCATTAGCAACACTGGGAGTTTTGGTTGAAAGTTTGTTTGGTTGTAATGAAGAAAAAAATAGAGTCAAGTATAATCGATGGGCGGAGTTTACACCCACTATGCCATCTAGGGGTGGAGTCTCGTCGCTGCCTTTTCTTCTATGGTGAATGTGTAGTTATACTGTAGAGAGAAAACCACGTTATAGGCAAGTGATATCTGAATCCTACAAACTACAGGAGCCAATCAGGTTCCAATATGCAAATAATGTGCCTAAATTATTTAAATCAGCAAATATGTTGAATATCTGACTGAACATCTCACCTCGTTCTCTATGTCCTGAAGTGACTTAATACGAATATTCTCCAGATCAGTAACAGACACCTGAGAGGGAGAAAGATGATGAAGATGGTGATGAAAATGATGATGGTAATGATGATGATGAT
>MU551601.1:187075-197075 GCA_024362625.1 Silurus asotus | reverse complement strand
ACCAGTGTAACAGTGTATCAGTTAAACAGTGAATCAGTGCATCAGTGAAACAGTGTATCAGTAAATCAGTGTATCAGCGGAACAGTGTAATAGTGTATTGGTGTATCAGTGTATCAGTGGAACAGTGTATCATTGAAACAGTGTATTGGTGTATCAGTGTAACAGTGTAACAGTGTAATCGTGTATTGGTGTATCAGTAAATCAGTGTAACAGTGTATCAGTGAAACAGTCTAATAGTGTATTGGTGTATCAGTGTATCGGTGTAACAGTGTATCAGTGAAACAGTGTAATTGTGTATTGGTGTATCAGTTTATCAGTAAAACAGTGTAATCGTGTATTGGTGTATCAGTGTAACTGTGTCTGTGTAACAGTGTATCTTTGAAACAGTGTATCGGTGTTACACCACTGATAACGGTGTATATTTGTATCAGGGCAACAGGGTATGAGTGTAAAAGTGTATCATTGTAACAGTGAAACAGTGTATTACTGTAACAGTGAAACAATGTATCAGTGAAACAGTGTATCATTAAATCAATCAGTGTATCAGTGTAACAGTGAATCAGTGCATCAGTGAAACAGTGTATCAGTAAATCAGTGTAACAATGTATCAGTAAAACAGTGAATCAGTGCATTAGTGAAACAGTGCATCGGTGTAACAGTGTATCGGTGTAACAATGTATCAGTGTGTCAGTGAAACAGTGTATCAGTAAATCAGTGCATCAGTGTAACAGTGTATCAGTGTAATAGTGTATTGGTGTATCAGTGTAACACTGTGTCTGTGTAACAGTGTATCTTTGAAACAGTGTGTCGGTGTTACACCAATACACTGATAACGGTGTATATGTGTATCAGGGCAACAGGGTATGACTGTAAAAGTGTATTATTGTAACAGGGAAACAGTGTATCATTGAAACAGTGTATCAGTAAATCAGTGTATCAGTGAAACAGTGTATCAGTGTATCAGTGAAACAGTGTATCAGTAAATCAATCAGTGTATCAGTGAAACATTGAATCAGTGTATCAGTGAAACAGTGTATCAGTAAATCAATCAGTGTATCTGTGAAACATTGAATCAGTGTATCAGTGAAACAGTGTATCAGTAAACCAGTGTAACAGTGTGTCAGTGAAACAGTGAATCGGTGCATCAGTGAAACAGTGTAGCAGTAAATCAGTGTATCAGTAAATCAGTGTAACAGTGTATCAGCGGAACAGTGTAATAGTGCATTGGTGTATCAGTGTATCAGTGTATCAGTGTAACAGTGTAACAGTGTATCGGTGTATCATTGTAACAGTGTATCAGTGAAACAGTGTATTGGTGTATCAGTGTAACAGTGTATTAGTGAAACAGTGTAATAGTGTATTGGTGTAACAGTGTATCAGTGAAACAGTGTAATAGTGTATTGGTGTATAAGTGTATCAGTGAAACAGTGTAATAGTGTATTGGTGTATAAGTTTAACAGTGTGTCTGTGTAACAGTGTATCTTTGAAACAGTGTGTCGGTGTTACACCACTGATACGGGTGTATATTTGTATTAGGGCAACAGGGTATCAGTACATGAAACAGTGTATCAGTAAATCAATCAGTGTATCAGTGAAACAGTGAAACAGTGCATTAGTGTAACAGTGTAGCAGTAAATCCGTGTAACAGTGTATCAGTGAAACAGTGTATCAGTAAAACAGTGTATCAGTGAAACTGTAAATCAGTGCATTAGTGAAACAGTGCATCGGTGTAACAGTGTATTGGTGTAACAATGTATCAGTGTGTCAGTGAAACAGTGTATCAGTAAACCAGTGTATCAGTGAAAGAGTATCGGTGTAACAGTGTATCGGTGTGTCAGTAAATAAGTGCATCAGTGTAACAGTGTATCAGTGAAATAGTGAATCATTGTAACAGTGAATCATTGTAACAGTGTAACAGTAAAACAGTGTTTTAGTGTAACAGTGAATCAGTGTATCATTGTACCGGTGTGTCAGTGCATCATTGTAACAGTGTATCATTGTACCGGTGTGTCAGTGTATCAGTGTATCATTGTACCGGTGTGTCAGTGTATCATTGTACCGGTGTGTCAGTGTATCAGTGTAACAGTGTATCATTGTACCAGTGTAACAGTGTATCAGTGTAACAGTGTGTCAGTGTATCATTGTACCGGTGTGTCAGTGTATCAGTGTACCGGTGTGTCAGTGTATCAGTGTAACAGTGTATCATTGTACCAGTGTGTCAGTGTATCAGTGTAACAGTGTGTCAGTGTATCATTGTACCGGTGTGTCAGTGTATCAGTGTAACAGTGTATCATTGTACCGGTGTGTCAGTGTAGCATTGTACCGGTGTGTCAGTGTAACAGTGTGTCAGTGTATCATTGTACCGGTGTGTCAGTGTATCATTGTACCGGTGTGTCAGTGTAGCATTGTACCGGTGTGTCAGTGTAACAGTGTAACAGTGTATCATTGTACCGGTGTGTCAGTGTAGCATTGTACCGGTGTGTCAGTGTAACAGTGTATCAGTGTATCATTGTACCAGTGTGTCAGTGTATCAGTGTGTCAGTGTAACAGTGTGTCAGTGTATCATTGTACCGGTGTGTCAGTGTATCATCGTACCGATGTGTCAGTGTATCAGTGTAACAGTGTATCATTGTACTGGTGTGTCAGTGTATCAGTGTAACAGTGTATCATTGTACTGGTGTGTCAGTGTATCAGTGTATCAGCGTCTCAGTGTACCGATGTGTCAGTGTATCAGTGTAACAGTGTATCATTGTTCCGGTGTGTCAGTGTAGTAGCGTACCGATGTGTCAGTGTATCAGTGTATCAGCGTGTCAGTGTACCGATGTGTCAGTGTATCAGTGTAACAGTGTATCATTGTACTGGTGTGTCAGTGTATCAGCGTGTAAGTGTACCAATGTGTCAGTGTATCAGTGTAACAATGTATCAATGTAACAGTGAATCATTGTATCAGTGTAACAGCGTATCAGTGTAACAGTGTAACAGTCTCTCAAGAAACAAAATATGTTTTTGACGTGCCTTATGAATGAAATACAGGTGACGTCATGCAGGTGTGTGATCTCACCGTGTACATACCTGTGTCACTGAATCAATACATACATGTATTTTGTTTATTACAAAATACAGTGTGTCTCTCTTTCACTCACACACACACACACACAAGTTGAACACTACTATAAATTACAAGCGAATATTGAATGTGTTAAAGAGGCGCCTTTTAACAGACACTCACAGCAATACTGTGTGTGTGTGTGTGTGTGTGTGTGTGTGTGTGTGTGTGTGTGTGTGCCTGAAGACACACCTGAAACACCTAGACAGTCTCTCATTCCCGGTAATGTGTATGTATATATATGTGTGTGTGTGTGTGTGTGTGTGTGTGTGTCCGCTGTACTTACTTACTGTGTTAGATAGAGTTTGATTTCCTCTCTTTTCTCTTTCTCTGCTACTTTCTTTCTCTCTTGTGTCTCAGCAAAAACTTTTCTTCCTGGTGGATAAAGAGGAAATGAGAGAGTTCCGCCCTGTACTGCACATTCCAGCATGCACCGCGGCAAAAGGGGCGGGGCAGGTGGGGTTGCCAGAGTGGTGTATTTAACTCTGAGCTAGCTAGATAGATGGTTGTTTGTTTGTTTGTTTGATTGGTTGTTAGTTTATTTGTTGATGTGTTTGGTTTATCAGGTCGCGTGTTCGACAAATACAAATCACTAAAGCATGTTTCACACTTTAATATTCATTCCACATGTACAGAACATCACAGGGCATGCAGACAGTAAATCATTCACACACACACACACACACACACACACACACACACACACACACACACACACACACACACACACACACACAGAGGAATGACATCAAAATATCCTGAAGTTCACTTCCTGGTTCCATTTGTATTTCTGGCTCTCGTCATCTCTCCACTTCTCTTTGCCATTCTTTTTATTCTTCCTCCAATCCATCTTTCTAGTCATCCCTTTCACTATCTGTCCTCCAATCCTTGCTTCCATCCTCCCTTTCTTCTTACCCTTTCCATCCATTCATTTTACTTCTACTCCTCCGTTCATCTCTTCCCTCCACCATCACTTCAGTAGCTGTAACAGACAGACATGTTGGGGGTGAAGGCAATGACAGATGTTTGATGTTTAGTGTTTGGAACGTTTCTTCTAGGTGGTAATGGAGAATGAAGGTTGGCCGGTTCTGAAATATTGTTTGGAGCCTACACATCTGAGAAGGTCTTGACCTCCTGCAGGAGAGTGATGTTGTAGATGACCTGGTGTCCGTTGTTCCAGGCGTACAGTGCCTTCTCCCTGGGGTTGTAGTCCATCATGGAGATGTGTGAGTACTGGTTGTGGAATGGGATGTGTGTGTACTCATACATGTGGCTCTCAGTGTGGTAGATGAAGTGAATCTTGGCTCCGTTCAGGTGCGAGTCGGTGACGTAGAGCGAGCCGCAGACGATGAAAGCTTCTCCAGCACTGCGTTTGGGGAAACCCGTGTCCCAGGACTGGAGCAGCTCCAGAGTGACAGGGTCCAGACGGCCTAGAACCAAGTTCCCCCCGTGCGTCAGAGTGGTATAGACCGCCCAGAGACCACTTTCATCCGCCATGAGGTCGATGTCTGAGGATCCGCCCCAGGAGTAGGGGAAGGTGTTGTTGTAGGCGGCCTGGGAGAGCGTGTGCTGTGTTAGAACGCTGCGAGAGTGCAGGTGATAGCGCACAATCACGTTACTCTGGTGTTTATTATAGTAGAGTGAGCCGTTATACACCACGTGACCTGTACCTGAGAGAGAGAGAGAGAGAGAGAGAGAGAGAGAGAGAGAACCACACTTTCACCACAGCCTGATGAGAAGATCAGATTATTCTACTGACTCAGATATTCGAGTCTCATTCAGTAAAATGGACTCATTTTGTTCCTGAGAGCAGAATAGAAGTAAAATGTTGAAATTTCAGTGGTCAAAATCAAAAGACACACCACCAGTTCTTCTCTAACGTTTTTCTGCCATTCCCCACCTTAGAGGGGGTGGGTTTTAAAGCCCCACCTGACCTCCATCAACCCGAAAACTCGTAATTAAATATTTCAAGTTTAATAATTTCTTATTTATTGAAATATCAAGTTCTAAATCAATAACATCAAATAGCACCAAGTTCAAAATAGAGAAAATAAAAGTGTAGTTAGGTTTTGTATCATTCAGGCAACTGATGTTTTAATTTACTTACATTAATGACCTTGTTGTTTGTTTGTGGCTGCTTTAAGTGTACAAACTTCATTTTTAATAGAGTAAATCATTAATAAAGATGAATGGAAAAAAAAAAAATACTATGTACATCCTGCCATTCATTGCGTTGAACCTGTCATGTCTTTATTCTCCACTAGAGGGCGGTGCCGCACACTTTGAGAACCACTGACTTGCACATACTTGCGAGGAAACAGCAACCAAGATCTACTAATGAGATGCAGAAAATATTTATTTATTCAAATTCAAATTTTATTTGTCACAAACACTTTCATACAGAGTACAACATGTAATCAAATGCTTTTATACAACTGTCCAACATGTAATCATCAAAAATAGAAATATGAGGATAAAAGAAAAGTAAATAAATAAAATAATTATAAAGTATAAATTAGATTAATAGTTAAACAAAAAGTATGAAAATAAGGTTAAGAATAATATTATATATATTTACACACAGTAGAAAAAAAAGATACATATAAAAAAATGTTAATGTGCTGTTTAGGTCCCGAGTTAAAGTGACATATACAATAGTGCAAAAATAATTGTGCAGTGAAGGAAAAGTGAGACAGAGTGAGAAGTCCAGGTAGTTCCTGGGTGTTTCCTTGTTTAGACTCCGAATGGCCTGCAGGAAGAAGCTCCTCCTCGGTCTCTCTGTGTTGGCTTTCAGGGAGCAGAAGCGTTTCCCTGAACGCAACAGAGTAAAGAGTCCATTGTTGGAAAGCTGAGGTCCTTCACAATCTTCCTGGCTCTGGTCCTGCACCGTGTGCTGTAGATGTCCTGCAGGTCAGGGAGCTCGGTGTGGATGGTACGTTCAGCTGAACACACCACCCTCTGGAGAGCTCGTCTGTCCTGCATGGTGCTGTTCCCGAACCAGGAAGTGATGCTACCCGTCAGAACGATCTCAATGATGCAGGTGTAAAAAGTCTTAAGCACCTGAGAGGGAAGTTTAAAGTCCCTTAAGCGTCTCAGATGGTACAGACGCTGAAGGGCTTCTTCACCAGGGGGTTCATCAAGTTAAGAAGCTTTTATTGTCATTTCAACATATATATGTGATGGAGTACAAAATATATATGTAGTAATTCCTAATGAACATCTCAACATCTTCAGCTCTGCTACCTCCAGCTCCACCTCCTGTCTTTTACTCAATGCCACTGTCTCTAATCCATACAACATCTCAGGTCTCACCACAGTCCTATAAACTTTCCCTTTCACTCTCACAGATACTCTTCTATCACAAATCACTCCTGCTATCACTCTTCTCCACCCACTCTACCCTGCCTGCACTCTTTTCTTCACTTCTCTAACACACTCTCCATTACTTTACACTGTTGACCCCAGGTACCTGAACTCCTCCACCTTCTCCACCTCTTCTCCCTGTAACCACACCCCTCCACTGCCCTCCCTCTCATTCACACACATGTACTCTGTCTTACTCCTACTGACTTTCATTCCCCTTTTCTCCAGCATGTACCTCCACCTCTCCAGGATCTTCTCAACCTGCACTCCAACACACAATGAGACTCCTTCTCCATTCCTCAGACATCCTCTAACCTTCCAAAATCTTGTGGTACAATCTGGTTAAAAACTCCACTGCACCTCTCCCAAACCTCTTCATGCTTCTTCTTCTGTATGCTGTCGTCTCCTCACTCTCACACGTTTATTCAGGTATGTTGACGGTGGTGTGGTGGGTCGTCTCTTATCTGAGAGAGCCTCATGTCTCTGTTAACTTCTGGTTAACCCTCTAAGTTCTGCTGCCAGAGCGAGTCTTGGTGAAGTCCACAAGTGCACAGTGTCTTTAACTTTCATACAACAAGGACACATAATATCCATATTCGTCTCTTCCTGTCACCCCTCTTCTCTCTCTATTCTCTCTTTTACCCTATTCTCTCTCTCTTTTTCTTTCTCTCTTCTCTCTCTCTCTTTTTCTTGGTCGAGTTAAACATGCTTCTAAAGTTCCAGTGACCACTGTTCCTTTCCCCTCCTCGGATGTGCCAACTTTGTCTTGGTCTTCCTCTGGATGGTGTTCTCTTTGATTGGAGCTGGAGATGTTTCTCATCAATGCCCTGGAGATCATGAAATTCTGGAGTAAGATCAGAAGCTGTGAGGATTTGGACTGTAGTTAATATCAACAGTCTGCTACACGGACTCAGGACTACAGTTTGCTCTGATCTCCATCACTGCACCTCAACATCGTTTATCTGTAATAAATGGACATTCAGTGGAACCCAGATGAGGATGAGGTTCACTCTTGAGTCTGGTTCCTCTCAAGGTTTCTTCCTTCTGCATCTCAGCAAGTTTTTCCTTCACCACAGTCTCCACCGACTCGTTCATCAGAGACAAACTTACACTTATAAAGAACATCTTCATGTTTATCTCCACATCATCTGTGTGAAGCTGCTCTGAGATGATGTTCATTATTAAAAACTCAAAACAAATAAACATGAAATTAACTGCATTTAATTCTACTGGTATGTCATCTGGTCCAACCGACTTTCCATTCTTCATCCTCTTAATCGCTGGTCTCACTTCCTCCTTACTAATCCTATCTACATCCTGCTTCAACCTTCTCCTCTCTCTCTCTCTCTCTCTCTCTCTCTCTCTCTCTCTCTCTCTCTCTCTCTCTTTTCCTTATTCATCAGCTGCTCAGAATCCTCCCTCCACCTTCTCAACACACTCTCCTCACTAGTCAACACATTTTCATCTCCATCCTTGCTCTCCTGCACTTCCTCATTCCACCACCATGTCTCCTTGTCTTGCTTTCTATTTCCAGATGTCACACCAAGAACCTTTCTAACTGTCTCCCTCATCACTCCTGCAGTAGTTTCACAATCATCCAGCACCTCTTCACCACCACTGAGCTCCTGTCTAACCTCTTCCCTGAACCTCACACTACACTCTTCCTCCTTCAGTTTCCACCATCTTATTCTTCTTACAGTCCTCATTCTCCTCCTTTTCTTCTTCGCCTCCAAAACCATCCTACAGACCACCATCTGATGCTGTCTAGCTACACTGTCCCCTGCCAACACCTTACAGTCTCCAATCTCCTTCAGGTTGAATCTCCTACATAGAACATAGTCCACCTGTGTGCACCTTCCTCCACTCTTATACGTCACCCTATGATCCTCCTTCTTCTTAAAATAAGTGTTCACCACTGCCATTTCCATCCTTTTAGCAAAATCTACCACCATCTGCCCTTCCACATTCCTCTCCTTAAAACCATACCTACCATCACCTCCTCATCATCTCTGTTCCCTTCACCTACATGCCCATTACATTTTTCTACCACTTCATATTATTCACTCCAGAATCTTTCCTTCTCCTCCATCTCACAGCCGACTTGTGGAGCAAAAACACTGTAAACATTTATCATCATTGCTTCAACTTCCAGCTTCACGATCATCACCCTATCAGAAACTCTCTTCACCTCCACTACACTCTTACTGTACTCTTCCTTCAGAATCCCTCCTACACCATTTCTCTTTCCATCCACACCATGATATGAGTTTAAACACCTCCAATGTTCCTGCTCTTACTCCCTTTTCACTTGGTCTCCTGAACACACAACATCTCTACCTTTCTCCTCTCCATCATATCAGCTCCCTCTCTCCCTTTACCCGTCATAGTACCAACAAAGTACCAACCTGAACCTCCACTCTCCTCCACTTCTACTTTCCCTGATGTCTCTGTAGACGTCTTCCTCCTCTCCTTCTCCTCCTTCAGCCAACAGTAGCCCAATTTCCACTGGTACCCTGTTGGTTAAGGATACCTGTGGTGGTCGTTTATCTGGTCCTCCACATTTATCCAGACTTGAGACTGGCACTAAGTGTGACCTGGTTTGTGCAACCCTAATGGCTGGATTAAAACAAAACAAAACAAAACAAGCTACTTAACACAGAGCTTAGGACTAAAGTAAGTTGTCCTCACCAATAATATGTCTGGTTCATGTGTAGCGGTTGGTATGACGGCTCCTGCTTCAAAGTCTGCTATCAACTCCTTAGACTTGCTGATGTTCAGGGGAAGAGTTTTTCTTCCACCATCTCTCCAGGTTTTTAATCTCCTGTATGTAGGCCGTCTCATCGTTTTTGGAGATCAGGCCACCACAACAGTGTCGTCTGCAAACTTAATGATGGTAGTGGCCACACAGTCATGTGTGTAGTACAGCAGACACAACCCTGAGGAGCTCCACTGCTGAGGGTGAGGGTGGATGAGGTGTGTTTCCATGCATACGGCTTGTGGTTCGTTTGTCAGTAAGTTGGAGACCTGCAAATTAGAGGTGAGCGTGAAGGGAATTATTGTGTTAAACGCTGAACTGTAGTCCACAAACAGTATTTTGCAGAATTTCCTTTTCTGCAGTCCAGGTGGCTCATTGTAGTGTGTAGAAGATGAGCAAAGGTGTCCTCAGTAGCGCGGTTCTTGTAGCATGCAAACTGTAGAAGATCCAATGTGTCTGGAAGTGATACAGCGATGAAGTCTCTGACCAGTCTTTCAAAGCACTTCATCACTACTGAGGTCAGGGCTACAGGGAGGTAGTCATTGAGGCAGGCGGGCCTGGGTTTCTTCGGGAACAGGAACAATGGTGGACTGTTTGAAGCATGAGGGGACAACAGACTGTTCCAGGGTTGAATCTCTCAATGAACACCGGTGCCAGATGGTCAGTGAAGACTTTTACAACCCTACCTGTGATTCCATCTGGTTCTGATGCTTTCCTGTATTCGCTCTCCTGAATGCTCTCCTCACATCATGCTCCAAAATGGTGATTGATTAGTG
>MU551601.1:164620-181956 GCA_024362625.1 Silurus asotus | reverse complement strand
TAACTTTCATAAAAAAATAAAGACACAATAATCCATATCCATCTCTTCCTGTCCCCCCTCTCTCTCTCTCTCTCTCTCTCTTTCTCTCTCTCTCTGTAGAGCTCTTTAATTAACAGGCTGCCCCCTCACACCTCTCCATCTGTTCCCACTGACCCTGTCTGTGTGTGTGTGTGTGTGTGTGTGTGTGTGTGTGTGTGTGTCTGTGTGGGGGGGGTGTTGTTGTTGGACATTTTCCATTTATAACTGGAACAAAAAACAAACTGCCCACTCAAAAAGTCCTCACACCCTGCTGACCAACAACACCGCCTACACACACAGACACACACACACACACACACACACACACACACACACACACACACACACACACACACACACACACACACAGACACTGTCCACCCACGCACTAGTTACTGTACAAGTGTGCAGTGTGAGTATGTATTGCAAGTATGTATTGTGTAGTGATTATGCAGGGTGTAGTGTGTATTGAGTGTGTGTGTGTGTGTGTGTGTGTGTGTGTGTGTGTATGGATGTGTAGTATGTGGTGAGTGTGTATTGAGTGTGTATCTTTGATTGAATGTAGTGTGTAGTGTGTGTATATGTGTGTGTGTGTGTGTGTGTGTGTGTGTATGTGGGTGTGTAGTATGTTGTGAGTGTGTATTGAGTGTGCATCTTTGAGTAAATGTAGTGTGTGTGTGTGTGTGTGTGTGTGTGTTTATGTGTGTGAGAGAGAGTGTGTAGTGAATGTGTAGTGTGAGTGTGTGGTGTGTGTAAATGTGTAGTGAGTGTGTAGTCAATGTGTTGTGTGTGTGCAGTATGTGTTGAGTGTGAGTGTGAGTGTGTAGTGTGTGTTTGCGTGTGTGTGTGTGTGTGTGTGTGTGTTTATGTGTGTAAATGTGTAGTGAGTGTGTGTGTGTGTGGTAAGTTTGTAGTATGAGTCTCAAGTGAATGTGTGTTTGTGAGGGTGTGTAGTGAGTTTGTAGTGTGTTTGTTCGTGTGTGTGTGTGTGCCTGTGAGTGTATCTAGAGAGTAGTGAATGTGTAGTGAGCGTGTAGTGTGTGTATGTGTGTGTGTGTGTGTGTGTGTGTGTGTTTGTATGTGAGTGTGTAGTGAGTATGTGTATGTAGTGTGTATGGTGTCTACTGAGTGTGTTTTGTGTGTGTGTGTGTGTGTGTGTGTGTATGGTGTGTAATGAGTGTATAGTGAGTGTGTTGTGTGAGTGCGAAGTGAGTGTGCAGTGTATGTGTTTAAGTGTGAATGTGTAGCGTAAGTGTGTGTGTTTTTGTGTGTAGTGAGTGTGCAGTGTGTGTGTGTGTGTGTGTTTAGTGAGTGTGTAGTAAGAGAATGTGTATTGTTTAGTGAGTGTGCAGTGTGTGTGTGTGTGTGTGAGAGAGTGTGTAGTGAGAGTATGTGTGTTGTGTAGTAAGTGTGTGTGTATGTGTATGTAGTGTATGCAGTGAGTGTGTGCGAGAGTGTGAATGTGTAGTCTGTAATGTGTGCATTGTGTAATAAGTTTGTAGTAAGTGTGAGTGTGTTGTGTGAGTGTGTGTATTGTGTAGTGAGTTTGTAGTGTGTGTGTGTGTGTATTGTGTAGTATAGTATGTTGTGTAGTGTGTTGTGAGTGTTTGTGTATTGTGTAGTGGATAGTGTGTAGTGAGTGTGTAGTAAATAATTATATATATAATTAGTGTTTATTGTGTTGTGTGAGTAATCAGACGTACGCTGATGTACTTCTCTGAGGTTCCTGGTCGAGCTCCTGTCTGGTCCAGTCCCACCAGTCTGGGCAGCGTCTGGGACATCCAGTTGGTCAGCATGGCCATGGTACTGAGCACCAGACCCATCTTCATCACCGCAACACTCATCATTAAGCAACGTGTGCACGCACACACACACACACACACACACACACACACACACACACGCAAAGAAAAAAAATAAAATAAAAAATGGAAACTGAGTAAAATGCTGAAGTAAATGCGGAGAGAAACGAGTACAGGAACCTTCCCGGTGTTTGATGGTGAAAATGTAAAAAACAAGAAATAAAGGAAGAAAAACGGTCCCAAAAAATTGCTCAGATTTTTCCTTCGAATAAAAAAAGTTTCAAGATTAATATAAAAAAAAAAAAAAAAGTCAAACAGTGAGGAGCTCTGAGATGTTCCTGAAGTGCTGATCAGGTTCACAGAGGTGGAGCATCACACAGAAATGCATCAGTGATGCTGAAAAAACGAAATTCAGAAAAATTAATTATAAATGTTTGATGCTAAATGCTAAAATGCTAATTTATTTAAAAAAACAAATTAAAAAAGAAATTCAGTGAGCCTTCAACCTTCCAAAATACAAAACAGTAAAAAAATTAAAAAAAGAAAAAAGTAATAATTAAAAATGGAATCAAATATTTCCCCAAAAATGTCAAAAATCCTGCCCAAAATATTCACATGGCAAGAAATCGTTCCACCCTACAAAAAGCTCTTCACACACACACACACACACACACACAGAGACGAGTGGAGAGATGCTCCGGTCCTTTATCTCCTCTCCCGTGTGTGTGTGTGTGTGTGTGTGTGTGTGTGTGTGTGTGAAGATGAGGGGAGGGGAAGCGTGTTGTTTGTAATAAAGGTTTATTAGGGCGTGTGCTTGCAGATGATGTCGTTATAATCGATAAAATAAAATCATTTCCAAAAAATGCAAATAAAAATCCATATTAACATCACAACACCACGTCTGGAACACGTCCGAGTCTCCTGCAGAATACGTGTCACGTAAACACAACAACATGTAGCACCGCAGTTACACAACATTCACATAAAAACACAACACAATCAACTTCTACAGTAACAACGACGCCATTCAAACACGGCTCTGTGTGTGTGTGTGTGTGTGAAGAAGAATAACTGCACCAGCTGTTTAGTCAACAAATTGATTCATACATTTATGAGGTCACATGATCACAGGGTCACATGATCAACTACAATACACTAATAATAAAGACACAATACAATAAAAAATACAAAATTTAAAAATAAAATAAAAAATGAAGAAAAGCACCAAAGAGCGGCAGCGTGGGGCCGCATGGACACACACCCTGACACAGAGTGTGTGTGTGTGTGTGTGTGTGTGTGTGTGTGTGTGTGTGTGTACAGTCTAAGTCTCTCTCTCTCTCTCTCCCTCTAGCCGTTGAAACACACCGGACCGACGGAGAATCCAAATTTCTGTTTCGAGTTTCCGAAGTCGGACACGGCGACGTCGAGGATGGGCAGAGTGTCCGTGTTGGGGAAGTCGAGGGTGAGCTCGGTGCGGTCCTGACCCGACCGGGTCTGTGTGAGAGAAACAGTGTGAGGGTATTGTGGATTTATATCATGAGAATCACAAAGACCTGCTGAGCAGATTTCAGGGTGTGTAGATCAGAACCTTTTTGGCTTTCACACTTTCACACAAGACAGTTTTTCTCAGACACCCTTATCCAGAGCGACTTATCTCATTCATACGAAAGAGCAGTTATTGGGTTAAGGGCCTTGCTCAGGGGCCCAGTAGAAGCAGCTTGGTGTTGCTTGGATTTACACTACTGACCTTCAGATCCAAAGCCCAATGCCTTAACCATCAAGCTGCCACCTCCCACAATAACGTGCATATCTTATTACTAATATCATCTCAGATTTGCAAATCTCATAAACCCATGTTTTATTCACATGTTTAAACTGAGAATTTTTACCATTTTAAGGAAAAATAAATTAATTCTGAATTTAATGGCTGCAACACGTCTCAAAAACGTTACAGGGCCGTGTTTCCCTCTGTGTAGCATCACGTCTTCTGTCTGTATACACTGGGAACTGAGGAGAGCAGTTGCTGAGGTTTGGGGAGAAGATTGTTCTCCCATATGTGTCTGGTACAGGATTCTAGCTGCTCAAAAGTTCTGGGTGTTTCATCAGGTCTGGAGTGCTGCAGATCAGTTCAGCACCCGAAGTCATGATGTTGTAATAGATGCAGTATGTTGTGTTTGTTGCTGTAAAACATGTATATAGCCTTCAGCATTGACTGAGTTTTTCCACAGGCATGAAAGCTTTTAAACTGAGAGCTGATTACAGGCTGAAAGGTTCCTCTCCTCTTTAGTCCGGAGATCAGGGAGTCAATGGTTGCCAAAAAGAAAAACATTTTGATTCGTCTGACCACAGAACAGTTTTACACTTTCCCTCAGTACATTTAAAATGATCTTTGAGAGGATGATGTAAATCGTTACTTAGATCAAAAGGTGCAGGCTATTTGTTGGTACCCCAAATGTGCAGATGTTTCTCTTATAAACCTCACAGTTATGGAACAACCTTCCAATCAGTGTTGGGACTCAGACACAGTCTCAGTGTTGAAGTCGAGACTGAACACATATTTATTTAGTGGAGTCTTTAGTCAGTAGGTGTTTGTGAGGTAAAGGAGCAGATCTGGAGGGATCATGGATATGGAGTGTTTGGTGAACTGGGATATTTGGATGCTGTCGTCTCCTCACTCTCACACGTTCACTCAGGTTTGTTGACGGTGGTGTGGTGGGTCGTCTCTTATCCCAGAGATCCTCATGTCTGTGTTTCCTTCTGCTTCTCCCTTTTAGTTCTGCTGCTACAGTGAATCTCACCAGAGTCCAAACTGCACAGTGACGTTAACCTTCATACAACAATCAGGAGACTTAATAATCCATATCTGTGTGACTCATAAATAAGACATAAAAAAACATATCTCTCTCTCTCTCTCTCTCTCTCTCTCTCTCTCTCTCTCTCTCTCTCTCTCTCTCTCTCTCTCTCTCTCTCTCTCTCTCTCTTCCCAATTTGATGTTGAACATTATTCTAAAATCGTTCCACAGTTTGTAGTCACAGTCTTTCACAGATTGGTGAAGCTCCGCCCCTCTTTACTCCTGATAGACTCGGCCTCTCTAAGATACACTGTTTATACTCCAGTCATCTCAGTGACCTGCTGTCAACCAACCTCATTATTTATAATGTAAATCTGTGTGTGTGTGTGCGTGTGTGTGTGTGTGTGTGTGTGTGTGTGTGTGTGTGTGTGTGTGTGTGATCTGACCTGGCAGCCGTCATAGTTAGCGTGGATGTAGTGTGTGTGTTGATGTGTGAGCTCGTCTCCGTTGCTGGCTCTGAAGCGCAGAGCTTGTTTGTAGGAGAGTGTGGAACGTTCCAGCCAAGCAGCAGAGTTCTGACACTGGTAGGTGAAGGTCTGATGTGCAGTCGCACTCAACAGCTTCAGAAACCCCATTTGTACCACGTGCACCGTGTTTCCATCCTCATCCACGTACTGGAACTGCACCGGGGTAGACAAGAAGTGAGCAAGTGCTTGGTAGTACTTGATCCTACACACAATTTCTCTCACACACACACACACACACACACACACACACACACACACACACACACACACACACACACACACCTGTGATCCTTTTCTGAACTTGCTGTACCAGGTTCCAGGTTTCTCCTTGTTCCATGCAGAGAGCTTTACCTGTGAATAATTACCAACAGATTTTATGGAATCAGTATAACAGTATTGATGATGGTAAACTTATCTCCGAACATCTCACCGCCTGGTGCTTGCTGTGGGGTTGCAGACATGTCTCTCCCTCTGCTGTAAAATTACAGAACACTTTGAAGGCATCTCTGTGGCAGCCCTGATTTGGGTCGATCCAGTACACCCCTGAAAATAAGGGAAACCAAGGCACTTAATAAGGGGGTTGCTAATCTGTTCGCTAGCTAATATGATAAATGACACGTTCATGCAAACTCTCTCGTGCACCTGATATTACATAGCAAGAGCTGTTTGCTAGCAGGCAGGCTGTGGTCAGATGGATTATTGTGAATACAAGTGGATGATTGAAATATCAGACTATGCTTTTTTTAACACTGATTAATCACATCGTCTGCCATTTTAAAAAAGGCCGTGTATTTGAACATGCACTTGAACTGCAGTAAAGCAGTGGTGCTAGATGGACAAAACTGTAAATGTAAACACACACACACACACACACACACACACACACACACACACACACCGTCAGGTAAGTCAGTGTGGCACATCCAGAGCTCCTTGCAGGTTCGAGCTGGACTGTGGTATGTTCCCTTTGGAATGCGCAGACCCTCCACCTCCGTCCTCATGGTGACCAGAGACCCAAAAACATCCTCCATATCCTTTTCCTCTTCACCCGTTCCATCACTCTGCATCCCATCCTCATGCTCCTCCTCTTCCTTCTGTCCATCTATCACTCCTCCAGTCTCTTCCTCCGTCTGAAAGTCATGTCGTCGCTTCCTGCCTCTGGCATAATGATCATAATCTCCTGCGGGAAGACCCTACAAACAGACACATGTAGATGGTCTTTACCCCACACATTGATTTGCCCTGCAATCTTCTCCTGGTCAGTTGTATTTGACACAGACCTTCTAAATGAAACCGTCTTTAACATATATAATGTTACCCAAACATGCAAAAGGACTCTACCTGAAAAGGTGTGTTCATGTGGTGTGTTTAACTCACTGGAGGACCAGGAGAACCAATGGGTCCAGGATCTCCTCGTTGTCCAGTGGGGCCCTGAAAAAACACGTTACATTAGACTTTGTGTGTATTATATTTGCGTGCATAAATATGTGATTTGTATCTGTCTGTCACCTGATTGCCTTTAGACCCTTTTTGTCCTATAGACCCCTGTAGGACAGGTACACAGAAAAGTTAAACAAAAAACACACACTTTACATTGTGTTGGAGAGTTTGTGAGACTTACAGACAGTCCAGGAAGACCAGGTGGTCCGTTGGGGCCAAAAGGACCAACTGCACCCTGAAAGAAGAGTGTGTGTGTATGAGAGAAAAAACATATTTCACACAGTATCTTCGACTATAAACTGATTGTGGTTGTGCTGACCTCATCTCCTTTAGGTCCCAGTATCCCCTGGTTACCAGGAAGTCCACGGTCTCCTTTCTCTCCTATTTCACCAGGAGGACCAATCAGACCAATGAGACCTCCATGACCCTGCAATACAGATATCCATGATACACAACATTTTCTATCAGTATTTGTGGTTAAATAACATTCCTAACTTATGAGCTTGTCATACCTTTTCTCCTTTCCTTCCAGGATCCCCTTTTAGTCCTGGCAGACCAGCAGGACCCTGAAAATAACAAAAGATAAACATCCTGACTTAACGCTGTTCAAAAGTCAAAGAGAGTTAAATGTGAGCACCGTCCACAGACCTACCATCGGTCCAGGAGGTCCTGTTTGACCTAGAGGTCCATTTACACCCTGCTCTCCCTGAAAAGGACATTTACAGAATGTCAACAAGCACCATTTTCTTATGTCAGTGTTTTTAGAGACAAGTGACTTACCGGTGGTCCTGGGATCCCTCGAAGTCCCTGAGGTCCTGTTTTCCCAGGGTTTCCCTGAGCTCCGACTGGACCGGTCTTCCCCAGGGCTCCTTCATAACCTGGAGCACCCTGAAACAAAAACATTTAAATAGTCACAGAGCCCTGATGTTCTAAACCCTGTTTAAGAATTGCTACCAGTATAAGAGCCAATCAACAAGGATAAAAAAAACAAAGACTTTGAGAAACTTGCAAAACCAGAAGAACTAACAAACATCCTCAGGACCACATTGGAAGCAGTGACAGGGCCATTAGGAACGCACAAAGTGCAAGCGCTCCAAACACAACTGCTGGTAGGGGCGGCATGGCAAGCACCGTGTCGGCAAAGCTGTCCTGGGGAGCATAGAGAACCTGGCAAGAGAGTGGAGCAGCGAGTGGGGCAGCAGCGGAGAGGATTCCCACCAGACCCTCACAACCTCTTGCAAGGTGGGAGACGTGTCAGCCCTGTGGCAGGAACCCCTTACCCCTTGTCGGAACTTGACCTATGTTTGGAACAGACCCCTTTTTGTGCCAACAGCGACTGCAACAAAGCCAGCTCGGGTATTGCAGCCAAAATGTCTCTTTTTCCTGCCTCCATCCAGTCTCTACTACCCCTTTTCCACACAATGAACACTTCTTTCTCTTTTGCTTTCATTTAATCCCCCAAATAAATCACAAGTAACTCCCCAGTTTCAGTGTCCAGTGTCTGGGTTCTTCCTGTCACTGCAGAAAGTTGTGGCACAATGTTTGTAAAAGTTATCAGGCAATATGGCAAAAATGAAACTTGTTTCACTGTTAGGCTTATACATATCCATTCACAGAAAGAAAAAGTGAGAGTCTTGACATAACCCAGAGGTACCATCACACTCAAGGATTATGAGCTCAATACCTTCCTTGTGTCTTGTTTTGTTGTGAATGTCTAAGTACTCAAATAGAGCTCAATAAACATGACTATCAACATTAGCAATGAAGCTCTGAGTCAGTTCACTGCAATTACCTGTAAATCAGGGTGACTAATCTTTTGGGTGGGTGCAGGTGTTCATTCCAACCAAGCTAGGGCCACACCTGATAGTCCAAGATCTAAACAGGTGGAATCTGCTGTGGCTTAGTTGAAATGAAAACCTGCACCCACAATGGCCCTTTGTGGAAAAGACTGGCCACCCCTCCTGTAAGAAAAACAAGTGTTTTGAACATTCTTTGTTTACCTTGTCTCCTTTCAGACCAGGCTTCCCCACTTTCCCTGGTTGCCCTAAATGACCCTACAGAGAGATGGACACAAAGACATAGATTACAATGTCATGTTACATACAAACAAACAAATAAACATGTCTTACAGGAATAAGGGTGACCCTGTTACAAGTACAGATGGTGAAATACATGTACAAGACCCTCACAACTTACCCTCCTCCCTGGACGTCCAGGAGGACCAGGCTCTCCAGAAGCTCCCGGGGGTCCCTAAGAATTTTGATTCGGATATAGTGAATAAAAACATAAAAATGTTATTAGTACATTATAAATAAACTAACAGAAACCCAGCAAATAATTACGCACAGCTTTTCCAGAATCTCCATTGTCTCCTTTAGATCCAGCAATTCCATCGATACCCTGAAAAGACAACAAGACGATGTCATCAATAAAGTCAACTGAATATAATGTCCTTTCTCTCATCGTGCAGCTATCATTATTTTTATGATTTTGTTTATCAGATGAGAAAAATCATTTACATCAGGACCAGCCTCTCCAGGAGCTCCTGGGTCTCCTGGAAGACCGATGGGACCCTAAAAAAGAATATATGATTAGAGAATATATGATATCATCCACCAAAGATCACACGATCTCACACACACACACGTGCGTGTGACACTTATAGATACTCACTAAGCTGCCCTTGGCTCCATCCTCCCCTGCTGGTCCACGAGCACCTGGAGGTCCTGCAGCTCCAGGAGATCCAGTGTCTCCTTTCTCCCCCTGATCACCTTTCTCTCCCTGCACAAACAGATGGAACCATGTGTCCACCAGACAAACTTAAGATTCCAATCCCTCTATCATGGAACCACAGCAGGTTTGAGTTTTTACAGCTATAGTGATGGACATGCAACCAAGGCAAACAATGTTGATATCCATAACAGAGACTGAACTATTAGGTTCCTCAACAAGTTCCTGAACACTTTCAGTCACTGAAAACTTTACTCACAGTGCTTCCAGACAATCCTACAGATCCAGGATCTCCTGATTCACCGTCCTCTCCCTTAAGGATGACATCATCATCATCATCATCATCATCATCATCATCATCAACATCATTCTCTGTGTCTGTCTCTGATTCTATCTCACCTTCTCTCCCACGGCTCCTGGTTGGCCTTGAACTCCAGGTCTGCCAGAAGGACCCTGTTTAGCACACACACAGTTATTGATTTGGCTTATGTGTGCTTTTTCAAAACACACATACATAGTGTGTGTGTGTGTGTGTGTGTGTGTGTACACACCTGTCCACCAGGTAGCCCCAGGGGCCCCCGAGGGCCCATCTGACCTGGAGGACCCTTAAACCAGACAGAGTTCAGAAGTCATTTCCGTTTTTAAACTTCAATAAGACTTTCTAAAATAAACACGAATTGTATTGACACTAAAACAAAATGTGGGTAGTTTAGTGATATATAACTAAATTAGTAAAAAATGATACAGGAACAGGAAGTGATCTCACCATGAGTCCAGTGTGTCCACTCTCTCCCTTCTCTCCTGGAGGTCCAGGCATCCCCTAAATTACAAACAAATGCATCATGCATTTAAATGAGAGAGGTGTGAGTTGTTCTGATTGGCTGAAAGCGGTGCAACGTGTTCTGAGTGTCTGAGAGCAGTGCAATGGGTTGTAATTGGCTGAGAGCGGTGTGATGTGTTCTGATTGGCTGAGAGAGGTGCAAAGTGTTATAATTCGCTGGGAGTGGTATGATGTGTTCTGATTGGCTGAGAGAGGTGCAATATGTTCTGATAGGCTGAAAGCAGTGCAATGTGTTCTGATTTGCTGAGATCGGTGTGATGTGTTCTGATTTGCTGAAAACAGTGCGATGTGTTCTGATTTGCTGAAAGAGGTGCAATGTGTTCTGATTGGCTGAGAAGTACAGTGATTTCTGATTGATGGCTTTGTTATCATGCTGCTTATGTAGACTGTGTACCTGAAGTCCCACTGGTCCAGTAGCTCCCTTAAAGCCTCGTGCTCCTTCGTCCCCTTTCTGCCCGTACATACCTTGTTGCCCTGGGGGTCCAGGCTCCCCATCCACCCCCTGGAGGGCAAAGAGACAGTGTTGGAGTCATTTATATTAAAATGGATTTCATTACATGCATGAACACTATGTCTTATTCAGTGTAGCAGAACATTTAAGTTTTAAATTATTACAAATGCATTATTACTGAATTTAATGCATTTTCTTACCGGGGTTCCCGGCTGTCCCTCTGGGCCCTGAGTTCCCACTGGACCTGGAGGTCCCTGAAACAAGCAAACAAGCACTGTGTTTCAAATCATGGTATATTTTCGAGACGACCAGTATTACTAAAACTTTTAATTATTTATGATTATATTTCCCCATTTTCTCTAGTTTCCTCACTCACAAACTGTCATGTGACAACTGCCAACCAGCCGGGTAGAGAAAATATGTGCTAACAACCCCATGATACTAACATCTTCATCTTCTCAAATTGCTTCATAACAGACCAATGCATCTCACTTGGAGGAGAACACCATCTACTGTGCCACTCTTATGGACTGGAGTGAGAGAATAGGCCCCTTCCCCCAGAGAGCATGGCGAGTGTTAGGGCCCCAACATGCATCAGGGGAATGAAGCTAAATACTTACATGTTCTCCTTTAACACCTTTACTTCCTTTCTGTCCTGGACCTCCAACTTCCCCCTATCACACACAATCACATGTTTAAAGCAATAAAACTGAAAAAATATAAATACACATGGATTATTATATAAACAATAGGAAATCAGAAATAGGCAAACACTTTCTTTAACATACACAGATCACACATCTGTTACCTTATCTCCATCCTCTCCTGGGGGTCCTGGAGGACCAGGAGCTCCTGGCAATCCCACAAGCCCCTGCTCTCCATCCTGGCCCACGTGGCCAAATGGACCCTTTTCTCCCTACACACAGAGAGATGTTGATGTGATGTACAGAGTTTTTGGATGGACATTACTTCTGTTCTAAACAGATTTAACACTCAATTGTTGTCATGGTGATTCAAAACAGAGACTTAATGAAAGCAAGTCAGTGTTTCCATTTACACCCAAATCATACAGGAAGTATTGGGAATTATTCTTATAATTAGCAAACTAACCTGTTAGCATGACCAATGACATATCACTACAGTACATACTGTGCATGCTAACAGTACACATGCTAACACTATCGCTATACTTACACGTGCAAACGCGGTCCCAGTATTATGATGGAGATGAGTTTCATTGACACCATTGTAACTTGAAAATATGGTAAGTTAAGACACGGCCTAGCCTACCAGAAAGTCTCAAAGAATAGTGATCAGTATGGGGTTAGTGTACTGTAATGTGTTAATAATGATCAAATTATATAATTTAGCAAAACAGAGCAATTTAAACTACCATAATGTATACACTATACAGTATATATTTAACAGTTGTGGGCGGTCAGAGCCAGTAAACACTTCTCGCTGGTCTAAACACTACCAGAAGCACTGACCTACATATACAACCTAAATTCTAATATTTGTTCCATAAAATTGTATTAATTTAATCCCAACAGTTTATTTTCTTTATTCTGTAGTGTTTCTCTTTGCTAACTTCTAACAGTACATGGATTTTTTGTCAGATTTTTGTCATAGTCTCCTTAAGAAATAGCTCTGTTTCTTTAACCAATCAGATTTCAGGTTCTCCTCACAGGGCAGCTCGCTGGCCCAGAATAGTGTCAGCATTTTTCCGTCCTCTGATTGGTTGATCAGAGGGCACCTGTTACAGCCGAGTTCAACTGGTAAAACACGTGTGTACCTCTGGACATGTTAATACATCAGAGTTAGACTTTTTTTATGCTTATGGAGGAAGAGAAATTGATTTGGTTTCAGACACTTAAAAATACATTTGGAAGAAAAGCTAGATATCGTGATGAGGTCACCAACCCTGAAGCGACGTCTCACGTTGTTATATTGCATTTCTCTACAGTATTAATGGTTTCTATAACTGTGATGTGATAGTGGTGGTATTAAGAGGTGGATAAAGTCGAGTACATCCCCACTGAAGGCCCAGGTACCAAAAACAGCCCACCAGTGATATTTACAGTATGCAGCAGTGAGTGAGTGAATGAGCGCCGGTTGGCGAATGGAGGGCAAAACTGGACTAAATAAGTGGTACAAAGCAAATAAATCATTGTGCTCTACAAATGGAGCTAAAATTGGGCTTTGAAACACCAAAAACACAGAAAACCATTTGCAGCCTAACACCAAGACCACTGAACTCTGTCTACCACTGGTAAAAGTAAGGCTTCCACAAGGTGGGGGATGTAATCCCTCAGATCCTTCACAAGGTGGGAGCATCCCAACGTATCGTATAACATATACGACGATACATTTGACTTCCACACAAAACTTTTTAACTTTTCACAGTTGTGTCCTATCACAAATATTCATTGTAAGATCGATTAATCATATGTCGAACCATTGTAACTTGGGGACTACCTGTACTGAGCCATTTAATACAAAACTGTATTATTGCCAGAGTAGCCATTCTTGTTATGACTACTGAATTGATTTAATTAAGATGGTTAATAGAAAGAGGTGTGGCTTACTGGCTCGCCTTTCTCTCCCATTGGGCCTGAAGCACCAACTTCTCCAGTTCGTCCAGGCTGACCAATCGCACCTGCCAAACCAGGAGGACCTCTCTCACCTGTAGCACCCTACAGACAGACAGACAAGTAGAAGCAAAAATAAATACAGTTTAGTAGATCCTCCCTATTTGACTCATAAAACATCAGATAGAACAATAACATAATAATGTACATACCACAAGTCCGGGTGGTCCGACAGGTCCTGCTCCTCCCTTCAGTCCCGTCGGCCCCTAAATCACCCAAGCAACAAACAATCAAAAACCTTCATTGCATAGAACATATATTGTTAATCAATTTTGAACCCACCCATATTCTAATTGATATTATATCAATTATTGTCATAATAACAATCACCATAGAACCGGCTGGTCCACGGCTACCACGGAAACCCTTCAGCCCTGGTGGGCCGCTCTTCCCTGCAGCTCCTGTGCCACCAGGATCTCCCTAAACAACACACAGCATGGGACAAAGGGACATACATCAGGGAAACTTTCTTGCTATTTTAAAGAGTAGATATAATTTCAAGAAAACTTTTTATAATAATTTTTTATTCTGCAAATGTAATACCCACCTTAAACAATCAATTACCTGCATGTGAAACATTATCCTATTTAAACTGACTACAATAATGTTGATCTGACCTTTGATCCTTCTTTGCCAGCAACACCAGGTAAGCCTTGCTCTCCGGGTGGGCCTGCGGATCCTGGGTGTCCTCTTTCTCCTACTGGTCCGGTTTCTCCGCTGTTCCCCTGAAACCAACAATACAAAAAAATGTATTATAGTGTTTACGTGGCCTAAATAGTATGCAAGACATGTGGTGTGGGACACGTGAGCTCACCTGAGGTCCCACCACACCTCCAGGTCCTGGGGGTCCAGTCTTTCCCTGAAAACCCTGAAGACAGGAAATAAGCAAATCGCCTTAAATACAACCAACCAGTTCCACATAACTGATTTGCAGCCTTTTTTTAACTCTTGGGTAATCTGTCTGATGTTAACGTGAGCTCACCGGTTCTCCACGCTGGCCTGGGTGACCTGGTAACCCGTCTTTACCTGCAGGACCCTGCATGATCATACACAGAAATCCTGAGAGTCATATGAACACTTTGTGTGAATTTCGACATGAAGTAAAAATATCGACACTGAAGTCTTAATGATCAGTGTCTTTTTCGACAGACAGACTGACTGACACATTCTTACATTCTGCTACAGCAATTATTCTTCCCTCAAGAAGAGTCCTGAAGATCATCTTGTCCAGCAGTCCCACCACCTGCCCAGTGGGTCCCATCCCCTTCTTCAATGCTTTAAAACCCCTCAGACACCAGCAACTGTTAACCAGTTCTCTTATTCATTTCTAAAGTTCTTGAATGTGCCAAAACAACACCAAATATCCAGACCTCGTCCTCAACATCACTAAAAAGAATCAGATCACATTCTGCCCTCCACATTTATGGAAACAAGTGGAACTAGAAAAGAAAAAAGCAGAGATTGATTCCACTGAGGAAACTCAGGAAGGCCTATCAACCTGCACCACACTTAACATTTATAACATTTACCACAGAGAGTATTCTCTCCTACAATAACCCAGCACCCACCCACTTTCAGGCACTCATCCCACCACCTCTATCACTCCTCAACCCATCACCTCACATGGTACAAGGAATACATAAAGAGATATCCTGTGGATGTATCCAAACTATTCTCCAAATCCTTTCAGAGGCAGTGTACTCGGAGTAGAAATGCTAGACAGATAGAGAATGTACACTTACATTCGGTCCCTTTGGTCCGATTTCTCCTACACGGCCCTGTGGCCCTTGAGGTCCCTGAATGGATTCAGAAATTAATTAGTGAAAACAATAAAAGAAAAACAGATGTGTGTGTATGTAGTAAATGCTGTGTAGGTTGTGTAGTGGTTGTGTCTGTGTGTGTGTACACACTCTATCTCCTAATGGTCCTGCAGATCCATCATGTCCTGCTGAACCCTTCAAGGCAAATGTAACAGAAATATGTAAAATAATACACCACATAGGAGCAGAGTTACAACCCAAGGTTACAGATATAGGAAGGTCATCATGAAGGTCAACATGCAGATGATTTTAATCTCTAATGTATAAAGTTAAATATCATTTAAATATTTTAGATGTTTGATAAATTAATAGTCAAAGTGGTAGAAAAGCAGAGATCCAGTCAGTGACTGGAGCTGCAGCCATTTCTGTTTTAATCAAGTCATTAAAATCATTTTTACTTTTTCTCCTGATTTTCCAGTTGCTCCTCTAGCACCTCGTGCACCACGAGCACCCTGGGGGTAACACACACACACACACACACACACACACACACACACACACACACACACACACACACACACACACAGAGAATACGTTAATACTGGTTTAGCCTCCACTGAATTCATTTTACATTAGAAGTAGTAGATACATTTACAAGAAAATGTGCTATTTCAAGGAAACTTGGTGAGGTGGATGGTGAGGTGAACATTCAGGTAGATGGTGAGTTGGATGGTGAGGTAGATGGTGAGATAAACATTGAGGTAGATGGTGAGGTGGATGGTGAGGTAGATGGTAAGATAAACATTGAGGTAGATGGTGAGGTGGATGGTGAGGTGAACATTGAGGTAGATGGTGAGGTGGATGGTGAGGGAGATGGTAAGATAAACATTGAGGTAGATGGTGAGGTGGATGGTAAGATAAACATTGAGGTAGATGGTGAGGTGGATGGTGAGGTGAACATTGAGGTAGATGGTGAGGTGGATGGTGAGGTGAACATTGAGGTAGATGGTGAGGCGGATGGTGAGGTAGATGGTGAGATAAACATTGAGGTAGATGGTGATTTAAACATTGAGGTAGATGGTGAGGTGGATGGTGAGGTGAACATTGAGGTAGATGGTGAGGTGAACATGATGGTGAGGTGGACAGTAAGGCAGACAGTGAAGTGGACACTTACATTGGGACCTCTCTGTCCTGCAGCTCCAGAAGGACCCGCTGGACCCTGAAACAAACAAACACCTTTACCATTAAAGAAAAACATTCTCCTGCTATTTCTCTAGTTAATATTATCCTCTAAGCACCTGCACCTGCTCAGCACCTTCCATAACAACTTGTTCCTGAGTGTTTTTTTACTCCTTCTACCAGAGCAGATTTACCATTAAACCATAAAAACTCAGAACACAGATCATTGTTTTCTCACCAGTGTCTCTTTATTTTCTCACCTGAAGTTAATAAGACAGAAAATGCTGACGTCCTACAGCTTTATCTCTGACTGTTACAAGAGTCGTCCTGCCTACTGTAATCATAACTCTCAGATTTCCTTGTCCACAATAAGACCCCAGTGTGGCTGCAGTGAGAAAAGTGGCAGTTTGTACTCTTTATATTAATAGTATTTTGTGTTGTTTTGGTCTAAATGTCTCAAATAAATATTTTCAACACCAGCTTTTAGGTCCTGATTAGTGGGAGCAGAAAATATTTACCCTCTAACTTACTGACCTTTCGTCCTTTCTCCCCGAGAACTCCCACAGGTCCTGGGAACCCGTCCCCACCCTGAAAATCACAGAACATCCACAAGTCTGACCTGAATAGCTTAATTGTTTACACATATACATATATTAGTGAATGTGTTTGTCAGTTCTGCTCTTGCCTTTGGTCCCTGTCGTCCAGGGTAACCTGGCAACCCGGGGACACCGAGTTTACCCTGCGGAGAGAGGGAATTGTCTCTGTTTACGAGTCGTTTCATCTCCAAAAATATCCATCATAAATATGGTAAAAAATGTGTGCCTTTTCTCCAGCAGTGCCTGCAGATCCTGGGTCTCCCATTGGTCCTGACTGACCCTTGACACCTTCTGTACCATCTTCACCACGCATACCCAGGGGTCCAGGATCTCCCTATGAAGACAAAGCAGCATCAGTGAGCAGACACTGGTCCAAACTACATGCTCTTTGAAATGTTCTTAAATATATAGTGCTCTAGTAACAAAGACTAGATCTTATAAGACATATGTGTGTGTGTGTGTGTGTGTGTGTGTGTGTGTGTGTGTGTGTGTGTGTGTATTTTCATTAAATAATATGTTTTTTTGAAAATTACATCATCTCCTTTTCCA
>MU551601.1:159620-162120 GCA_024362625.1 Silurus asotus | reverse complement strand
TGTGTGTGTGTGTGTGTGTTTACCAGGAACCCTGGGTTTCCCTGTTGTCCAGGTGCTCCAGGTTCACCTGGGGATCCCTGAAAAAAGTGACATAATAAGTCCAGGGTGAGTTTGATAGAAAGTTACATGAATAATAACATCTGATTAATAAAATCTTACTAGGAATCAAAATGTATTAAAAAAATATATAATTTAATTATTACTTATACAATTTATTACAGAAAATTAATATTGTATTTTTATTTACCATTCCAGCATTGATAAATACTTGTAGGAGTAACAGCAGGAACAATTTTACAGTAACAGTAGTTCAGAGCAGTGTTCACATTAATATAGGTAACAGTAGTGTAAGTTACAGTAACAGTAATAGTTGTAGTGTTAGTAGTAGGAAAACAGTATGTATGAACAGTAAGTTATAACAGCAGTACTAACAGTTAATAATAATAATAATAATAATAATAATAATAATAATAATAATAATAATAATAATAATAATAAATGTATTATATACATTTTGTAAATATTTGATATATAAATGATTATGATAAATATTATGTAGAGTATTAGTATTAGTAGTCCTAACATCAGGAGTATTACTGCAATGCGGTCAGTGGCCCTGACTGGCCAGCAGAGAGCAGTGGAGTGGTCAGAGGAGTTCCTCATATACTCCTGAGGTACCTGAGCGTTGCTGCGTCTCCTGAAGCTCTGTGAGGGTCTTTTAGACTGTTTAAATCCCCACACTGAGGAAACCTGAGCTCTGTGTTATATTCCGTATCTGATTCTTCTCACACTGTGTATCTCTTTCTTTTCAGCTGGCTGTGTTTTGCTGCTGCTTCGAACATCTGATATAAAAACCTCTCATCACAGAATGGAATTAAAGGATACACACCTGATTTCCCTTTGGACCCTGAACTCCATCAACTCCCCGAATTCCCTGAGAAACACACAAAGACAGTGAGATTAGTTTAGATAGGAATAGTGTGTGTGTGTGTGTGTGTGTGTGTGTGTGTGTGTGTGTTACCCACAATGAGCCCTGTGGGTCCAGGAAGTCCTCTGGATCCAGGCATTCCCTGTAAACCCTGCAACGAACAAACAAATAAACATCTGTTAAACTTTCAGTCCAAACAGAATTATTCACCAAATAAAGACCTAATAATGACCATTTCTCCACTTTCTTACAGATTCATCAGAACTTCAGTAAAACAAAATGCAAAAAGCTTTTATAATGTGAATGATAAAAACATCATCAATATTATTATCAATAAGAAGAAGAAGTAGAAACAGGAAGTACACACAGGCTCTCCTGCTTGTCCTCTAGGACCTGGTTGACCATCTGACCCCTAAGAAAAACAATAAAACATATACACACTGAGCTGCCTGGTTTTAATGAAAACACACACACACACACACACACACACACACACACACACACACACACACACACACACACACACACACAATCCTCATGTATTCTTAACACTTTACCTTTAGTCCCATTTCTCCTGGTGGACCAATTCGCCCTCGTTTTCCCGGCTCTCCCTACAACCACACATAATTAGTTCATATTAGCAAAACATAAGAGAAGCTAGCACCACTACATGTCCTGCTGCCATTCTAATCTACTGCTGCCATTCGAATCTACTGATGCCATTATAATCTACTGATGCCATTCTAATCTACTGATGCCATTATAATCTACTGCTGCCATTATAATCTACTGATGCCATTCTAATCTACTGATGCCATTATAATCTACTGATGCCGTTATAATCTACTGATGCCATTCTAATCTATTGATGCCATTATAATCCACTGCTGCCATTATAATCTACTGATGCCATTATAATCTACTGATGCCATTATAATCTACTGCTGCCATTATAATCTACTGATGCCATTATATTCTACTGCTGCCATTATAATCTACTGATGCCATTATAATCGACTGATGCCATTGTAATCCATTTCTGCCATAATCTACTGATGCCATTATAATCTAGCGTTGCCAATACATCTACAACTGCAATTATATTCTACTGCTGCTGTTATAATGTACTGTTACTCATTGCCATTATATTCTATTGCTGCCATTATACTCTACTCTAGTATACTACATGTAAAGTACATATACATCTTTAAATTACTGTTTATAGTCTATATTACCATTTTATTTAACTGTAAATTCATGTACAAACTATAAATCCTGCACTTGCTGTTATTAAACTCTCGTTAGACCCAAACTGCATTTCGTTACCTTGTACTTGTACATGTGTAATGACAATAAAGTTGAATCTAGAATCATCTAGAATCTAGAAAACTCTACCACTGCTGCCATTAAAACAATTACTGCTGCCATTTAAATTATACTTAGTGTCTTAGTGTCTTTTACCCGGTGTCCTTGGTTTCCAGGAAGTCCAGGTAAACCATCAAAGCCCCGGTCACCCTGTGAGAGAGAGAGAGAGAGAGAGAGAGAGAGAGAGAGAAAGAAAAAGAGAAAGAG
>MU551601.1:150435-155768 GCA_024362625.1 Silurus asotus | reverse complement strand
CACACACACACACACACACACACACACACACACACACACATACATACACACACAAAGAACTCACAGAATATAAAACACATGCAAAAATACACACATACCAATAACTGCACACATGCTGGGACAAGTGCAGTGAGCAGAAACATATATGAACACACGCACACACACACACACACACACACACACACACACACACACACACACACACACACAAATCACTGTTATTACCTCTGGGCCTGGAAAGCCATGAGGTCCTTCAATCAGGCCCTGTGGAACACCAGAGAACAATTACACTCCTACTTACACAATCAACTGACCAGTACCTCAATCAACAGATATAAGAAAGAAAGAAAGAAAGAAAGAAAGAAAGAAAGAAAGAAAGAAAGAAAGAAAGAAAGAAAGAAAGAAAGAGAGAAAGGAAGGAAGGAAGAAAGATGTTTATTGTACCACTTCTGTAAACTCATTCTCTGAACTAATTATAATTGTTAAAAGGTTTGTTGATTAAACGACAGTATTTACAAATAAACTAAATTGCATTTGCACAAAAATGTTTTTCCTCTGAATCAGAAAGAATAAAATTTCAGACATGCAAACAGGACAGGGTGGAGTCAGGAGATGAAGGGTGGGTAAGAGTGTGGAGTCAGGAGATGAAGTAGAGCATGGATTTAAGAGATGGAGTCTGGGGGTGGAGTCAGGAGATGGAGTAGTGGGTGGGGTCAGGAGATGAAGTAGAGCGTGGATTTAAGAGATGGAGTCTGGGGGTGGAGTCAGGAGATGGAGTAGTGGGTGGGGTCAGGAGATGGAATCCTGGGGTGGAGTTAGGAGATGGAGTAGAGAAGTAGAGTCTGGGGGATGGAGTCTTAGTTTGGAGTCTGGGGGTGGAGTCCGGGATGAAATCAGAGGTGGAATCAAAGGGGTTGGAGTCTGGGAGTAAGGTTTGAGGTACTGAGTCATGGTTGGATTCAAGGGTTGAAGTCTGGGGGATGGAGTCTGGGAGTAAATTCAGGGGTAAGGAGTCAGGGGTGGATTTAGGGAGATGATGTCTGGGGGGGTGGATTCAGCGGGGTAAAGTCAGGGGATGGAGTCATGTGGATGGAGTCTGGGGGATGAAGTCAGTGTAGAGAATGTAGTGGATGATGGGGATGTGTGATCTTTCTGTTTTTTTGTAAAATGTCTCCTCAGATGTTGTCAAGTTTGAAACTCATGAATTCGATGAATCCAATATTATTTTAAAGAAATGTTTAGAATTTAGGAAATTGTCATTATTGTAATTCTCATAAACACACACACACACACACACACACACACACACACACACACACACACACACACACACACACACACACACATACCTGTAAAAACATGCCAGGTTCTCCTTTTTCTCCTTTCTGTGGTTCTGCAGAAGTCTGGAGACAGAACAGAGGAGACAGCAGTGAGCAGACGGGGAGACTCTGCTAAATCTGATAAACAAATAAACTACAAAATAGGTGTAAAATGAAGCACTTGTCTATTTAGGAGCTCATCTTCATATCTGATGGCTGGTCCATAGCGATCCTCATATTCTTCATATTCCTCATACTCCTCATAATCTCTCAGCACCGACTCTGTCCGATTATCAAGATCCTCATATTCTACAAACTGTACGATGAGAAAGAGATTTATATAACAAACACCTACAGAGATACAGGAGGACATTAGGAGGACATTAGGGAGACATTAGGAGGACTTTAGGAAGACATTAGGAGGACTTCAGGAGAACTTTAGAACAACTTAAGAAAAATGGACAAACAAAGTCAGGAGAAATGTAAAAGAACTTCATGAGATATAAAAACACTTTAAAAGAGCTTTGAATATTAAATGTTAATGAATGAGGAGAACTTTGGGAAAAAGGTAACAGCAACTTAAGGCAACTTTTAGGAATATTTTAAAGAATAGCAGGAGAACTTTCCATGACCTTCAATACAAGAATACCAGAAGGCAATAACACTTTACTTTCCTTATATGACCAAAGCTTCCTGATTTAATAAGCGCTGTAGCCACGCCCACTCACCTCAAACTCTGTGATGTTGGGAGAAGCAGTAACTGTGGAAACTGATAGGTCACTGTAGAGGTCACTGTAAAGGTCATCATATTCTTCAACAGCTGGCTTTCTGGGAATCTTCTGCACCTAAAACCACATGTTGCCATAGCAACACATTTATCATTGTAGATCAGCAGCTTTCTTACAACTTCATTCATTTCACAGTAGTGCAGAGATTCCAAAGTTCTGCTGGAACTCTATAAAAAACTTTATTCATGCTGCCAAGTGTCAGGACAGTAAATCATAAAAACTGTGCTATAGGCAACACACACACACACACACACACACACACACACACACACACACACACACTGACATAATGGCTTACAGACATAATACAGGTACACACATGCCTGTCTTTCTGGCAACAAAATTCTGACATCATGTTTAACACTAAAATCAACCAAAGCCAAAAATATAAAAGAGAGAAAAAGAAACAAATTGACAAACAGAAAAAACAGACAGAGAGAAGTAACAAAATACAGACATAACAATGCAGAAAGACAAAGCAAGCAGAGAGATAATGATAGTCAGAGAGAGAGAGAGAGAGAGAGAGAGAGAGAGAGAGAGAGAGTAAGAGAAAGAGAGAAAGAGAAAACAATAGAAAAAGTTAAAGACAGGCAGACAGACAGAGGAATAGAAAGACAGACTAAAACAACCTTTATTTTGTACAAATATTCCACATTCCAACACAGCAAAATTATTTTCTTTGCAAATCCCAACTTGTTTAGAAGACGGGGTCAGAGCGCGAGGTCAACTGTGGTACAGCGCCCCTGGAGCACAAAGGGTTAAGGGCCTCTCTCAAGGGCCCAAGAGTAGCAGCTTGACCATGCTGGGGCTTTAACCCCAACCTTCCAAACAGCAACCCAGAGCTTAACCACTGAGCCCCCACTCCAGAAAGAGAGAGACAGAGAGAAATAAAGACAGACAGAGAGACAGACAGACAGAGAAAGAGACATAAAGAGAGAGAGAGTCAGACAGACAGACAGACAGACAGACAAATAGACAGATACATACAGACAGACAGACAGACAGACAGACAGAGATAGATAGATAGATAGATAGATAGATAGATAGATAGATAGATAGATAGATAGATAGATAGATAGATAGATAGTTTCAGCATAGCGTCACTTTATTGGCACTCACACTGGGACATGTTTAATCTGGACCACTGTTTGTATCTGTCATTCACACATACGTCCCTTTCTGGACACACGACTCACGTGTGTGTATATGTGTAATTTTTAAACCATATTTTTATACTTTATAGATACAGATATAGATATTTTGTATAACTCATTTTCTGCTAGTATTAATATAGAATTAATTGTGGGCGGGGCTACCTCTTCAGGGTCCAGTGATAGGCTGGTGTAGGGGAGGGCGGAGTCACAGTCAGTGATGTAGTTCTGACAGTAATCTGCTGCTGCACTGGCGTCTGGGACTATTAACAACTGCTGGATCTCCCCCTGTAACACACACACACACACACACACACACACACACACACACACACACACACACACACACACACACAGTGCTTTCAGTAAGAGTGAGTGGGTTTGAGAGCCAGAAGACAGGTGTGGATCTACAGAAGGACTGGTGTCATTAGTAAGTCACACCTCAAACACTTCCTCCTCTAGGAGTCGTCTTCCAAACACCGTAACTCCTTCAGTGCTGATTCTGGGCTCATCACCTCGGGGGAGGTCAAGGGTCGTGACCTTTTCACAGTCCAGGTAGAGGGTGACCTTCTTCCCCTCCACACTGTATGCCAACCTGTGCCACCTGTAAGTTCAAAGGTCAACAGTTACACCTGCTGGTAGACTGGAATGGATCTGACTAAAGGAAAAATGCCTTTCTGGGAAAAACCCTCTCAAAAACTCTTGAGAATGAAAGAAAGAATATCCCAGTACAGTTGGCACACAGTTTTTTACATTTTCCTGTTGGCATTGCCTCCTGAACCTGATGACTCCTCCACACCAGAAGCAGAAGAAGAATTCCAGAGGATGTACTGTTGGCTCTTTGTTAGCAGCCCAGCAATGGCTATGGAAGGGGAAGGTCCAACTATTTAACAGCCTCCCTTTAAAAGTCTGTACCTTGTGCTCAAACACCTGTCAGGTAAAAGTTCCAACCATTAAAGGTTTGTCTGTCAGCAGCAACTGCTTCCTTTCCTGTATTAAAGGCACCATTTTAAAGGCACCTCCACGTAACTCCCCTTCAATGTACCTTGTGGTCAAACACCTGTCACAGTTCACCTTTTTCAACCTCAGGTGATCAGCATACAGGGAGTAAAAGTGGACTACAGTATTCCAACAGCAGGGGTAGAATCTGAACACGGACTACTATTTGCCCCAACATTCATCTCCTGTGCTCTTGTGCACTGTAGTTATTTTATTAACAAAACCTTTTCTGGTTAACAACAACATGGGGTAGCATAGATTTAGTCTTGTGTACCTTAAACTCCTTTACTCTGAGACAAGTCTCTGAACTCTGATCTCCTATCCTGAGCCTTTAGGAGCAGTGAGAACTTGCCACCCTCCAAAATCTTTAACCCATAAAGGCCCTAGTTTTCCAGTGAACCCTTTACTTATCTGCTCCAGGTCATTTGACTTTTTCATTACTACCCCATCCTGTTGCCACCCTCTCCTTACAATGATATTTCCTTTTACTGTAAAGCAAACCTTCTAGCCTTCTATTTGCATTGTGTAAGACCAAGTGTCCTGCCCTTGTTATGCAGGACCTGAGCAACTCATAATTCCCAGTCTTCAACAAGGAAAACACCTCATCAACTCAGGGTGGCTGTCACAAGTATGAGTCCCTTTCACATTCTTGTGGAATAATGTGAATATAACCTGGATACGATGTTGGATTTCTGCTCAGAAGGTCATGGTTCATATCACAGCACCACCTAGCTGCCACTGCTGAGCCCTTGAGCGAGGTCCTTAACCCACAAGTGGCCAGCTGTAAACCTGCAATAAGCTGCTTTGCCAAAATGCCATAAATGCATCCGAGAACACAGGAGCACTTCTGTAAAGATTTATACCACTGACTTTACAGATCACAGTTTAATGTTAGTGAGTTTGATTATTTAGAACAATCACTTGATTTCCCACAAAATGCTCTTTTCTTACATCTCAGTTTTTTTCTTCAGTTGGTTCACTCACTTGCCATCGGCTACATTGACCTTTTTGAAGACAGGGTAAAGGTCAGGGCTCGGTTGTCCCTCGTGATCTTCATACAGGAAGACAGGAGACCG
>MU551601.1:142935-145435 GCA_024362625.1 Silurus asotus | reverse complement strand
TCTTCTTCTTCTTCCACTGATTAGGTTGTTTATGAAAAATATAATCCTCAAATCAAAGCCTGAGTTCCAAACATCAACATTTTATCAAAACACAGTTGACCACCCACACCAACACCAACAATCACTGTTCCCACGGTGACAAAACTAGTTCTTAACCTACTATAGTTCCTAGATAAAGTGCCTTTAATCTTAGAAACCATTAAGATGAATTTGGTCCATTTTGGCAAACTACAGTGTTTTAAGTCTGATACTTTCAGCTACTGGAAGCCAGTGTAAACAGCGCTATATCTATCTATCTATCTATCTATCTATCTATCTATCTATCTATCTATATATATATATATATATATATATAGTGCTATAATATTAACCATCAACTTCGCTCTTCTTCACATGTTGCTACATCCTTCTCTACAACATTAGGAGAATTCGACTATTTCTGTACACAGGCTGTTCAGGTGCCTGTGCAGTCTCTTGTCATTTCGAGACTGGACTACTGCAAAAAAAGCGCAACTTTTGTTCAAACTGCCCAAGTTCTCTCACACCACCCCACTGCTGCTCCTCCACTGGCTTCCAGTAGCTGCACACATTCCTTTAGATGTTTGATCAGTGGAGTCACTGCCTATCTTCAAGCGATGGGTGAAGACCTTCCTCTTCCTGAAACCTTAAATTAACACTTTTTCCAGTTTGCTTTGTCTTGTTTTTGTTTTTAAATCCTCTGAGTTGT
This sequence comes from Silurus asotus, assembly GCA_024362625.1. Classification (NCBI taxonomy): domain Eukaryota; kingdom Metazoa; phylum Chordata; class Actinopteri; order Siluriformes; family Siluridae; genus Silurus; species Silurus asotus. Next base: position 144,708 of record MU551601.1, on the reverse strand, counting down.
AGGCTGATGGTATCTTACACTTCTTTAAAACAATGTGCACTGTTAAAGAGAAATTGTTCTTCAGTTTGCTAATGTAGATCTTCACCTGGTTTACACATTTTCTGTCTGTCTTTTGACCTTTCCTCAGCACTTGGATTGTAAATCTTGGAGAAGCCACATATCAGGATCTGCAAAGAGTCTCAGAAACTCATCACGCTGGAGAACCTGACACCTTCAGAAAAAGGCTTTAGGGCTAAAGATACAATGAAGATGTGTTTCTCCAGTATTCATCAACAGCAAATGGGGTTGATTTCAGATAAAGTCAATTATTAAATCAATTTAATAATCAATTAATGAACACATCTGCAATTGTTAGAATTTCCTGAGCGCATGTTAAAAGCATTGATGCAAAACTCTCCCTCAGATTACAGAGAGGAATCAGGACTGTACTGGCATTGTAAATTACAACTTCATCATTCTTACACACACACACACACACACACACACACACCAAATGATATGAAAAGTTGTTTTATAGGCTTATGCTATAGATGAAAGAGAATGTTCTGGAAGCCATGAGTTTCTGATTTGAACGTTTTTCTGAGTAATGGTGTGTAATTTCGCTGTCACAGGGGCTACAGCGTTTTCCCCCACGTGTGTTCTGCAGGAGTTTTGTTCCTGCTTGGAGACATGGACATGTTGAGACGAAGCCCCACTGGTATGTTCCTATTTTCATCTCACACATAAGAGAAGAGGAACGCTGTGTTAAAGGTCACCGTAGATATTCTCTCGGTACAGAAACGTTTACTTACTGTTCCTACACATCAAAGTTTCTAATTAAATCTCTCATGAACACTCACGCAAACTCACACACACTCACACACACTCACACACATTCACACACATTCACACACACACACACACACACACACACACACACACACACACACACACACACACACACACACTCTGTCCTGGAGCTGTCCTAGAACCAGCAAGTTTTGAACCAATTTAGAAATCAGTTTTCAGGAGCTCATCTGAAAACTTGGAACCATCTCGGAGTTACTTCAAAACCTTTGAACCTTCTGTAGCCACATGAAGACCTTCCAGAATCCTGTTTGAAACTTTGACAGATTGGTATATTTATCAAATTTAGGAGGAGACTTTTAAATACTTTTTCTAAGCAATAAATCTGAATGCGCCAAAATGGAGCCTTGAAGCACTTTATGAAAACTTTCTGAAGCCAGTTTGTTGTCTTTCAACTAACCCTAACCCCAAACCCTATCCCTAAACCCTAACCCCAAACCCTATCCCTAAACCCTAACCATAAACCCTATCCCTAAACCCTAACCCCAAACCCTATCTGTAAACCCTAACCATAAATCCTATCCCTAAACCCTATCAATAAACTCTATCCCTGAACCCTAACCATAACCCCTAACCCTAAACCCTAACCCCAAACCCTAACCTTAATCTTAATCCCTAACCCTAACCCCTATCCTTAACCCTAAACCTTATCTCTAACCCTATACCTAAACCCTCACCCAAACCCCAAAACCTAACCCCTATCCCTAACCCTAACCCCTATCCTTAACCCTAAACCCCATCTCTAACCCTATACCTAAAACCTAACCCTAACCCAAGTCCTAACCCTATCCTTAACCCTAAACCATATCATTAACCCTATACCTAAACACTAACCCTAACCATAACCCCAAACCCTAACCCCAAACCCTAACTCTTATCCCTAACCATAAACCCTATTCCAAAACTATAACCCTATCCCAAAACTCT
>MU551601.1:132935-137935 GCA_024362625.1 Silurus asotus | reverse complement strand
CCACAACCCTACAGTAACCAATATGTTACAGGTCCCACCCACAACCCTACAGTAACCAATATGTTACAGGTCCCACCCACAACCCTACAGTAACCAATATGTTACAGGTCCCACCCACAACCCTACAGTAACCAATATGTTACAGGTCCCACCCACAACCCTACAGTAACCAATATGTTACAGGTCCCACCCACAACCCTACAGTAACCAATATGTTACAGGTCCCACCCACAACCCTACAGTAACCAATATGTTACAGGTCCCACCCACAACCCTACAGTAACCAATATGTTACAGGTCCCACCCACAACCCTACAGTAACCAATATGTTACAGGTCCCACCCACAACCCTACAGTAACCAATATGTTACAGGTCCCACCCACAACCCTACAGTAACCAATATGTTACAGGTCCCACCCACAACCCTACAGTAACCAATATGTTACAGGTCCCACCCACAACCCTACAGTAACCAATATGTTACAGGTCCCACCCACAACCCTACAGTAACCAATATGTTACAGGTCCCACCCACAACCCTACAGTAACCAATATGTTACAGGTCCCACCCACAACCCTACAGTAACCAATATGTTACAGGTCCCACCCACAACCCTACAGTAACCAATATGTTACAGGTCCCACCCACAACCCTACAGTAACCAATATGTTACAGGTCCCACCCACAACCCTACAGTAACCAATATGTTACAGGTCCCACCCACAACCCTACAGTAACCAATATGTTACAGGTCCCACCCACAACCCTACAGTAACCAATATGTTACAGGTCCCACCCACAACCCTACAGTAACCAATATGTTACAGGTCCCACCCACAACCCTACAGTAACCAATATGTTACAGGTCCCACCCACAACCCTACAGTAACCAATATGTTACAGGTCCCACCCACAACCCTACAGTAACCAATATGTTACAGGTCCCACCCACAACCCTACAGTAACCAATATGTTACAGGTCCCACCCACAACCCTACAGTAACCAATATGTTACAGGTCCCACCCACAACCCTACAGTAACCAATATGTTACAGGTCCCACCCACAACCCTACAGTAACCAATATGTTACAGGTCCCACCCACAACCCTACAGTAACCAATATGTTACAGGTCCCACCCACAACCCTACAGTAACCAATATGTTACAGGTCCCACCCACAACCCTACAGTAACCAATATGTTACAGGTCCCACCCACAACCCTACAGTAACCAATATGTTACAGGTCCCACCCACAACCCTACAGTAACCAATATGTTACAGGTCCCACCCACAACCCTACAGTAACCAATATGTTACAGGTCCCACCCACAACCCTACAGTAACCAATATGTTACAGGTCCCACCCACAACCCTACAGTAACCAATATGTTACAGGTCCCACCCACAACCCTACAGTAACCAATATGTTACAGGTCCCACCCACAACCCTACAGTAACCAATATGTTACAGGTCCCACCCACAACCCTACAGTAACCAATATGTTACAGGTCCCACCCACAACCCTACAGTAACCAATATGTTACAGGTCCCACCCACAACCCTACAGTAACCAATATGTTACAGGTCCCACCCACAACCCTACAGTAACCAATATGTTACAGGTCCCACCCACAACCCTACAGTAACCAATATGTTACAGGTCCCACCCACAACCCTACAGTAACCAATATGTTACAGGTCCCACCCACAACCCTACAGTAACCAATATGTTACAGGTCCCACCCACAACCCTACAGTAACCAATATGTTACAGGTCCCACCCACAACCCTACAGTAACCAATATGTTACAGGTCCCACCCACAACCCTACAGTAACCAATATGTTACAGGTCCCACCCACAACCCTACAGTAACCAATATGTTACAGGTCCCACCCACAACCCTACAGTAACCAATATGTTACAGGTCCCACCCACAACCCTACAGTAACCAATATGTTACAGGTCCCACCCACAACCCTACAGTAACCAATATGTTACAGGTCCCACCCACAACCCTACAGTAACCAATATGTTACAGGTCCCACCCACAACCCTACAGTAACCAATATGTTACAGGTCCCACCCACAACCCTACAGTAACCAATATGTTACAGGTCCCACCCACAACCCTACAGTAACCAATATGTTACAGGTCCCACCCACAACCCTACAGTAACCAATATGTTACAGGTCCCACCCACAACCCTACAGTAACCAATATGTTACAGGTCCCACCCACAACCCTACAGTAACCAATATGTTACAGGTCCCACCCACAACCCTACAGTAACCAATATGTTACAGGTCCCACCCACAACCCTACAGTAACCAATATGTTACAGGTCCCACCCACAACCCTACAGTAACCAATATGTTACAGGTCCCACCCACAACCCTACAGTAACCAATATGTTACAGGTCCCACCCACAACCCTACAGTAACCAATATGTTACAGGTCCCACCCACAACCCTACAGTAACCAATATGTTACAGGTCCCACCCACAACCCTACAGTAACCAATATGTTACAGGTCCCACCCACAACCCTACAGTAACCAATATGTTACAGGTCCCACCCACAACCCTACAGTAACCAATATGTTACAGGTCCCACCCACAACCCTACAGTAACCAATATGTTACAGGTCCCACCCACAACCCTACAGTAACCAATATGTTACAGGTCCCACCCACAACCCTACAGTAACCAATATGTTACAGGTCCCACCCACAACCCTACAGTAACCAATATGTTACAGGTCCCACCCACAACCCTACAGTAACCAATATGTTACAGGTCCCACCCACAACCCTACAGTAACCAATATGTTACAGGTCCCACCCACAACCCTACAGTAACCAATATGTTACAGGTCCCACCCACAACCCTACAGTAACCAATATGTTACAGGTCCCACCCACAACCCTACAGTAACCAATATGTTACAGGTCCCACCCACAACCCTACAGTAACCAATATGTTACAGGTCCCACCCACAACCCTACAGTAACCAATATGTTACAGGTCCCACCCACAACCCTACAGTAACCAATATGTTACAGGTCCCACCCACAACCCTACAGTAACCAATATGTTACAGGTCCCACCCACAACCCTACAGTAACCAATATGTTACAGGTCCCACCCACAACCCTACAGTAACCAATATGTTACAGGTCCCACCCACAACCCTACAGTAACCAATATGTTACAGGTCCCACCCACAACCCTACAGTAACCAATATGTTACAGGTCCCACCCACAACCCTACAGTAACCAATATGTTACAGGTCCCACCCACAACCCTACAGTAACCAATATGTTACAGGTCCCACCCACAACCCTACAGTAACCAATATGTTACAGGTCCCACCCACAACCCTACAGTAACCAATATGTTACAGGTCCCACCCACAACCCTACAGTAACCAATATGTTACAGGTCCCACCCACAACCCTACAGTAACCAATATGTTACAGGTCCCACCCACAACCCTACAGTAACCAATATGTTACAGGTCCCACCCACAACCCTACAGTAACCAATATGTTACAGGTCCCACCCACAACCCTACAGTAACCAATATGTTACAGGTCCCACCCACAACCCTACAGTAACCAATATGTTACAGGTCCCACCCACAACCCTACAGTAACCAATATGTTACAGGTCCCACCCACAACCCTACAGTAACCAATATGTTACAGGTCCCACCCACAACCCTACAGTAACCAATATGTTACAGGTCCCACCCACAACCCTACAGTAACCAATATGTTACAGGTCCCACCCACAACCCTACAGTAACCAATATGTTACAGGTCCCACCCACAACCCTACAGTAACCAATATGTTACAGGTCCCACCCACAACCCTACAGTAACCAATATGTTACAGGTCCCACCCACAACCCTACAGTAACCAATATGTTACAGGTCCCACCCACAACCCTACAGTAACCAATATGTTACAGGTCCCACCCACAACCCTACAGTAACCAATATGTTACAGGTCCCACCCACAACCCTACAGTAACCAATATGTTACAGGTCCCACCCACAACCCTACAGTAACCAATATGTTACAGGTCCCACCCACAACCCTACAGTAACCAATATGTTACAGGTCCCACCCACAACCCTACAGTAACCAATATGTTACAGGTCCCACCCACAACCCTACAGTAACCAATATGTTACAGGTCCCACCCACAACCCTACAGTAACCAATATGTTACAGGTCCCACCCACAACCCTACAGTAACCAATATGTTACAGGTCCCACCCACAACCCTACAGTAACCAATATGTTACAGGTCCCACCCACAACCCTACAGTAACCAATATGTTACAGGTCCCACCCACAACCCTACAGTAACCAATATGTTACAGGTCCCACCCACAACCCTACAGTAACCAATATGTTACAGGTCCCACCCACAACCCTACAGTAACCAATATGTTACAGGTCCCACCCACAACCCTACAGTAACCAATATGTTACAGGTCCCACCCACAACCCTACAGTAACCAATATGTTACAGGTCCCACCCACAACCCTACAGTAACCAATATGTTACAGGTCCCACCCACAACCCTACAGTAACCAATATGTTACAGGTCCCACCCACAACCCTACAGTAACCAATATGTTACAGGTCCCACCCACAACCCTACAGTAACCAATATGTTACAGGTCCCACCCACAACCCTACAGTAACCAATATGTTACAGGTCCCACCCACAACCCTACAGTAACCAATATGTTACAGGTCCCACCCACAACCCTACAGTAACCAATATGTTACAGGTCCCACCCACAACCCTACAGTAACCAATATGTTACAGGTCCCACCCACAACCCTACAGTAACCAATATGTTACAGGTCCCACCCACAACCCTACAGTAACCAATATGTTACAGGTCCCACCCACAACCCTACAGTAACCAATATGTTACAGGTCCCACCCACAACCCTACAGTAACCAAT
>MU551601.1:105597-127885 GCA_024362625.1 Silurus asotus | reverse complement strand
CACACACACACACACACACACACACACACACACACACAGAGCTTTGTGGTGAGAATTAAACTCACAACCTTTCAATCATCTTCTAACATTGAAGGCACTAACATTCCCTCTAAGTCGATGTATATTTTGTATTGTAGAAAATATCACAAAATCAACATTTTGATCATATCCCTGTAAGAGAAAATGATGAAGAAGAAGTTTATAACAATGTAGCAGTGACAAAATACATGAAGCCCTTTGGGTTCATCAGAGTCAGAAAGAACCCCCAGCAAACCCCAGATGTTTGTATTGTTCTTCCCTTTGAAGTATAGACCAGAGTTATCCTTTAAATGTAAATTAAATGTAGGACATGCATGAAAGAAAGGCTGGGTGATACCACTCTCCAGCCGGAGGTCAGCAGGTGGAGATCACCAGTATTTTGCTGGTTAGGGTATTGTTTAAGTCTCAGACATGTTTTGGTTAGAGATGGTGCTTAATGGCTTGCTTTCTCTTCCAGACTGATTGAATTAAGACTATGATTAAGATCAAAACAACTGGAATTCTATGTCAAACTTCATAACTCATTTTATCAAATTTAAGCTGTTTTGCAGATGAGCTTAGTTTGATGTAGCTTGGGGTGGAATCTGGGTTGAGGCAGACTGTAATTCTTCCATCCCACAGTTTAGATCACAATTATTCCTACCATATTTTGCAGATTTGGCATCAGAGGTCAGACCAGCGCCAATTCCGACACCGAGTCCACCTCTGAGTCCACCTCCAAGTCCAGCACCAAGTCCACCACCGAGTCCACCTCCGAGTCCACCTCCAAGTCCACCACCGAGTCCACCTCCAAGTCCAGCACCGAGTCCAGCACCAAGTCCGCCTCCGAGTCCAGCACCAAGTCCAGCGGTCAGTCCCAGACCTGGACCTCCATAACCTCCATTACCTCCCAAACCTGCACACACACACACACACACACACACACACACACACACACACACACACACACACACACACACTCATCCTGAAACCTTGCACTGAAAATGCCTTTACAGTTCATAAGGCTTCATGACAGATGAAAAGACTTCTAACAGAGATATCGCAAAACTGTCAGCTGCCTTAAAAACTGCTGGTCCAATTACACCCTTGCAAGACATAGGGTTTATTTTTTCTCCTGATGCCATTATGTCATTGTTATGTCAGCTCTATTACATGACGCAGGCAGAGCAGGACTGTTCTAAGTCACTTGTCATGGTTTTTAAAACAAATACTAATACCAAGTATCACAACTCAAGAAGCCTCGGATGATAAAGCAGCCTTTATGACAGCTGTCGGAATAAGACTTTATAAACATTTATGGAGGGTTATGTAAAATAATGCTGTTTCCGTCCCCGTCTGCTAACTTTGGGGTGTAGCCGAGCTCTGTGACACGATTAGAAAAACATCTGAGTGTTAGTACCATGGCAGGAGAGAGCGTTATGAAGCCACAATTAGATCAGACTCACCAGCTCCATAGCCATCGCCATATCCATTAATGCCATATACACTGCCGAAGCCTGGGGTGGGAAGGAGGGAGGGGTGGTAGGAAAGTGGGCGTAGCTTAGTTACATTACCATTCATAATGCAGTTGCAGATAAGAAAGGCACGTAGACTGCACACGTACACCAAGCTGTAAAAGCTGATTATATACAAATCTCTTCTATAACTGTATACCGCGGAATAGGATCCATATGGCACAACCTGGAACTTATAATGCATTATAAGTGCATTCAGAACATTTCACATCATATCGCACACACAGTACTTCAGCATAAGGGTGATTCACTGTTCAGTTATACTTACATAAACTGATGCCTGTCAAAGCCCATGTATATGACATTGTATTGGCAGGTCATATAACACATTATAACCTGTTCCTAGCAGGGTAACATTCAGGAAATATTACAATTGAATTTTTTATAAAATGATTAATTTTGGACATTTCTATAACCTAAAAATTAAATGAGATTTTCTGACATAAAGCCTTTGCAGAGTTGTTATAAGGCTTCGTAATGTATAATATTTGAAACTAACCACACATCGCTTGAAGGCTGGGTGTTTTGGTTTTTAATACTTTGTGTTTATAAAAATGCAAGCTGAACACCATTTGAGATACCAAATGTACTGGTAATGCATTATAGTGCAGGTACAGGTGTTATAACAGTGTCTGCATTGTAGTCTCTACCATGTACCTATCAACATTATCAAGATGTGTCATCTAATAAAGCTATAAAGTGACATTTGCATATCAAGTAGTCATTGTGTACACACAACTCATGTCCATATGAGATATGAGTGCTTATGAGTAAATATTAAAGAGAATCATCTTTTGATACTATATAGTCATGTATTAGTGTTAATAATGAGTTATGTGTATAGAGTTGTAGCCCAGTTAGAGTTATTATTACACTTCAGTACACTTAGTTCCTATTTACAGGGGTATTTATAAGGGTTTAATGCAAATAGTGTGAAACGGTATATGTGTGGCCTATTCTTCTTCTGGTGTATTTCCAGGAGTTTCAAGCTGCTTCCTAGTAGTCATTCGTGGAAAACTGCTTATGATAATTATATTAAGCACTATAAGGTATTTTGTATTTTGACTGCATAACATCTTATGAATGCAGGATTGAGAAGGAAGCTCATGTAAACCCTAAACTAAAAAAGTGCTTTTCATGCTTTATAATATATTACAAGTTCAATCCAATTTAAAAGATGTTCTCAGAAAAGCACAGGTCCTTTACAATGCGCAATTATGCATCATAAGCGTTTCACATATTCATTATGAGAAGTTTGACAGTATATGTTATGATGCATTATAACATACAAAGCTGTTTTATAAACAATATAAAGTTGCATGTTCATAAATGGAGTGTTATGTGAGAATCGCTAAGTGTTTACGAGCACTCGTACAGGCTTCATAGGCATAGACTATATATGCTAAGAGAGCATTTATGACATGTTTATAAACCTTAACATGTTAGCTAACTCTGAATTCTTAATTATACTAGATAATAAACATATAAACCTCTTAAAAAGTTGTATAATTTGCATGTCATCATGCATTGTAACATGCAGCAAATTCACTAAAGCAGATACTGTAGAAATGCATATTAAACGCATTATGACTGATTATTCACCCATTATGAACGCATAAATGGTTAGGTGTCAAAAGTGTGTGGTTAAACTGTCTATAAGCATTGAGATGTTGGCTAGAGGCCTGGCTTGATCCTTTTAAAAATGTGCATATTATAATGCATTATAACATGCTGCAAAAACTGTCACAGATGTTGTAGAAATGCATGTTATAAAGCTTTATGAGCGATGACATCATAAGTGCAGCATTATGGATGGGGTTATTATCTCTTACTTAGACATATATATGGGGGTCAGGCGTTGGCCTGTTTATAAGCCTCAACATGCTGACTCGGCAATTTGTTTTTTTCATGTGAACCAACCGAGTAAAACCACATATCTATGTTTCAATCTCTCCCTCAGACCACAGGTTTTTTGTGTTTTTTTTATTTTTTTACTAAGTTAGTGTTTAAGCAGAAATTAGTCACCAGTTTCCATTTAGCGGTTTTTAAAAGGAAGAACTATGCCCTTTTTCACGCTTCATTATATCCTGTTGCATTTGTCAGGAAACGCTGACACGTACATGCAGTGTTAACGACTAGCGTGACCACATGTACAAATACTTTTACAGACTTTATACAAACTGACATGAAGGGAAATGTCAGGCGTGATAATAAGCCGTCTTTTAAAATCACACTTTAATGTTTTCTATCTTACAATATATTTAAATTAGCTTTATATTTCAGCACAAATCAGCATGATGCTGAAATCAAACTAATGTAAATGTCTGTGTTGTGTTTAAAATAAAAAAATGGCAGCTATTACTATTTATACACATTTCTTTCGACTTTATCTCCCCCTCCTATCTATTAAGGGCATAGTCATAGTCATATCACTTCATATATCATTTATACACTTCATAATACTCATTATCTGCTTAACTGCTTGTGGCTTATTATAACACAGTATTACACGAGAAACCAAAAAATTAAAGCAGCTGGTTTATTAATATCGATATAATGTGTTATAAACATTGCTATTAATGTGCTCTGATTATAAATATATAAACGGAGTATCGACATTTCTTTAAAGTGTAAAGCTTTCCCCATAAACTATTATTACAATGTGAATAAAGGCTTATAAATGCTTTATAGCAGGTCATAATACACATGCCTATTATAAGCTCTATGATATGTATACAGACGTCATGAAAAATACTACTTTATATTTTCACACCTGTGTTTTTAAACATGACTTTATGACTGTGATGACTTGCTATAGTGCTTTATAATGCTATTATTATTATTATTATGTTCTATTCTATTATATTTCAGGGTAGTGATCTTATTTTAATATATGGGCATATCAGCATCTATTCGATATCTTCAATGTTTGTCCAAATGACAATTATACAGTGTCACCTGACATACAACAGTTATTACAATTAGAAGACAAAAATGTATTGTATTAGTCTGTAATGGCACGGCATAATGCACTACTAAGTGTTATAAATGTTTAACACAAAATGAGTACATTCTGAGAATAAATGTGCGTCATAATGTGTTATAGAACTACATTTCAGAATGATGTATTATTGTATCTTTACTTGCTAAACATTTATAATGAGGCTTTAAGCAGAATGTCCTCATGGTGTCTCTCTTAGGTGGCATACTGTGGTGCGCTATTTGGCCTGGTACGCTGTGGTTTTGGATGCAGCGTAAATATCTGACGGAACTCAGAGTTTGGAATGAAAATTTTCTTCTGTATATTGTAAAAAGTGACAACGGACATTTCGAGATGCAAAACAGTGTGTTTGACGAATGTGTGAAGGTGAGTGATGGAGAGGATATGAATATTTCAGGATTATTATAAAAAAGAAAGAAAAAGAAAACAGGAAGAAGAAAAAGAAATTGCTTTACCGGTCTGTTTGCCGCCTCGACCAGCTTGCGGGTATGAACCTGCTCCGAGACCTGGACCACAATGTGGGGAGAAAAAAAACATGAGAGCAAATAAACAAGTACAAACTATTTATATAAAAAAAAATGAATGAACTGCATAAAGAACGAAACTTATCTTAATTGCTTGCACAAAAAATTGTTTCTTGGATTTTGTATAAAAACATACAAATGTAACGAGGAACAAACAACAACAAGTCGCGCGGTTAAACAATCAATTAACATAAAAATAGCATCGATAGCGTCCTGTCCCAAAGTGTGTTATTCCTCCTATATGACAAAACTATTATTATTTAATAAAAAACAACATTTCATAGATTTCATCCATGGAACTGCAAAGAAGTGTGAACACCTCTGTCCTGAAGACCTCCTTCCATGGAATCTTTCGTTACTGTGACAAAAGTCTTTAAATGTGTTTATGAACAGTTGAAGTGGTACATACCCACTCCGTAGCCATTAGTCAATCCTGCTCCAGGATACACTCCGGGGCCAACACCGTATCCTGTCACACACACACACACACACACACACACACACACAGCATGTTAATAACAGAGGTTATCAAATGAAATGTGGAAATCGGAAGCCTTGTGTGTTGCTGTGATCAGCCGAGGAGCCTGTGGAGCAGAACAGCCTGGTCAGGTGTAGATGATGTTTTCCCACAGGAAGGTCTGCAGAACCGTTCAACCATCTACATATTATGAACAATCAGACTATCTGAGTCGGACCATCCTGTGGGGCCAAATGATCTACACTTCACCCAAACATGCTACACGTCAGTGAGAACGACAGTCTGTGGAGCAAAGAAGGAAAGAAATATATTGAGAAACGTAGGTGTGACATGCTGTGTGTACATGTGTAACCACAATACACAACATGAAAAGCAAAAAAAGATGTATTTGTGCAGAAGCAGTGGGTCGAGAAAAACAGGTGTAGGTTTGGGTGTAAGTGCGACAGGTGTATGTTTGGATGTAAGTGTATTTACAGTTGTAGGTTTGGGTGTAAGTGTATTTTCAGTTGTAGGTTTGGGTGTAAGTGTATTTTCAGTTGTAGGTTTGGGTGTAAGTGTAACAGGTGTAGGTTTGGGTGTACGTGTATTTACAGGTGTAGATTTGGCTGTAACTGTAATAGCTGTAGGTTTGTGTGTAAGTGTTTTTTACAGGTGTAGGTTTGGGTGTAAGTGTATTTACAGGTGTGGGTTAGGGTGTTAGTGTAACAGGTGTAGGTTTGGGTGTAAGTGTATTCACAGGTGTAGGTTTGGGTTTAAGTGTATTTACAGGTGTGAGTTTGGGTGTAAGTGTATTTAAAGGTGTAGGTATAGTTGTAGGTTTGGGTATTGGAGTATTTAGATGTGTGCAGGTGTAGTTGAACGTGTAGTAGCAGGTGCAGGTGTAGTAGCAGGGGCAGGGACAGGGGCAGGGGACGGTGCAGGGGCAGGGGACGGTGCAGGAGCAGGTGTATTTGCAGATTTGAAGAGTGCCAGGTGTCGGTGTTGGTATCAGGTGCAGGCACAGGTGTATTTGAAGGTGTAGGTGCCGGTGGGTTTTTCCAGCTCTAAATCCTCCATTATTGTTTTTATATTATTATTCATTATTAACACAGATCAGGTTGTTGTGGTTTCCTGATTGCTGTGTTTGATTTAGGACGTTAAAAACTCCACCATTGGTTGGCATGCGCTCGGCCCGACAGCTCAATACACTGCACTGTGGAGGTTTTACCTCCAGTATTAGACGTTATGGCACCGTTTCCACGGGATACAGCTCCTCCTACACCATACAGAGAACAATCAGTTCAATACCTTACTGATACATCAACACTTGCACTTTATCTCAAACTCATATCTTTATCTTACACTCCTCTATCTTTATCTCACACTCCTTTATCTTTATCTCACACTCCTCTATATTCATCTTACACTCCTCTATCTTCATCTCACACTCCTTTCCTTATCTCACACTCCTCTATCTTCATCTCACACTCCTCTATCTTCATCTCACACTCCTCTATCTTTACCTCACACTCCTCTATCTTTATCTCACACTCCTATCTTTATCTCACACTCCTCTATCTTCATCTCACACTCCTCTATCTTCATCTCACACTTCTATCTTTATCTCACACTCCTCTATCTTCATTTCACACTCCTCTATCTTTACCTCACACTCCTCTATCTTTACCTCACACTCCTCTATCTTTACCTCACACTCCTCGATCTTTATCCCACCCTCCTCTATCTTTATCTCACACTTCTATCTTCATCTCACACTAATCCATCTTTATCTCACACTCCTCTATCTTCATCTCACACACTCCTCTTTCTTTATCTTACACTCCTCTATCTTCATCTCACACCCTATTATCTCACACTCTTTTATCTCACAGTCCTAAATCTTTATCTCGCACTCTTCAATCTCACACTCCTCTATTTTTATCTCATGCTCCTCTATCCTTATCTCACACTCTTTTATCTCACACTCCTCTATCTTTATCTCACGCTTATCTATCTCACACTCCTCTATCTTTATCTCACACTCCTCCACCTTTATCTCACTCAACTCTATCTTACACTCCTCTATCTCACAATTCTCTCACACATTTCTAACTAAAATCTTCTATCGCTACCTCTCATTTTATTATCTTGTACTCCTCTTCTCATCTTTCGTTTATCCTTTTTCTTTCTTTTTCTTCTCTTTTTTCGGCTCATTTTCTTTCTTTCTCCACTTCCTCTTTCTCTCCTTCACTCTGTAGGCTTTGTTCTAATCTCCTACTTGTGTTAAGGAGAACACAGGAGGATGCTGTGATGGAGAAGCTGCATTACCGTTACCGTTAGCTCCATTAGACACTCCACTACGTCCATAAGACGCACCATTAGAGACTGCCTGTGGGCCGTAACCTACACACCAGATTATACACACAAGTTAATGAGGAAGATCAGTACAATCACAGTCGGACTGCACACTGCGAGTACACAACAACAACTAAACCCAAATAAATAAAACAGGAAACAGCAGTGTGGAGAGCAGAGGCATGGGGTTTACCATTTCCTTTCATTCCTTTCCCATCACGTCCTGCTCCTGCTCCGGGACGAAACCCTAACACACACCACCACAAGGTGTTTAAAACAACAACAACAACAACATCTAACTCTCTGTTATTAGCATCTATATTATATACTGTATATTCTTTTCTCTCTTTTTAAGCTGTATCTTAGTTCATGTGCAATGTTTTTGTGTGGAAACACCAAGTCTTTATGGTTTTTGAGACACATGCATGTTCCCTTTATTTCTTCACAGGTAATGTGAAATTTTTGTCTCGAACAGAAGAACTTGTGTAAGATGGAGATCCAGGAGTGAAGATTTTATTGGTTTAGGGTTGTTTTGGAGCTTTTTAAAGTGAAGGGAATCTTGAACCAACATGGCTCCCATTCCATACTTCAACACCATGCAGTTCTGTCTGACGATGAGCCGTCTGAGTGTACGTGTTATTTAGAGAGCAGACGGTCTTCTGGAGTGTTATCACAAGTGATAAGTGACCGTTATTACTTCTCTCCTTTCTTTCTAAATCTCTGGAATGCACTGTTTTTTAACCATCTGTCTGTCTACCTCTCACAGAACAACCTCCATGACCCAAACCAGTCTAGCGCCAAAGCAGCACATTCCACCGAGGCGGCTCCTTTTCTCTGTCTCTGAGAACTACATGCTGCTTGATCAGTCAAGTTGTCATCTGTCTTCATCCTCAATCTTTCAGCAGCATTCGATACGCTCAACAATTCTCTCTTGTCTACCCTCACGAGCCTCGGTCATGCAGCAGCATGGATGTTTGCACCATGGCTCATACCAGATCTCCAAGTGGGTCCAGATCTGTACCACGCAGACTCTTCAATGGAGTCCCACAAGGCTCGGTACTTGATCCTCTCCTTTTCTCCCTCTATTGATTAAGTCATATCCTCACATGGATTTTCATACAACTTTTATGCTGTTGACACTCAACTCATCTTTTCTTTCCCTCCCTCAGATACGACAGCTTCTGATTGGATCTTGTCATGCTTGGAAGACATATCTTCATCAATAAGTGCTCATCAATTAAAACTCGCTAGTCGTTCTCCAACAACTCCCCACTGCTGTTCCTCCACTGGATTCCAGTAGCTGCACATATCAGATTCAAAACACTGATGTTTGCCTACAAGGCCAATAATGGACCACCACCCTTTTACCTCAGAGACCTCATCACTCCTCACACTGCACCACACTGTCTGAGATCCTGCAGCACTGGAACATCTGGACGTTTATAGATTCGTTTGTTCCAAATAAATCTTCAGACCTTTAAATTACTGAGTTTGTTGTATAATAAAACAAAGGAACATGCATGTGTCTCTAAAACACTATAAAACACTGGGTTTTCCACACTTTTCACAGCCACTGTGCGAATATTGATATTTTACAGGATATAAGAGTTGTAATTTCCTGGATAGTAACCTACTGAGAAATATTTATCTCAGTTTGTGAATAATTATAAAATTATTTATTCATTTAAATTTATTTGGGAAAGTTATTTTTCGTTCAGCTTAAAAAAATATAGATTTTTTTTTTTCTCTTATTCAATCTTAATTTTTCTTCTCGTTATGCCTTCCTTTGCCTTTATTTCTGTCTTTCTCTTCCTCACAGATTCAGCTTTGCTCATGTTCCTTTTTCTTTCTTTTCTATACTTTTAAAGTTCAGGTTTGAATTTTTGTTGATTTCTCCTCTCTAGTCAGGTCCTGTGAGCAGGAAAATAACCAAACTGTGCTTAAAATCAATCCCACAGCCAGGTAAACACTAATAATTATCTTACACACACACACACACACACACACACACACACACACACACACACACACACACACAACAGAGCTTTACCGTTACTCAGAGCACCGTGTCCATTTGGTACTCCTGGAGTCGGACCAATTCCTGAAGACCACAACAACAATTATCACTTACATCACTAACACATTGACCACAACAGCAAGAATTCACAGGACCTCTGTAAAGCCATAACAAACAGCATAAAGTGTGTATTCAGCCTGGAGGTTCAGTCATTATGTGTAGTGCTTAGTGACCTCATGCTCAGGGCTGACAAACTGAGAGCTTCCTGTTGTTTACTATATTTTAAAAGCAGCGCTAGAAAAACTATTTGGACAGATACCGAATAAAGTGTTCAGTCTTGTTTTTCTGTACAAACGAAAGCCATTCTCTTAGAGTTCCAAGCGTTTGTTCAGATAGCGAATGATGGCAGTGAATTATCTGTCACTGTGTCACTGTCCAAATACTTATGAAGGTAACTTTATATGCAGCGTTTATAACTAACTACAACAAACTACAACAATCTACAACTGCAACTATATATGATTACAACTAACCTTAACTCAAAATAACCACAACTTAATACAGCAATATATAACTTCGACTAAAGCGAACTAAAACTTAATACTACAATTACCCACATTTATACCTAAATGCAACTAGAACTAGAGCAACTGCTAACTACAACAATATATAACTTGAGCTATAATTAACCAGAACAACAAAAGCTACGACATATATAACTTAAACTATAGCTAACATTATAATATAACGATATACTGCTTATACAATAACAACTACTATAGACAAATTACGGCCAACTATACAAAAATACAACTCCGACTATAGCTAACTAAAACTACCTGAAACTACCATAAACAAACTACAAGTACCGCTAACTATAACTAAACATAACTACAATTATTTCTAAATACAACTAACCTCAACTATAACTAAAAGTATCTTTAGATTTGGTAAAAAGGCATTTGAATACAAAATTATAATAATCACAAAATGAACCTGTACCTCAGAGGAACTGATCTGTACCTTAGAAGAGCTAACGTGTACCTCAGAGGAGTTGACCTGTACCTCAGAGGAACTGACCTGTACCTCAGAATAGCTGATATGTACCTTGGAAGAAATGACCTGTACCCCAGAATAGCTGACCTTTACCTCAAAAGAGCAGAACTCTACCCCAGAAGAGCTGAACTGTACCTCAGAAGAACTGACCTGTACCTCAGAAGTGCAGCATTTCACTTTCAACTCCACATTTAACTCACTATGGACCATATCCAGGTCATAATTTTTCTGATGTGCTGCACAAGACACTGTTAGATTTATGATCATATGTGACGCACTACACTACGTTATTCTGCCTCTAAGGCTGTGGTTATGTAAAACAGGAGATGTATGATTTCTACCATTACATAAAAGTTCTGAGCTTTATCAGTGAAAACACAGATGGAAGTGTTTACCGTTGCCTTTCGGTTTCTGTACAATAGGCAATCCTCCTGCACCCCCATTACCTACACACACACACACACACACACACACACACACACACACACACACACACACACACACACACCGACCAAAAACGTACACTTTGTATTGGAGTCCACTACAGACATACAGAAGCACATGAACACAAAAGCACCAGATGCAGAATATCTCAGAACCAGGAGGTCTGACTGAATAAACACATTGAGACATTTTTGTTTCCCAAGAAACTTGTTCTTTCTAAAACCAGTCTACAAAACGTTCCAAGTTTCGCTTTAATGTAAAGCTGCTTCAACCAACATAAATGAAAGCTCCTCATGGGTTCCTCAGATTAGTTACAAACCTAATAACAAAGAGATTTTTGAGGTTGTAATGGTTCCAGAGTTACAAAGTTTCAACTTGGGTAATGTTTAAAAACTGACATTTCAGGAATATGATCAAAATGCTTCAGCACTGTGGAGTTTCATCAAAACCTTCAGCTCTTCAACATGGAGAACATCAGGCAGAGAGAGAGAATACATCCACAGTGTGGAAGGTTTTAATCTTGTTGGTGTCATTAAAAAAGCTCATGATTATGGTTGTGTGAAGGACAAGGGAGATGTTTACCAGCATTACATGGCTTTGCGACCTGTCCATTGGACCTGCTCAATCCTGCTCCGAGTCCTAAACACCACAACACCATTTCAGCCAAATGATTGGAGACTTTTGCTGTTTTCATATTTTGTCTTTTGAACTGCATCAGATTTAGGACTACAACTACAACTAAATACAAAACTACAACTAACTACAACTAAAAAAAAACTACAACTACCTACAACTACAACTAACTACAACTACAACTAACTACAACTACAACTAAATACAAAACTACAACTACCTACAACTACAACTACCTACAACTACAACTAAATACAAAACTACAACTAAATACAAAACTACAACTAAATACAAAACTACAACCAAATTCAAAACTACAACTAAATACAAAACTACAACTACCTACAACTACAACTAAATTCAAAACTACAACTAAACACAAAACTACAACTACCTACATCTACAACATTAATCTTCAGATAAGAAACTAATAAAAAGTAAGTACAAATACAAGTAACTACAAGTACAACTAGCTACAACTACAATCAATTACAAATACAACTATGACTACAAATGACTGCAAAAAACTACAACCAGCTACAACTACCAGTGTTTATAATTAACCTCAACTACAACTAATTACATGTACAACTAGCTACAACTATACATAGCTGCAACTACCTAAATCTACAATAAACTACAACTATATCTATCTATAAGCAACTATACCTGTAACTACAATACATATATATATATAATGTACCTGTGCATTTTTACTTTTATCTTATGCACCAAAACTCTGGAACATCACTGAGAAACTGTTCTACAAATCGTTTTCCACAACATGACTTTCTACAAGCATCCAATCACACGTGATAAACACAGAAAGAGTGGGTCAGACACAAGACAGAACAGAAGAAAGAAACAAACAAACAAACAAACAAACAAACAAACAAACAAACGGCGAACTCAGATTTACCGTTGCCAGTATACGCTGCTCCAGCAGGTGAGACCTGTCCTGCCCCATATCCTGAATATAACAAACACCAGATATATATATATCACACACACACACACACACACACACACACACACACACACACACACACACACACACACACACACACACACACACACACGCACACACACATTACAGGCATCTCATTGTCATGCTTTTGTGATGGATGCTGCTGCCATGCGCTTCTGTGGGGGAAAAAACAAAAATAAATGCTGCTTGGATTAAACTGTGAAGTGATGTTGCTTCAATGATGAAGACAAACTGCACTTTCCAACGTTCTCCAATGAACCAAAAGCGTGACCTGATGCAAGAACCGAGAAGGTGTCTGAAGCTCGCAGGAAAAACCCAGCAGTGCTCATTCATTTATTTATCTATCAATTACAACGTTGGAGATGCCAGTGCCTGGTGGTTCAGAGGAAGATCAAAGCTCGGTGGTTGAACAAAACAGATGCAAACATGGTCCCACACACACACACACACACACACACACACACACACACACGCACACACACACACACACACACCTGCAGACTAAAGCAAGTCCCTGCTTCATTTTATGCCTAGGTGATGCGATTTGTGATCAGCGGTGCTGCATGCAGTAAAAGCGAGGTGTGGTTTATACACAAACATTACAGACACAGACTGATGCCCACCCGGTTTGGAGGCTTTAGTGCCCCTTCCTGTAGGTGTGCCTCCTCCTGCAGCACCTACCGGTGGCACACACAGGTACTGTTAGCTACAAAGTCCAGATTTTTGCACAGTTTTGATCACCATACATGTAACTGCCCCGTGAGCTCGCTGTCCACCAATGGTGGATTTTAGACGAGCACACACACACACACACACACACACACACACACACACACACGTGTGTAGACACTCTGAGTAACAGTATAGAAGATATTAACTCACCACGTCCAGCACCGGGATAACCACCAGCACCATAACCTTCATACACACAAACAAAAACAAATCATGATTTCATGATGAGTGTGAAGTAAATAAATAAGTGTTGCATTACAACTTTATCACAAATAACTACAACTACAACAAATCAACTACAACTAAATACAACCACGGGCTGCCTACAACTAACTACAAACATAACGCCCACAACAAACTACCACAAAACAACCTACAACTAAAACCAACTAACTACACACAACTAACTACAACTATAACACGCTACCCACAACTCCCTACAACCACAACAAACCACTTACAACTAACTACAGCCAACTACATCTACAATTAACTACAAGCACATTTAATTAACTGCAACCACAGCTAACTCACAAGTACCTACAACCGACTACAACCACAAACTAGCTACAACTACATTCACAATAAACTACAACAAACTACGACTATGTACAACAAACTACCTATAACTAACTTTAACCAATTACAACTTATTTCAACTACAAAAATCTACTTTAGGGTAAACAGAAGGATAATTAGGAAACTTGTGTATAAGAGATGAGCCTCACCTGGTTGAAACCTGTAGCCGTTAGTGTATCCTGGAAAAGTAATCACACAATACAATTTTGTAAATATTGCCTGAAAGTACATCTAAGAATTAATTACGTAGATCATACATAGTGAGATAAATAACAGAGATACATTGTGAGAACAATACTAAGATAATACAGAGTTAAACCCCTGCTGAGATAACTCCTGAGATAAATAGTGAGATAAATAACTGAGATAACTCCTGAGATACCTGGTGAGATAAATAACTCAGATCATTTATGAGGTAATCACCTGGTAACCGAGAGAAAACTAAGGTTATACAGTACTTGTATATTAGAGACATACAGGAATAATTATCAAGATAATAGCTGTATTAAAGCAAATGCATGGAGAGAACTAAATTATACATATTATAGTTAATAATGTAGTTAATAACAGATTACTACTGGATTCAGTGCTGAATTGAAGGCTTTAATAGCTGCAGTATCAGTAGCTACTGGGGGAAACTTGCAATGGGTTCAAATGGACAAAAAACAAAGAAACAACAACAAAAAACAGACGTTTTTTCTGACCTCGTGCTCCCAGGCCATTCCCGGCTCCCAGACCCACTCCAAGACCGGTACCTACAAAAAAACAGACCAACAAAATTTTATGCATCAGGACACTCACACACACACACACACACACACACACACACACACACACACACACACACACACACAGGAAACACACCATACTTAATGCTAGCAAGCCTACAGTGTTGATTTGTACTACCGTATCCTCCCAGAGCTGCTCCGTATCCTTGCTTCAGTCCTCCTCTGAGCATGATTCCTAACCCTGAGACCAAACAACACAAACACATCTTTCCTTAAAAACATGCTATACATGAATCTTCACCAACACCACCATCAGGTTCAACCATGTGACCTCCTCTTACCTCCAACACTACTTCCGGCTGTATAAAAGAGAGAACATGAAGAAGATTACATGGAGAAATAAACGGGTACAGGATGACCAGTCAGGGGATTTAAAAGACTCGGAATCCGTACCTGTGGCTTTTCCAGGCTTTCCTCCAGCATAGCTACGGCTTCCCAGAACTCCAGCTCCTAGACAGGACACACGAAATAATGAAGAGAGATTGTTTATGTAATGAATTTGACACCTATGATCACCCACACACAAACACACACCTCCAGGCTTTCCAACAGAGGCACCAAGGCCAGCACCACCGAGACCAGCACCAGCAAAACCAGCACCACCGAGACCAGCACCGCCGAGACCAGCACCGCCCAGACCTGCAGCACCGAGACCAGCACCAGCAAAACCAGCACCACCGAGACCAGCAGCACCGAGACCAGCACCAGCAAAACCAGGACCTGAGCAGTTACACACCAGGTCAAGATCAAAGTAAAAAAACATACAATGTGTCAAACAAGTGGAGAAAAAATATATTGGTCATAGTCACTGGAAATTACTGTTCCAGTAGTTCCAGCAGTTATTCTGGTGGTTACCTGAGCTTCTGAATCCACATTTTTATCCACCAAGTATCCACCAATATCTAATAATAATAATAGTTAATATAAATTTTAAATCATTCTCTGAGCTCAATTTCTGAGATAATCTGAGATTGTTTATGAGCTAATCTATTTCTGTAAAGCTACTTTAGGACAAAATCGATTGTCAATAATAAAAATTAATTAAATACAATAGATATTTACTGATAAACATTTCTGAGACCCGAATCAAAAAACCTTTATTGGTTGCAGTTGCTCACAGTTAAAGATCAAAGTAACAATGAAAGTTTAAAAAAAAAAAAAGAAAAATAAAAATAAATATACATATTAAGGTATATATTAAGTAAAACTGGTGAGATAATAACTAATATACATTTCTGAGATAACTGGTGAGATAATTCCTGATCTACATTTCTGAGATAACTACAGCAATAATAAATAATAATATCATTTATAATCATTGAGATATCTGATCTGATCAGTGAAGGCTTCTCAGTAGAGACTCTGGTTTCAGTAACGTCTTACCTCGTCCTGGGCTCAGTCTCCCCACCACCGCAGCTTGACGAACGACTCCTGTTTAAAACAGTTTCATTAGATAATTAGTTCACTAGGTAATTGGTTAAACGAGTGTAAGAGTAAGTGCATTGTTGAGGGAATTTGTATGAGGGATGGAGATGTGAGACAGGAGGAAATCAGACTTGGCTGTAGACCAGGATGCCTACACACTCATACACAATCCTTAGTTACTAAGCAACACACAAATAAAAACAGTGCACAAGTGTGTGATGTTTATGTCGCATGTTGCCTCTCTGACAAGCCCGAGCCTGGAGCCTGGAGCCGAGTCGGCACACGCCGGGACACAGGCCACCTTTGATGTGCACAGACGTTCAGACAAACGGATGAACTGTGTGTGTGGTGAGAGTCGACTCTCACGGCTGATCGTCACATTCTGACCGCATCGCAGCAGGACATGAAAGACGTAACGAGGTGAGGGTTTATGACGGACCGGTTGTGTAAGTTGGAAAACGCCCGAGTCGTTTAGATGTATTTATAAATAATCAGCTTATTTTTTCTTTTGAGAATCTGAGACAGAATTTTCATTAATAATGAATCATCATTAATACATCCATAATTAACATTTTAATAAAAAATATAATAAAAAGAACAAAGAAGCACAATAAAGACCTAAACAGAGGGGCGTGGCCTAGTATTCTAATGAGAATGATACTATTGATTGACAGAAAAATCTTTCACCTGACTATTCTACACATATTTGGTTCTTCTCCAAACAGCACCAAGTCAGAGGCACACTATTGTATCGGACGTCTTGGATGCTATTGGATGAAATTTGTCCTTTGAACTAGGAGACCCAAACCTGTTCTAGCATGACAATGCCCCTGTGCACAAAGCCAGAACATCCATGAACATCTGCTTTACATGGGTTGGAGGGAAAGATCTCCTGCTGTAGAACTCCAACCCTATTGAACACCTTTGTGATGAATGTGAATGCTAACTGCACCCCAGGAACCTCCTCACCTTCTCACCTACATCACTACCTGATGTAGTCTTTGCTAAAACCCTTGTGGCTGAATGACAGCACATCTATCTTACAGCGAGATGTTACACAAAACTAAAAACCAAAAACCAAGAATTCTGATCTACAAAAATCTCTTGTTTTTTGTCACAGAATAAATCATTAATTATTGTGTCCTGTTTCCACTTGATTCATAAATTATTGTATAAAATCCCTTCTATAAAACACTTCATATTAATATATTAACATTTCTACTTACAAGTTCTTTGATTATAAGAAACCCTGTGAAGAACTTTGTGCAGAACCCTTACAACAGTGTATTTCCCTCCATAGAAGCTCCTCAGAAAGAACCCATAAGGAACCTCTGAAGAACTGTTTATTCCCCCCCACAGAGGGTTAAACTCCAGGCAGGAGCAGTTCTAGACACGTAAACTGGGTTCCTTAGGGGCTTTTCTATGGTTCTACACAGAACCTCAGGCACAACTAAAGTACAACTAAAGCTTTTGGGGGACATTTTTTTCTGCACCTTTAAATAATTGCACAATTAAACACAAAGAGCAAAAGCTAAATCTCCACGGTATCTGATCCCAGCATCGGGTTCCTCAAGGGTTCTTCAGATGGATGGATTGATAAAAAATTATAAAAAGTGCTGAAGATTTCAACAGTAGATGTTTATAGAAAAGTACAAATGTTCTTCTACACGGCTCACAGTTTTCTCCTCACACTTTCTTCTTCACTCAGAGTGGAAATGTTTCCTTCACTCTATTTAAATGTGCACGAGGACCTTATTATTTCTAATTATTTCTTATTATTTTTACCTTCTATAAAAATAAAACTTCTATGCAGTTTATTTGATCTTAGAGAGATTTGATTTCTTATATCATTTTATATTCAATTTATTCGTATTTTTATATCAATTTATTCTTATTTTTATATACAGAAATATATATGTAACTATTTTAACACTTAAATATTGGGTTCTTAAGTAAAATTCATTTTCTCTGCACATTAAATCTCAATTGTTTGATTTACAAACACAAAAACACACAAACACACAAACACACAAACACACCGCATCCTACCTCCTTGTAAGGTGAGCTGCACCAGCCACAGCAGCAGTGACGTCTTCAGGAGGACTTGAGCCAACATGGCAGCCAAAATGTCAGACAGATTGGAAGACAGACGGACAGACAGACAGACAGACAGACAGACAGACAGGTGTTCCAACTAACTTGAGGAACTGCACTAATGGTCAGCCTTGGGGTCGGTGTGCCCTTTAAATACACCAGAGGCTCCTGTTCCTTCCCTCCATCAAAGCCCTGCCTTCTCCAACGCCATTGGATACCAAGCAACCTGACCACCTCATCCTCCTCTTCCTCTTCTCTTCATCATCCTTCTCTCCTTCTCTCCTCCTCCTTCTCCATCAGGTCAGATCAAGCATCCAGTCCTACACCAGCACCTGCATACACACCATCACATCATCACTCATGTATGAAGAACAACCAGATCACTAAAACTTTTTAATTCTCAAGGTCTTTAAATCTTCCACCATAGACCAGAAGGTCGCCTAAGGTCGATTTGCACTGTGTTCTGAATGCATTTTGCCCCGGAAATCTACACTGATTTGGAAGGATGCTTCATGTCACATCATAAGATTCCGATGTTGATTATTGTCCTATAACAGCATTTTATTCCTTTTCCACCACAGTGGTCATTATGCTCCAATTATTCTCCAATTATTCTCCAATTGTTCCCCGATTATTCTCCCTTATTCTCTTACTATTCTCCCATTTTTCAGGTTATATTTTTTACAACACATCACATTTCCTATCCATTATTATTTACATGTAATGGACATAAAACGAGTTAGTCCTTGTTCTCACTTACTTTATAGCAGCTGTAAACACACATTCTTTCATGCTTAAATTAAAAGTTAACAGTTGCCATAAAACTTGAAGAGAAAGAAAAGTAAAATCTTAAACATTGGAGGAAACATTTCAGAGATATAACAGCTTTTACTCTGACTGTTTACAACATCATGACACTTTCCATAAACACCTTCTATGTATTTTTATTACGTTTATGCGAACAGACCGTACGAATTTCTGACGTACAGTAACTACGGAAAACAACATCTAATTAGAACGATCGTTAAAATTTATTCCAATTATTATTATTTTATATATATATATATATATATATGTATATTAATAAGTGCTTATTAAATGATCAATACATTTTTTGTACATAAGCAATAAATCCCTGATTTTCTGCTCTTTCCACTAACGCTGTTAGTCCTGTTAACAAACCAGTGTACCATCAGATGATGAAGATGATGATGATGATGATGATGATGATGATGATGATGATGATGATGGGACACGAGCTCGCACAAGTCAGCTTTTCATCCGCGCCTCCACGACAACATCCCTCTATTAGCAACCTTTACAGAAAAAGAGGCACTTTGTACATAGTGGAAAGGAAGAATAAAAGTAATCAGGATGTCCACACACACACACACACACACACACACACACACACACATACGGTTCCACATTAATCACTATTAAAGCTTGTTTTTTGTTTGGAGGACAGAACCTGGTTAGAAATGTCCCTCAGTGAAGTCATACTTTGCAGAGCAGTTCATGGCTTCCCCTCTTTTTTTTTCTCTACCTCTTTTTATTTTTTGGAACGTTTGCTCACATTAATCACTCTATTTAAAAATGTTGTAATCCAAAACAAGTTTTATTTATTACACAGAGGCAGACGTTGTTTTTTTAGTATCCTTCATTTATTTTATTTTTTTCACTGCTTCTCTCTCTCTCTCTCTCTCTCTCTCTCTCAGAGATCCACCTGATTCACCCAACATTCAGAGAAAGAAATATTCCAACACTGCAGTATATTAATATAATATTTAATAGTTATTGAAATAGTTTATGTGAAAAATTCTAAAAGTTATTTTTCCTCACATACCAAAACTTTAGTCCCCATTTGCTATTATAATGAGCTCCACATTTCTGGGAAGATGTTCCACTAGATTATTTTGGAGATTTATTCAGGAGGCCTGGGGTGCAGTCAGCGTTCACTCCATCGGTAGGGTTGAGGTCGAAGCTCTATAGCAGGAGATCTTCCAGATCTTTAACCCTTATGAAGCGGATCTTCATGGAGCTGGTCTTGTGCACACGAACATGTTGCTCTCCTAGTTAAAGTAAAGTCCAAATTGTATGCTCCTTCATCCAAAGATGTTCTACACAATTATATGTTTCCAATTTTGGACCAAAAGATCCACGTTAATGTCAAACATACATTTTTACACATGCGTCATTTTTGCTCGTTTTTATGAAGTGGGTCTGGAATTCGGAAAAAATTAGAAGCCTACTTTATAATAACCAGCAAAAATTACTCATGTGTTACAAATAAATGTATTAAACCGAATTCATGTACAAACTCAGTCTCATAAGATGAATGAATAATATTTATTTCAATATTTAACACACACACACACACACACACACACACACACACAGAGTGAGGAGGAGGAGGAGGATGGTTAAGGAAGAGCAAAGAAACACTGAGTTTTATTTCTAAAAATGTCACATTTTTTGTGGTTGCTGTTTGGATCTAAAGAAGCTCCTCACTTAGAAGAACATCATCACATCATCTGATAGAAGCTACAAATGGAGCTGGTGTTGGTGTGGTTGGAACACTTTGTGCGTGGTTGCTGTTGTTACACCAGTGTAAAAAAAGGAAACCAAATGTGATGGAAAAACACCTGATCACATGGTATAAAGACGTGCAGGTGGACTGGTGTCATGAACCTTCAGCTACAATCCCTATCCCACCCCCACCCCCCAAAAAGTGGGGTGCCAATAATTATTTTAAACAGATTCTATACATTGAAATGACATTAGAACAGGTTCTTCAGTAAATAGTAAAGTAATACACACTAATAGAACAATACATTGTTGTTCTTATTATTATTATTTCAGCTAATGATTATTGCGATCTTGAAATCGACATCAGCGCTAAAATTACTCTCTGAACAATTTGGAACTAAGTAGGTGGACCCAATGCGGCGGACCGGACCGGACCAGACCGGACCGGACCGGACCCGATCCAAACTGACCCGATCCGAATCTCCCCATCTTTTTTTTGAAAGCTCTTGTATTGTGTGTCTGTTCTCTACATGCGCATGTGTTACACTTTTAGAGTGACTCAGGGATGATGGGAAAACGCCAGACCGATGCCAAGGACCAACAGATTAACAAACAAACGTATACGCGCTCCTGCTCTCCACCCGTTCGTCCAGACTGTAACTTATAGGAACCGTTCAAACGTTTTCTGCACACTTAAACGAACGGCCAGACTCTGACCACAAACCACCCAGAAGGACTGGCAGTGAAGTGTACACAGATCCAGAGGGTTGCTGCCTGAGGTCTGCATGCCCAAGCTGTTAATGGGCAGATGTGGCGTTTCCAAATATCCCACACACACGTGCTTACACACGGTCTGAGGGAGGCTGAGGGAAGCATGCCGAGGTTAAATAAACTTCTGCACGCTGGCCTTCTCGGCACGTGTGTTATATATACTGTGTGTGTCTGTCAGGATGTATGCAAATAATATCGTTATGGGTTCGAGCTGAGATTTCGAGTGAGGTATAGCTACATCTCAAACCACGGTTCTGTATGGTCACCTGGATCACAGATGTGGTCCTGGCGCTGGAGATCTCTCTCTCTCTCTCTCTCTCTCTCTCTCTCTCTCTCTCTCTC
>MU551601.1:78477-89841 GCA_024362625.1 Silurus asotus | reverse complement strand
CTACACATAACACACATCACATCATAACCTTGTGCTCCAGAACATCTGATCACATGCACATTATCAACTTGTGCTTCATGTGAAGTTTGGACACTGGACCTCTTTCAGTGTTTAAAGGCTCTGGCATGAAGATGCTGGTGTTGGATCTGTGATGATCTCAGATGTTCGGCTATTTTATGAGTTGCTCAGTAGCTCCTGGTTTTATAACCATAATGACTGTAAAAGTCTGTAGAAAGATCATCACTCATAATCACACACTCCAGTGCTCATGTTAGTTCTCCCTCTCCAGTGTTCTGTAGTGTTTAAAGACTATAATCACACTCTTGATGTCACCCACATGAGGATGAGGTTCTGCTTTTGAGTCTGGTTCCTCTCAAGGTTTCTTCCTCATAACATCTAAGGGAGTTTTTCCTTCACCACCGTCACCATGGTGCTCATCAGGGACAAACACACACCATTCACTCTTTCATTGTTTTCTGTAAAGCTGCTTTGAGACGATGTCTGTGGTGAATTTTAGAACATAATGTGGATTAGGACACGTCAGGGATTAAAACACACAGGATTAGAACATATGAGCTCAGAAGACACGGAATAAATTCTCATGTGATTTTTTCACCTCCATCACCATCCAGCTGTTTCTGTGTTCTGTCCCTTTATCAACATCACGAAGTGCTCCAGCATCACACCTCCTTCAACATGTTTCAGAGTGTGTATGCTAAGGATCAAGAGCTGTTCCAACTCTTCTCCATACTGCTTTCTTCTTTCCATCATTCTGGTGCAGGTTAATCTTCATTTCATCCATCCATCCAGAGAATTATCATCAGAACTGGTTTAGATGTTTTTGGCCTATGAACGTTTGCACTTTGGACTGAACCCTCTGTATTTAGAGAGCGGAGTGTTTTTCACTTGGCTGGATCGAGAAGATGCTTCGCTCATCCACCAGTGGAGTCTTTAAAGATGTCCAGGTCTTTAATGTTGCTGCACTCACCAGTGAACCAATGTACCTGCCATTCCCAATGTTCCTGCTGTCCCTCTGATTGATTGGATTTGTTCTGGAAGCCTAACGATGTCCTGCTTCACCTGCATGGAGAAATCCTCTGACCACATGATGTGGGTTCACAGCAACAGCTTACAAATACAAATAATACTTTGACTGCAGAACTTTTCTCTGCTCAGCAGATGAAGAAATATCGTTCTGAGTATTTTAGTATAAACCCGTATTTATTACAGGACCATCACTTTACTAGGGTTCAGTAAACAGATCTAATAAAGAATTGTGCCTGTATTCTCACAGATCTATCAATATATTTATGTATATATTTTGGACCTAACTGCATTTCATAAAGAGACATTTGTAGCTCAGTGTTTAAGGCATTGAACTCTGGATCAGAAGGTCATAGATTTAAATCCCAGCACCACCAAGGTGCTGGGTGCAGGTTAATTTTTACATATAAACAGTTAGCTAATCAGCTAAGTATTAGAGGGGGTGTGTCTAATCTGCATATTCATGTATAATCATGAACGTGCCTGTATTCTCACAGATCTATCAATATATTTATGTATATATTTGGACCTAACTGCATTTCATAAAGAGACATTTGTAGCTCAGTGTTTAAGGCATTGAACTCTGGATCAGAAGGTCATAGATTTAAATCCCAGCACCACCAAGCTGCTACTGCCGGGCCCTTGGTCAAGGCCCTTAATCCTCCACTAGTCGCTCTGGATAAGGGCATCTGCTAAATGCTGTAACTGTAAATATAGTTGCAGGTTCATTTTCACATATAAACAGTTAGCTAATCAGCTAGGTATTAGAGGGGGTGTGTCTAATCTGCATATTCATGAACACAAAGACAAGAAGAACCTTGAAAGCTTTAAACTTTTTTTTAATTTTATGAAATGATGTAAAATGTTACAAGGATGCAATTATAAAAAAAAAAGTATATAGCATATGCATATGCATGTGTGTGTGTGTGTGTGTGTGTGTGTGTGTGCGTGTGTGTGTGTGTTGGTTAGTTATTAAGCCACAGTGACATATTAGTATCCATCAGCTCTATGGGCCAGTTCTTGTAACTCTCTTTACCACAGCTGGCAACAAATGGGTAGAGCTTCTGCTGAAACTTGTAACCTGTAAAGGAGCTGATGAGTTCATTGGTCTGGTTGTTGTAGAAGGTCACCTCCCCATTAAAGATGTCCAGGACGATGCTGATGATGTTGAGTTGGCTGTCGAGATGAAGCAGAGCAGGCGTCTCTCTTTGTATGTAGTACCGTCCGTTATTGTTGAATATGGTCCAGTAGCCGTTACTGGGCCTGTAACCTATATGTCCTTTCCTGGGGGCCGATTCAGAGGCCACACCCACCACATAGCAGGGGTGGTCGTTCACCTTTATCCTCCAGTCCGGCTTTCCCCAGCTGAAGCCCAAAGTAGTGAGAGCAGCGAATGCCGTGTCGTAACGTCCCGGGTTATCAGCTCGAGCGATTTGGTAATCAACTGCTCGCATCGAACGTTTGTCGTCAGAGATCTCAAGTCTCTTATGAGCCGTCTTGAGGTCAAACTCCAGAGATGCTGATGAGACAGGGGAAGCTGGGTTACTTTTAATTTCCAGAATCTAGTTCCTAGGTAACATTTCAGTGTCTCAGTTAGAATCATGGATTTACAATGAGTCACAATGGAGTGGGCGTGGCCAAACACATTTATCTCATTCATTAATATAAGCCCATTAATAAAATCATGCTGTATTTTATTGGTTTGTAAAAGAGTGAAGATTTGATTAAAATCAGCTATACACGTCTCTCAGCACTGTAATGTTACAGCTGCACTTACTGACGGTGACTACAGGAGGCGCCACTGTGTTTACCGGCTCTGTTCACAAAAGAAAAACAAAACAAGTGAACACAATCAAATCTTTAATCTGATCAACGCTTCTCCTGTGATCCTCACACATTCCATCCATTCTATTGAAATTCAAATGAAAGAAATATTCAGCACACATACGCTACAGTTTACTTCATCGCTGCTCTTTACACTGGGAATATGTTTTATTTTCTGTTACTGAAACAAATTAATAAGAAAAATAAAAAGGAAGTGATGAGTTAAAGGGTCTCACTCTTTTGCTCCAGCTTCTCTATTTTCTCATTCAATGTCTTCACATTTTCTTGCAGACCATTGTTCTCATTAATCAGCTCTAAAGAGAACACAGGGGTAAAGTTATACATGTAATACAGGACAGAAGAGTTTTTAATAGAAATGTAATTATAGAAATAAAAGTAGAGTAAAGTTATGTAAAATAAATTAGAGAAGAATATAAGAGAGTACAGATGAATATTGTACAGTAGAGTACAGAGGAATAAAAGGACAAAGGATTATTTACCTATTTGTAAATATTATTCAATATATACAGTAGAGTACCAAAGAATATAAATATAAAGAAGTTCGGTAGAATAGAGGACAGTAGATTAGAGTTCAGTAGATTAGAGGACAGTAGAATAGAGGACAGTAGAATAGAGGACAGTAAAATAGAGTTCAGTAGATTAGAGGACAGTAAAATAGAGTTCAGTAGATTAGAGGACAGTAGAATAGAGTTCAGTAGATTAGAGGACAGTAAAATAGAGTTCAGTAGATTAGAGGACAGTAGAATAGAGTTCAGTAGATTAGAGGACAGTAGAATAGAGGACAGTAGAATAGAGGACAGTAGATTAGAGTTCAGTAGATTAGAGGACAGTAGAATAGAGGACAGTAGATTAGAGTTCAGTAGATTAGAGGACAGTAGAATAGAGGACAGTAGATTAGAGTTCAGTAGAATAGAGTTCAGTCGAATAGAGGACAGTAGATTAGAGTTCAGTAGATTAGAGTTCAGTAGATTAGAGGACAGTAGAATAGAGTTCAGTAGAAGTGAATTCAGTCTTCCTAACATTTTTGAGACGTGTTGCAGCCATCAGACTTAAAATGATTTTTTTTCCTTAAAATTCTACATTTCCTCAGTTTCAACATTAGAAATATTGTGAATAAAATATGGATTTATGAGATTTGAAATAATTTAATTCTGATTTTATTCAGATTTTGCACGTGCGTGCGAATTAAAGGGTCCCAACTTTTATAGAATTGAGGCTGTAAAATGTATAAAGAAAATAAAGCGTTAGTTATTTTGATCCTTTCAGTCGGTTTCTCTCTGAACATCTATAACAGCTTGAATTCCTCAATGCTGGAAGCGTTCATGGTAGAAGGTGATGATCCACGGCTAGGTGTGAGACCTTCCACCATCATAATGCTCTCGGCTTCACCCGTTCTTCACTTACATCCTGGAACACCTCCACCTGGATCATCTCCTACCGCTTATGTGACCAATTACGATTGTGTGCAGATGAACTGTTCACAGGTCTTATAAACAGGGTTCTAAACAAATATAGATTATAAATAATTGTAGATAAATCCAGCAGTAGATCGAGAAAGCAGAGAAGAGAAGGAGATATCTCACCTTTGTTATTTTTCTTCAGGATTGAAATTTCCTTGTCCTTTTGCTTCAGCTGCTCTTCAGTTGCTGTTTGAGGAGAAAATGAGATACAATACGGATTTAAAGCAGCTTCTAGTGATTTGACTCTCAGGAACTCAGGAACCCTGGGAGAATAAAATGAAGGAAATTAAAGTATCTCACTCTCCAGGGCCTTGACTCTGGTGTTCAGTCTCCTCACGTCTCCTCTCAGACGCTCGCTCTCCTCAATCACATCTACAGAGAACATGGAGGAATAAAATTCTAATTCTGTATTCTTTTACTTTCATTTTTCTTGCGATTGCAGGAGATATTAGTGAGAGAAATCAGTGAAAGCCACAGAAGCCTGATGATGATCAAGATGGACCTTGAATGGGAATGATGCTAAGATCTACTGCTCCCTAATGTTTTAACTGAGAATAAAGTGATGGATAGTGATGGAGTCTGGATGGAGAAGTACATCTCTCACCTGCATTCTTCTTCTTCTGATCTGAAAGTTCCTTCTCCTTCAGCTTCAGCTGCTCCTCCAGTTCTGTTCAGAAGATTATCATGTGAAACTCACAAACATGTCCGTGTGTAATGAAAGTCTTCAGCTCCATCGAACTATCTTTCAGAACATTATGGATTATGGTTAAATGGAGAGAAATGGAGAACTGAAAGTGTCTCACTGTCTGCATTATTGACTCGCTCGTTCAGTCCCGTCACGAGATCACGCAGACGCTCATTCTCACCGATCACAGCTTCAGAGGAGACGGAAAAGAAAAGGTTGATGGAGTACTCAGAACCGAGGAGAAACAAAAGATGGCTCCACTTCTCATCGTGTTCTCATCCAGTATACAAACACGGCTCTCACCTGTGTTCTTTTTCTTCAGGTCTGAAACGTCCTTCTCCTTCTGCTCCAGCTGCTTTTCAAATTCTATTTGGAAGAAAATCAAACACGTTACAGATACGGTGATGGATCTCAGTCTACATCTACACTACACAATCATTACACAATCCAGATCACTGCACAATCCATATCACTACACAGTCCAGATCACTACACAGTCCAGATCACTACACAATCCAGATCACTACACAATCCAGATCACTACACAATCCAGATCACTACACAATCCAAATCACTGCATAAACCATATCACTACACAATCCAAATCATTACACAATCCAAATCATTACACAATCCAGATCACTACACAATCCAGATCACTGCATAAACCATATCACTACACAATCCAGATCACTATACACTCCAGATCACTGCATAAACCAGATCACTACACAATCCAGATCACTACATAAACCATATCACTACACAATCCAGATCACTACACAATCCAGATCACTACATAAACCATATCACTACACAATCAAGATCACTACACAATCCAGATCACTACATAAACCATATCACTACACAATCCAGATCACTACACAATCCAGATCACTACACAATCCAAATCACTGCATAAACCATATCACTACACAATCTTGATCATTACACAATCCAGATCACTACACAATCCAGATCACTGCACAATCCAGATCACTGCACAATCCAGATCACTACACAATCCAAGTCACTACACAATCCAGATCACTACACAATCCAGATCACTGCACAATCCAAATCACTACACAATCCAAATCACTACACAATCCAGATCACTACACAATCCAGATCATGTGGAAACTGTGTTTTTGCGTCCACATGTTCCTTTTCAATCATTTTTAAAAAGTTGCTCATCGACACCCAAACGTCTGAAAAGGCTCACGTATTTGGCGTTTTCATGTTTATCCACTTTGGAAAGTTTTCGTGGCCTGGAAATAGCGCCACAGTGTGGATAGGAGGCCAAACGG
Source organism: Silurus asotus (assembly GCA_024362625.1). Classification (NCBI taxonomy): domain Eukaryota; kingdom Metazoa; phylum Chordata; class Actinopteri; order Siluriformes; family Siluridae; genus Silurus; species Silurus asotus. The sequence goes on along the minus strand of MU551601.1, from coordinate 83,497 downwards.
AAGCGTATTTGTGTGGCTTCAGACACATTGAGGCAGGTCAGTGAAGTCACTGCAGGTCAGTGCTGTGATGTGGATCCAAGATTTTGAAATTAAGAAGGATTAAAGCTACAAGCCAAAGCAGTGCCACCTGCAGGTGGAGGAGGAGTATAGATTTAATGGCAGGTCTTCATGGTGAAAACTTTGAGTGAGAAAGGAGTAAAAAGTCAAACAGCAGAAAGAGAAAGAGGAAAACAGCAGGTGAGATTAGAGAAGATACTAATGATGGTCGGTGTAGAAGTTGTGTCACGATCTCATGATGCATCGTTTTGAAGATATTTGCGTGTGGAAAAAAAACGATTTCTTCATATTTAATTATTAGTAGATTTACTAAACTGTTATTATTTATAAAGTGTGGGGAATCGTATCGTATCACATCAGCAGCTGCTTCATACCTGATGCTTGAGATGTTCTCAGTTATGGAGATGGACATCACTAACACATGCAGATCATAAAAAGTGCTCTTCTGATGGTGTTACTAAACACAAGAGTATCCTGAAGAATTACTACAGACAAGTGTCTACTTTATCTCCATGATCAAACCTCATCCAGCTTTCTGATGCCCTCAGACAGATGAACACAATGTTTAGACAGATGATAACTTTTTGAAGATGAGCTGATGATTCCTTAATTTTAATGAACCAAAAACCGATGATACACACCACTGAGACATGTTCAGAATTCTGTGGAAGATCTCAGTCATCCCTCAAAACTTAGTACTGGCTCTTCATTTCAGACTGTAGATCAAAAACTAGTGATCCTGCTCCCTGATGTTCTCCTCCAATAAACACTGTATTGTACTGAGAATGAAGGAGAGTGATGGAGTCTGGTTAAAAGAGAAAAATCTCTCACCTGCATTATTGTTCTTCTGGTCTGAAAGTTCCTTCTCCTTCTGCCTCAGCTGCTCCTCAAGTTCTATTTGGAAGAAAATCATGTGATGGTCAATAAACATCTCAAGTATGTCATGAGATGTCAGGAGGAAGTTCAAGTGTCTCACTCTTTGTGGTCTGGACTTGTGCTGTAAGTCTCTTCACTTCTTCTTGCAGACGCTGGTTCTCCTCAGTCGCACCTACAGAGAAAACAGGAAATAAAGAGTTGATGGAGTAAAGAATTAAACAGAAATAAACGATTTGATATGAATTAAACACTGTTTTCAAATGTTTGTCGATACATAAAAGATCTTCTCGCACAGTTCTAGATCTTTGTGGTGGAGAGTGATGGAGTCTGGGTGAAGAAACATCTCTTACCTTCTTTATTGTTCTTCAGGTCTGAAATTTCCTTCTCCTTCTGATTCAGCTGCGCTTCAAGTTCTGTTTGGGAGAAAATCATATGATGATCCAGTACATGACTCCTTCTGATGGATCTCTGGGACTTTATGGGTCAAGGATAACTTGAGAAGGATTAACGCTACTTTGCAATGCACATCAGTGCCACCTAGTGGTGTAACAGTAAACAAAAGTTTTGGTACATTTGGAGGGAAGATTTAAAATCGCTTGTCCTTTTTATTAATGCAGTTTATTATTATATTTATTTAATAAAATGCCGTTTTGGTTAAATAATATCTACATTTATATTTTATAATATTTTATAAATAAATAAATTAATTTAATACACTTTTTAATATATTGATTAAACCGAGTAATTCATTAAAATGGCACAAATGAAATTGATGTAATACAATGAAATAAATGGAACATTTAATTAACTAAATAGTTTTTCTTCCTTAGACCCCATTTAGATAATACAGGTGTGTGTGTGTGTGTGTGTGTGTGTGTGTGTGTGTGTGTGTGTGTTTTACATTTAATATGTAATTTTCTAATGATATGTTTTATTGCACTGTTCTGTTTATTTCAGCAGATTTTAACAAAACTCTTTATTCCTCCTGTCCTTCATTCATTCATTTCCCCTCGATATGTGGAATGTCAGGATTTTCTCCTGTTAAGAGAAATTCTTGAAGCTGGACACTAAAAATCCATAGCGCGGGCCGCTTCCAGGTTTGCAGCTACCGCGAGCGCTATGGAGTCTTTAGCGTTTTCATGCATGTGCAAAACAAATGTTATTTCCAGTTGGGAGTGTCGCCATAGTAACACTGCGCTAACTCGAGTTCTTTATACCGCTGGCAGCGTTGTGTATGTTTTCAAGTTTAATAATAACAATAATAATAACAACAACAACAATAATAATAATAATAATAATAAATAATAATAATAATAATAAATGCGCTAAAAGTGCGAGGCAGAGAGTAAACAAACTTGCGGTCCGACACTTAATACGTTCCTGAGGGAACTCGGATTCTAAATGTGTTCCGCACGTAAAAAGGACTGCATTCGGCTCACACGTGCACTGAACTGAAAGATTTCAGTAGAAATATGTGTCCTGTTGCACCCCCTAGTGTCACCTCGAAGTAGCACAATGTGACCTTCAGACAACATCTCAAGATAGACAGATGATTCCATAAGATCGATTGATGGGCATTAATGTTGGAAACCTTCGGAGACTCTGATTCAGTGGTATCAAACTATGGGCTGGTGAAAGCTGAGGATGGAGGAATAACACCTCAAAAAGAATTGAACATGGTGGAGAAAAATGGATTCCTCCGAATGGATTTAGCAGACGAATGAGAAACATCTCTCACCTGTGTTATTGTTCTTCTGGTCTGAAAGTTCCTTCTCCTTCTGCCTCAGCTGCTCCTCAAGTTCTATTTGGAAGAAAATCATGTGATGGTCAATAAACATCTCAAGTATGTCATGAGATTTCAGGAGGAAGTTCAAGTGTCTCACTCTTTGTGGTCTGGACTTGTGCTGTCAGTCTCTTCACTTCTTCTTGCAGACGCTGGTTCTCCTCAGTCGCACCTACAGAGAAAACAGGAAATAAAGAGTTGATGGAGTAAAGAATTAAACAGAAATAAACGACTTGATATTGAGAAAACAATCAAATTATTGATTTGAAAATGTTTGTCGATACATAAAAGATCTTCTCGCACAGTTCTTTGTGGTGGAGAGTGATGGAGTCTGGGTGAAGAAACATCTCTCACCTTCTTTATTGTTCTTCAGGTCTAAAATTTCCTTCTCCTTCTGATTCAGCTGCACTTCAAGTTCTGTTTGGGAGGAAATCATATGATGATCCAGTACATGACTCCTTCTGATGGGTCTCTGGTACCTTCTGATGGATCTCTGACACTTTATGGATCAAAGAGAACTTGGGAAGGGTTAAAGCTACCTTGAGGTGCACTGACTTGCCTAAAGGTAGCTTTAATTCTTCTCATGTTCTCTTTGATGAAACAATGACACCTTCAACATCTCAAGATAGACAGATGATACTATAAGTTTGATTGATGGTCCATCAACGTTGGTGACCTTTGGAGAAGGAATAACACTGATAATAGAGAAAAAACTGATAATTCCTTAGAATGGATGTTTTGGACTGATAATTCAGCCAATCACAAGAAGGAATCAGACGTCTCAAGATGATTAAATACAGTTACTCTTAGGGTGAGAGGTTAAAAAAACATCTGCAAGACCAAGAAAACCCTCAGACAGAGCTCTTCAGAGCTCACAGAAAAAATGGAGATAGATCTTCTACATGCTGTGTACGCACTTCGAAAGTAAAACAAATATCACCATGCACTTCCTGTTTCCTCATGTCTCATGAACATGTCTCTCACCTGCATTATTGTTCTTCAGAGTGGAAAGATCCTTCTGCTGTTTCTTCAGCTGATCTTTAAGCTCTGTTTGGAGGAACATCACCACATGACTGGTTTCCAGACTTTTCAATTCAGTATAGTAATAAAACCTGAGTGATTATGGAGACACGTCTCTCACCCGCGTTATTGTTCTTCAGGTCTGAAAGCTCCTTCTGCTTTTTCTTCAGCTGCTCTTCAAGATCTGTTTGGTAAAAAAACATGTAAAAGTCCCACACACACACACACACACACACACACACACACACACACACACACACACACACACACACACACACACACTATAGTGGTTAGTCTGAAAACGTTTGGTGTTAAACCCAGGAATAGGTTAATAATCCTGAGATGGCACCATCAGATGGACTGAAGAAACCTCCAGGTAAGTAAGTAAGTCCTCAGGAGACACTGATTGCATGCTTAGGTACCATAAACTATATGAGCCTAAGTAAGTGCACCCCATGAACATCCCACTCTTATGTGTGGTTTCGTCTCTGAAAGCTGAAGCTTTCCCGTTTCCTGTTCCATCATGACCGCACTCCTGTACACTAAGCAGCTGATTACATCCACTTCATAATCCTGTTCATCAGTCCACCCATGCTGCTGTGTGCTCCTCACACACTCCTCGCACACTCCTCGCACACTCCTCGCACACTCCTCTCCTCGCACACTCCTCGCACACTCCTCGCACACTCCTCTCCTCGCACACTCCTCTCCTCGCACACTCCTCGCACACGCCTCGCACACGCCTCGCACACGCCTCACACACGCCTCACACACGCCTCACACACTCACTCCCTGTATCAGTCATGGAGTCTGGGTGGAGAAACATCTCTCACCTGTGTTATAATTGTTCAACTCTGAAACTTCCTTCTGGCTCTGCTTCAGCTGCTCCACAAGTTCTGTTCATGGGAAAAAATCATCAGATTCACTTTTGAAATAAATACAAACCAAAGCGTGGTGTGAATAAAGTGCAGATCATGAGATTATTCCCAGAAGATGTGACTCCTCACACACTGCAGCTGCAGGAACACATCCCTCACCTGAGTTAGTGTTCTTCAGCTCAGAAACTTCCTTCTCCTTCTTCTTCAGCTGCTTTTCCAAATCTGTTGAGGAGAACATCATCACATCACTGAATTACAGACCTTCACCTCCATGGAGAGAAGAAATCCTGATTAAAAATACGAGGAGAGAGACATATCACGTACCAGAGATTCGCTTCTGAGCCTCACGAAGCTCAACTCCTTTATCTCGATCTCCTTTATTCAACTCTTCAGTCAGATTTCCCAA
>MU551601.1:73477-75977 GCA_024362625.1 Silurus asotus | reverse complement strand
GTTTGAATGAAAGAGCTGTTAAACTCACTCTTCATCTTAGTGAGATATTCCTTGATATGTTCCTCCTGCTTCCTGTTCGTCTTCCTCAGATCCTCCAGTAATTTCAGAACTGCAAACAAACGAGAGGAACGATTAAAATCCTCACACGTCACAAGAACCTGGATTTCTCTCAAGTGTGTGGACTGACCACAACCTCCTGCTTACATTTAAGAGATTCTCCTTTTGCTTTCTTGATCTTCTGTTTGGCCTCCTCGAGTTCCTCTTTCTTCTCCTGCAGTTTCTTATTCAGTTCTGAAACAAAAACACACCATGAACTCTTACATTGTTAACATCAGGTGCTTCAGGTTCTCCTCCCTGCTGGTAGTGGAACACCATCCAAATCACATTAGATCCTGTATAAAGATCATCTCGTGTTTATCTTCAGGTGCCTGTGGGTTTAAACTGCTCCAGCATTCTCCTTTTTCTCGTCTATTAGGTTTCCTGATTATAAACGTTCCTTGTCATGGTTCCTTCCAGCTCCACAAGTATCTAGAACCTCAGCCTTCCTGAATCTCATGAGCATCAGGTAGATCTTTTCTAGATTCTTAGTTCAATAATTAAGTTTTTTGCCATCTTTGGATCACTGGTTATGGACCTGAGTTTCTGATCAGAAGCTTCCTCCTTCTTCTTCTGGGATTTGGATAACCAGGTCTGTCTTGTCCTCTGGTACCCAGATTAGTCCATTTCCTAATCTGGTTCTTCATCGCTGCCTTGTTTCTTGGCGTCTTAGTCACCATTGATAGATTTATCTTCTTTACAGGTCTTCTCTTTTTCCTACTTTCCTGCTTCTCTACATGCTGGATACAAGCTTCATCCTAGCTTCCCAGGTTCCACATCATAGTCCTCTAGTTCCTTGGTTCCTTTGTTTCAGATGTATAGTATCCTGAATCTCTGACATTTGGTTCTCTAGTTGTTCCTTAAAGCTTCCTGGTTCTCCTGCTAGTGACACGTCCTGCATTTTTTTCCCCTGATTCGGAGCTAAACATAAAAAGTTCCTGGTTCTGTTCTGAGGTTTGTTGTGTGTTAAACCTGATCTTCTGTTCCTTCAGAGTGTTCAGGTACTGGTTACTAGCTTCCATGTTCCCTGATTTTCATGAAAACCCTGTAATGTGTGTTAAGTTCAAGTTTAATTCTGGACATTTTCCCAAAGCAGCTTTACAGAATTTAACAGTGAAGGTGAAGGTGTGTTTTTATCCCTGATGAGCACCATGGTGACGGTGGTGAAGGAAAAACTCCTTTAGATGTTATGAGGAAGAAACCTTGAGAGGAACCAGACTCAAAAGCAGAACCTCATTCTCATCTGGGTGACATCAAGAGTGTGAGTCTAGTCTTTAAACACTACAGAACACTGGAGAGTGAGAACTAACATGAGCACTGGAGTGTGTGATTATGACTGATGATCTTTCTACAGTCAGATGATGTTGTGGAACCAGGAGCTACTCAGCAGCTTGATCCAACACTGGTTCCTCCATGTCAGAGCCTTTGAATGTTCAATGATGGAGAAACAGCAGATATAGAATCTTTTAAGTAGCGATTAAAAGGTTGTTTATACTTAAAGTCCAGTGTCAGAAATCTTCAGGAAGTGGAATCCAAATGGTGAGATGCGTCTTTAATCTACACTTAAACTGGGAGAGTGTGTCTGAACCCCGAACACTGTCAGGAAGACTGTTCCACAGTTTGGGAGATAAATGTGAGAATGTTCTACCACCTTTGGTGGATTTTGCTATTCTAGAAACTACTAGAAGACCAGAGTTTTGAGATCTAAAGGAGCATGAAGGATTGTAGCGTGTTACATGGAGATAATCCATTTAGTGTTTTGTAGGTGAGAAGCAGTAGGAGGCCAGTGTAGGGACGAGAAGATTGGGGTTATATGGTGATATTTTCTCGACCATGTGAGATTCTGACTGCTGCATTCTGGACTAACTGAAGCTTGTTTATTAATGATGCAGGACCTCCACCTAGTAACGCATTACAGTAGTCCAGTCTGAAGGTCATGAACGTGTGGAATGTTATGAAGTGAAACAGAGAGAAAACAGATGTTAAAAAAAGCAAATGTTTGCAAAGCAAATGTTGTACACACCATCAACGTTTCCTCCTGAAGAGCTGATTTTATCTTCTAGGTTCTTTATGTCCTGGTTTAGAGACTGGATTGTGAACACTGAGAAATAAAGAAAGAGGAAAATGATAATAAAGAAAATATGATTTTATAATAAACTGTAGTGTTGATGGAGAGTTCACTCGCCTTGAGCAATGAGTGTATCGTTCAGCTTCAGTACTGTTTTATCAAAATCAGCCTTCAGTTCTGTAACACACACACACACACGCGCACACACACACACACACACACACACACACACACACACACGCACACACGCACACACGCACACACGCACACACACAATGTTTAAATAAACTCGAATAGAACCTGCAGAAGTGTGTGTGTGTGTGTGTGTGTGTGTGT
>MU551601.1:69164-73439 GCA_024362625.1 Silurus asotus | reverse complement strand
ACACACACACACACACACACACACACACACACACACACACGCACACACACACAATGTTTAAATAAAGTAACTCGAATAGAACCTGCAGAAGTGTGTGTGTGTGTGTGTGTGTGTGTGTTGCCTCACGGTTGTAAGACTTCTTGAGGTCAGAACACTCTGTCGCCCTCTTCAGTTCCTCCTGCAGTCCTGCAAACATCAAACATCACGTTTCACCTGTGATCACTGAACCTTGATCATCATGGTCATGTGACTGAGCGCTAGTTAGCAGTTAGCATGTTATACGGTGCGGAACAGTTCTGTCCCCTGATCATGTGATCAGAACTAAGGGATCTGATTTGGAACACAGCCGCTCAGTGAAAGGAATAGAAGGGTTTTCAAGGAAAGTGATGAATTGATCTTACTTTTAGCTTCTGCCTCTTCCTTCTGCAGCTTTGCTTCAAGGTCTGCAAGAAAAATAATCTTAATCAAATCTAAAATCATTTTCCTTACAGATCACATGCTCTGGGTTTTAACCTCACACAGGATTTAATGATCAATACAAACATCTGCATTCATCATATATATTACAAATTATGGATGGATGGATGATCATCCTGATCCTGATGAGTGGATGAATGAATTGATGGATGGATGGACGATCATGTAGTTAGGTGGATGGATGGATGGATGGATGGATGGATGGATGGATGGATGGATGGATGGATGGATGGATGGATGAATGGATCATGTAGTTATTTAGACAGATAGATGGATATACAGAGAGAGGGACAGATGGATGGATGGATGGATGGATGGATGGATGGATAGATGGATGATGGATGGATGGATGGATGGGTGATCATGTAGTTATTTAGACAGATAGATGGATATACAGACAGAGGGAGAGATGGATGGATGGATGGATGGATGGATGGATGGATGGATGGATGGATAGATGGATGATGGATGGATGGATGGATGGATGGATAGGTGATCATGTAGTTATTTAGACAGATAGATGGATATACAGACAGAGGGAGAGATGGATGGATGGATGGATGGATGGATGGATGGATGGATGAATGGATCATGTAGTTATTTAGACAGATAGATGGATATACAGACAGAGGAAGAGATGGATGGATGGATGGATGGATGGATGGATGGATGGATGGATGGATGGATGGATGGATGATCGGGTAGTGAGGGGGACAGAAGTATGTAAGTTTGTATGTATGGATGGATGGATAGATGAAAGGTATGAAATCCACCTGTTATCTTTTTAGCAGCCTCCTGGTTCTTCCTGTTGGCTTCCTCTTTAGTTTGTTTCAGATTCTCTATGAGCTCTGTGATCTTCAACACTTCAACAACAAATGGATTCAATTCAACAATACATTAAATATTATTCATGGATTAGAAGAATTCCATCATCATCACATCAGTAATGCTCTAATCTTCTCCTGTCTTTAAATCTGCTCTAGGTGATGTGCAGTTGCATTAGATCTTCTCGCTGCATTCCTCATCAGGATGGAGTAAAGATCAGGTGATAACAGTGTTAGCGTATTGTGGTCATCAGTGTTGGTCAGTAACGTGTTGCTGTAACAAATTTACTTTTGACAGTAACTGATACTGTAACATGTTACTTTTAAAAATAAAGTAACTCCGTTAGCGTGTGGTTCGTTACCCGTTACTTGTTTAAATGAGTGAATTTGGGCTGAAGTGTAGACTACAGTCCGACAGTCTGACCTGCTTACAGCAGAGACACATTGTAGGATTGGTGGATAAACACCACTGTAAACAGGAAGAAGACGCACTGTGGGCGTGTCTCCGTTTATTCAGGTCTGTGCAGCAGTAATGGCGAGTCGAGGCGAGAGGAAGACGAGTTTCTCAAAGTGGAAATATGATCATTATTTCACTTTAGTTGAGCATAAAGACAAAAACTTTTAAGTCCAATGTAAGTTGTGTGTTTCTGGTTTGAAGCTCGAATCTACTGCGATAAACAGCAACTCCAATCTGTTAAAGCTCCTCCAGGACCTCCATGCCTGAGGAGCAGAAGCTCTGCACTAACCCGGTGTTCTGTTCTACATTGTTGATAGTTTTCATACTTCAGCTGTGAAAGGAACATGTTTAAGAGCTCAACACAACAGCAGAAGCCACTTTAGTGTTTGATTGTGAATTTATTATTCAGCTTGTTTTGTTCTTTATTTTTGTTAAGTAACTGAGTTACTTTTTGAATAAAGTAACAAGTATCTGTAACTAGTTACTATTTGTTACTAACTAGCACAACACTGGTGGTCATTCTCTCACCTTTCTCTGCTAACTCTGCATTTTTGTCCTTCAGAGTGTTGTTCATGTCCTCCAGCTCCCGCTTCTTCTTGTTCAGCTGCTTCTCCAGTTCTGTCCAGTTTCATAATCATCACCACCACCATCACCACCACCAGCATAATCATCATCAGCATCATCATGTATTATAATATATGGATTATATTTTCACACACACATACACAAACACACACACACACACACACACACACACACACACACACACACACACACACACACACACACACACCTGCTATCTGTTTGTCTATCTTCTGTTTGATGTCTGATATGAGTTTCTTTAAATGAGACTCATCTGTCAGTAAGACCAGGTTCTTCAGCACTGAGGAAGATGAGTAGGTGATGAAGATCAGAACAGAAAAATGAGACACTGTAACATCTGTTACCATTTCACCAATCAGCTTATTCCATTAATCAGAGTGGAGTTTATGGGTGGAGTTAATGTCAGGGCTGTGGGTGGAGTTAAGATAAGGGTTGTGGGTGGGATTAATGTCATTGTTGTGGGTGGGGGTAATATCAGGAGTGTGGGAGGGTTTAAGATCAGTATTGTGGGCAGGACTATGGTCAGGATCGTAGATGGGATTAGGGTCAGAGTTGTAGGTAGGGGTTAGGGTCAGGATTGTGGGCAGGGCTACAGGTCGAGAACATGGGCGGGGCTAGGGTCATCATCATGGGTGGGACTATGCTCAGGATCGTGGGTGGGACTATGTTTAGAATCGTGGGCGGAACTAGAGTCAGAGTTGTAGGTAGGGGTTAGGGTCAGATTTGTGGGCGAGAATATGGTCAGGATCGTCAGAGTTGTAGGTAGGGGTTAGGGTCAGGATTGTGGGCAGTGCTACGGGTCAGGATTGTGGGCAGGGCTATGGGTCAGGATCATGGGCGGGACTATGGTCAGGATCGTGGGCGGAACTAGGGTGAGTTGTAGGTAGGGGTTAGGGTCAGAGTTGTAGGTAGGGGTTAGGTCAGAGTTGTAGGTAGGGGTTAGGGTCAGAGTTGTGGGTAGTGGTTAGGATCAGAGTTGTGGGTAGGGGTTAGGGTCAGAGTTGTAGGTAGGGGGTAGGATCAGAGTTGTGGGTAGGGGTTAGGGTCAGAGTTGTAGGTAGTGGTAAGGGTCAGAGTTGTAGGTAGTGGTTAGGGTCAGAGTTGTAGGTAGGGGTTAGGATCAGAGTTGTAGGTAGTGGTTAGGGTCAGAGTTATAGGTAGGGGTTAGGATCAGAGTTGTAGGTAGGGGTTAGGATCAGAGTTGTAGGTAGGGGTTAGGATCAGAGTTGTAGGTAGTGGTTAGGGTCAGAGTTGTAGGTAGGGGTTAGGATCAGAGTTGTAGGTAGGGGTTAGGATCAGAGTTGTAGGTAGGGGTTAGGATCAGAGTTGTAGGTAGGGGTTAGGATCAGAGTTGTAGGTAGTGGTTAGGATCAGAGTTGTAGGTAGGGGTTAGGATCAGAGTTGTAGGTAGGGGTTAGGGTCAGAGTTGTAGGTAGTGGTTAGGGTCAGAGTTATAGGTAGGGGTTAGGATCAGAGTTGTAGGTAGGGGTTAGGATCAGAGTTGTAGGTAGGGGTTAGGATCAAAGTTGTAGGTAGGGGTTAGGATCAGAGTTGTGGGTAGGGGTTAGGATCAGAGTTGTAGGTAGGGGTTTGGATCAAAGTTGTAGGTAGGGGTTCGGATCAGAGTTGTAGGTAGGGGTTAGGGGTTACAGTTTTTTTTCAGGTGATTTGCAGCATTTCTTAGATTAGAAATGTAATTTTCAAAACTACTTGTCTGACCTTCACATCATGGAGTCACATGTGCGCATCATAAAATCATTTTCTTGTTGCTTTTCTCAAATTGCAAATGCTTTTGTACATCATTTAATATGTGTGTACAAGTGTCTGCGCTTTCCTACAGTATCAGCTGTTTATGTTCATGTGGATTCAAATATATCCTACTGGTTTCACCTGAATAGTTTTAACCCCAGAAAG
>MU551601.1:61664-64164 GCA_024362625.1 Silurus asotus | reverse complement strand
GTGGGATTAAAACACACTCAGGATTAGAACATGTTTGGGATTAAACACACTCAGGATTAGAACATGTTTGGGATTAAAACACACTCAGGATTAGAACATGTGTGGGATTAAACACACTCAGGATTAGAACATGTTTGGGATTGAAACACACTCAGGATTAGAACATGTTTGGGATTAGAACACACTCAGGATTAGAGCATGTTTGGGATTAAAACACACTCAGGATTAGAACATGTTTGGGATTAAATCACACTCAGGATTAGAACATGTGTGGGATTAGAACACACTCAGGATTAAAACATGTGTGGGATTAGAACACACTCAGGATTAGTTCATGTTTGGGATTAAACACACTCAGGATTAGAACATGTGTGGGATTAGAACACACTCAGGATTAGTTCATGTTTGGGATTAAACACACTCAGGATTAGAACATGTGTGGGATTAGAACACACTCAGGATTAGTTCATGTTTGGGATTAAACACACTCAGGATTAGAACATGTGTGGGATTAAAACACACTCAGGATTAGAACATGTTTGGGATTAAACACACTCAGGATTAGAACATGTTTGGGATTAAACACACTCAGGATTAGAACATGTGTGGGATTAGAACACACTCAGGATTAGAACATGTTTGGGATTAAACACACTCAGGATTAGAACATGTTTGGGATTAGAACACACTCAGGATTAGAACATTTGGGATTAGTCACACATACAGCGTACGTACCGGCTTCAGCAGGTCCTGAGGTCTTCTCGCCGAGCTGCTGTAACATGCTGTCCAGCTGCTTCTGCAGAGCTGCACATGCACAGTAAGACTCTGCACAGTAACACAAAGCTAATGAGAAGAACGAATGCTAGCGTGATGTGATGTTCACCTGCCACCTGCAGCGAGGACGCCTGAGAGGCGTTTATACATGACAGCTTAATCACCCTCTGCTGCTCCTTCAGGGAAAACAGGTCCTTCTCTGCAGAACAGAGGAACAACAGGCATTAGAGTCTGATCCATCAGCATTCCAACCAAAACCCAATGACATTCTGTGACCTTCAACCTTCCCCACATTCTTATACGATAATGTTTGGTGATTACTGACCCAGGTTAAAGCTGTAATCCGTTTTCTCAGACAGTTTCTTGTTGCAAATGTCCAGCTGCTCATCAATACCTGCAGGAAAACACCACAAGGTTCTGATCCAAACACCACATGGGAGTATTACGAGAGTCTGAGAGGAGTAATGAGAAGGTACTGATGGTGCTGACGGACAGAATAACATACTCACCCTCACAAATCCCCTTAAGAAGGTTCTGCATGATGAAAGGAGAAGATCAGTCATGTGTTATAAAATGTGAGAGATTTTACGGATTTCAATGAAGTGTGCATTGATTTGCGACATTTTACCTCATCAAAACCATCATCAGCTTCTTCTTCAAGTACTGCAACAAACAAAACAATCATTATTAAACACCTTGTGGTTCTCCAGCCACTGGATATCCAACATCTAAGCTGCACATGTGCTGTACCACATGTGCAGCACTACAGCTTTGTGCTCCGGCTCAGCTCGCATCACTACACACAGCATTCTCAATTCACTCTCAATCTGATTTAGATCTCACCTGGACATGGACCTGGACCACCTCAGTCTCAGACCTGCTACGAAACTCCAAACCAGAACCTCCACCTTTCACTTTTAGAAGCATTTTTAACAAAACCCTCATTCTAGAATTCAACCAGATCATTTTCACATCACAAAAATGATATATACACCAAATTTAGCCAAAGGTTTTGGGACACCCAACTTTTCCACACATATGTGGTTCTTCTCCAAATTACACAAAGTTGGAGACACAGTATTAGGCGTCTTTGGAAGCAGTAGCATGACATGTTCCCTTCACTTGAACTAGGAGACCCAAACCATTTCCAGCATGACAATGACCCTGTGCACAAAGCCAGCTCCATGAACATCTGCTTTCCATGGGTTGGATTTGGTGGGATCTAACCCGAGCGAAAGAGTGTTGTGAGAGTGTGTGAGAGATCTTACCTGAGCGAGAGAGTGTAGTGAGTGTGTGTAAGTGTGTGTGAGATCTTACCCACGCGAGAGTGTAGTAAGTGTGTGTGAGATATCTTACCTGCGCAAGTGAGTGTAGTGAGAGTGTAGTGAGAATGTGTGAGAGTCTAGTAAGAGTGTAAGTGTGTGAGAGTGTGTGAGAGATCTTACCTGAGCGAGAGAGTGTAGTGGAAGTGCGAGAGTGCAGTAAGAATGTAGTGAGAGTGTGTAAGAGTGTGGGAGTGTAGTGAGAGTGTAAGAGAGTAGTGAGAGTGTAAGTGTAAGAGATCTTACCCAAGCGAGAGAGTGTAGTGAGAGTGTAAGAGTGTAGTGAGAGTGTGTAAGAGTGTAGTGAGAGTGTGTAAGAATGTAGTGAGAGTGTAGTGAGTGTAGTAAGAGTTTAGTAAAAGTGTGAGACTGTAGTGAGAGTGTAGTGAGAGTGTGAGAGTGTA
>MU551601.1:54164-59164 GCA_024362625.1 Silurus asotus | reverse complement strand
GAATACCACAGCCATGTAGACTCATTTCTCTGTGTGATGACCCTCAGTCAGAGAGAACCTCGTGTGCTCCTGTGTCTGATCCATAGCTGAGGTCTACTTATCAAGTGTCCACACACATAGTGCTTCCTTTTGAACATCTCATTCCACATTTAGTCTCCATTTACTGTTAGCATGAGCTCCACTCTTCTGGGAAGATTTATTTAGCTAAGAGGCGAGACGGTGAGGAGGTGCAGAAGGTCCTGGAGTGCAGTCAGTGTTCACATTCATTACTAAAAGTGTGCAATAGGGTTGGAGCTCCATAGCAGCAGATCTTCCAACCCATTAAAAGCAGATCTTCGTGGAGCTGGCTCTGAGCACACGGCATTGTCATGCTGGAACAGGTTTGGGTCTTCTGCTTCACATGCAGTGAACATGTAGATCAGGGGTGTCCAATCTTTTTCACAAAGGGCCGGTGTAGGTGCAGGTTTTTATACCAACCAATCGAGAGCTACACCTGATGATCATTGAAAAGGAAAAGAATTCGATTTAAACAGGGAGAACGTGCTGTGGACTTGTTTGATTGGAATGAAAACCTGCACCGGTTCTTTGTGGAACAGATTGGACACCACTGATGTAGATCTTTAGTGCATCTGCCGGAGTAAACAGGTGTTCTTAATTAGGTGCTTAGTGATTGTTCTCTCTTTGTAGAAGACCATAGACGTGAATTTCCCTGGTTCCAGCTTGTCTAGAACCACTTCAGTTCACGAGGAAATGGAGGTACAGGAGAAGAGATTTCTGCTTAATCACTTCCTGACCAATGATTCATCATCAAGATCATTGAAAGCTTCATGTCTAGCAGCTTTAAGGAGCAAAGAAGCCGTTATATAAAAAGTCGCCCAGTCACATAGGAGAAGTGATTAACGGCATGGATGACCATAAATGGATATGGAGAAGTGTGTGTTGTGAAAGCCTCATGATGATGCAGAAGTTTGGTGTGGAACATCCTATTTCTCTGGGCTCTGATGTGATGCTTATCTCGATGCATGTCCAGCAATACGACACATGAGCGATACACACAACGCAGCTCCAGTGCGATACGATCCGCCCAGATAGAGAAATCGCCAAGATGTTAAACATCTTATAAACACCAACTTGTATCTGATGCACTTTTAAAAATCGATGGGAATTGGTGAATATTTCAGTCCCTACAGAACAGCAGAACCTGGTGAGGGAAATAATTGTTAAGAGTGCAGGACTGAAGAGATCTGAAGGAACACAAGCAGAGTAGAACCTGCACATGCTCATCTCATCACTTCCTGCTCTGAGAAAGAGGAAGAAGCTGCCAGATGTCTGAGATGATACGAAATGTCACAACAGAGATACCAAGACCTTTACACCTAAAACATACCAGAACACGTGCAGCATGCAGAAGCGTATAGAAACACAGGATTATAGATCCTAGAGCCATAAAGGGTCACCTGGATGTAGGTGAGCAGGTAAGAGCTCCAGTGGATGAACACTGCTGCAGTGAGGAGCTTCTTGTCCTTCACAATCAGGTGATGGTGGAAAACAAATGTTCCTCTGTTCCAAATAACTGTCCTTCATAAAGCAAAGAAAGCAACCCAGATCTGCCTGGTTCATCTCCACACCTTACCTCTGGATGGAGTTCTCTTCAGTTGGAGATACTCTGTGTGAAGATGTTCCACATCTACAGCCTAAAGATACATGAAGTTACTGAGTAACTGAAGAACTTTGAGGATGAATTTGGACTGTAATTAATATCACCAGTCTGCTCCAATGTGCTCAGGACCACAGTTTGGATGAAAAGTTCTGCATGCAAGTGTCGTTTACTGAACAGTTTATAACCTCAACACCGATGGAACTGTGGAACTGTGATCATGGACATTCGGTGACACCCAGATGAGGATCTTGATCTTTGTTCCTCAGCCCATCTCAGTGAGTTTTTCCTTCACCACAGTCACCACTGGATCACTCATTAGGGACACATCTACAAATGAACTAAAGAGATTCCTGAAACTACTGAAATAAGAGTAAGACGTGTCCACCATATTACTAAACCTGGAAGAATCCTGGAGGAACTTTAGTTGAAGAAGAAATTTTGAATGATTGTTTGAGGCTAAACAGCTCCAATTGGTGCTAAACAGCTGTGAAGCCTTCAGAAAACCACTTATCATGGTAATCTGCTAAGGGGCAAAACACTAGATTCTAGAGTGAAGGAGGAAGCTCATGTGGTCTGATGAGTCCAGACTGACCGTGTTCCAGAGTGATGGGAGCATCAGGGTAAGAAGAGAAGCCTAGTGCCTACAGTACAGTGCTGTGGGGGCAGTGTTATGGTCTGAGGGTGCTTCAGTCTCAGGTCTACATTCAACAACATTATGGGTTTAAAGTAGAATTACAGAAGGACATGTGGTGTGTCTCCTGTCCACCAGTCCTGAGCTGTAACTCCATCACTCAGCAGGCAGGCAGTAAGTGATCTCAAACATCAACTACTTCATGCTGTGTCACAGATTTCAGTTTTTTATTTATTGATTTAATTTATTTATTTAATTTATTGGGAATTAAATTTCCAAACTTTCAAACACAAAGAAACAAAAATGAAAGAAAATGTCACCAAAACACAAGTCCTTCATTATTAATGATCAAAGACGGGGAGAAAGAGGGAGAAAGAAAGGAGCAAAAAGGGAAAAAAGGTGAGAAGGGAAGATGGAGAGAAAAGGGGGAGAGAGAAAGAGAAAGTGGGGGAGAAAAAAAAGGAAGAGAGTGTAGGGTAGTGTCTAACAGCAGTGTGTGTGTGTGTGTGTGTGTGTGTGTGTGTGTGTGTGTGTGTAGAGTGAGTTTTAACTGGTTTATACTGAGACCATGTGACCCATTACATGACCATGCTCTATTTGATATCTGCAATCAGGGTCACATACTTCTCAGTCCCATCTTCTTACACGTTCTCATGATGTCTCATTTCTTCTTTTCGGGATCAT
Organism: Silurus asotus; assembly: GCA_024362625.1. Taxonomy (NCBI): domain Eukaryota; kingdom Metazoa; phylum Chordata; class Actinopteri; order Siluriformes; family Siluridae; genus Silurus; species Silurus asotus. The sequence goes on along the minus strand of MU551601.1, from coordinate 56,189 downwards.
TTGGTCACAGTAAGATCTGATCTTCTCACTGTTCCAAAACACACCTTTATAATGATCAGGCCTTTTCTCCAGACTGAAGGTCTGGATCTGATCGCACTGCTGCTCTCAGAAAAGAAAGCATGAGATGTTCTCCAGGAAGTTCCTGAGAAGCTCTGGGGTGCATATACACACACCTGTGAGGAGTTTAATATGGTGTGTGTGTGTTATGGGTTCTGCTTGATGTCCTCCTTGGTGTGGTTCTTCTGGTGAGCCCTGAAGCTGCCCAGGTAGGTGAAGCCCTGGTCGCAGATGCTGCAGCGGTAAGGTTTCTCTCCAGTGTGGACACGCAGGTGTGTTTTAAGGACGTCGGGTCGGGCGAAGGTTTTGGGACACTGGGAGCAGCTGTATGGGCGTTCTTTAGTGTGAACGCGTTCGTGCTGCTTCAGGTTGATGCGGTAGAAGAAGGAGTTCCCGCAGAAGGAGCACTGGAAGGGTCTCTCACGTTTCTCCCCCACGTGGATGCGCTTGTGCGTGTAGAAGTGACGCGGGTCCGAGAAGCCTTTCCCACAGTGGTCACACAGGAAGGGTTTCTCGCCCGTGTGCGTGCGCTCGTGCCGGTCGCGGTTGACCTTCTGCCCGAAGGTCATGTCGCAGTAGGAGCAGGAGTAGGGCTTCTCGCCCGTGTGGACCCTCTGGTGCTGCTTCAGAGCGCTGACGGTGATGAAGCCCTTCTCGCACACTGAGCACACGTACGGCTTCTCGTTGGTGTGGACGCGCTCGTGCTTCTTCAGGTGAGTCTTGTGGTAGAAGCACATCTGGCAGTACGCGCACCGGAACGGCCTCTGCCCTGTGTGGATGCTCTGGTGGCATTTCAGGTTTCCTTTGGTTTTGAAGCAGTTCCCGCAGAGCTCGCAGCGGAACGGTTTGTCCCCGCTGTGGGACTTCATGTGGACCTTCAGGGCGGAGTGAGTGGGGTAGCCTTTCTCACACACATCACACACATGAGGACGTAGCGTCTTCTGCTTCACGCGGTTCTCGTGCATCTTCATGTGTCGCGTCAGGAACGCTGCAGACATCAGCTCCTGTCCACAGATGGTGCAGGGGGTCACCGTCTTTATCCCACTCTTCTTCTTTTTCTTCTTCTTCTTCTTGTTCTCCTCCCCATTATGCTTCACTGAGGGCTTCCCTTCTTCATCACAGGACTCACTGTGGCCTCCTGCAGGAGCTGAGAGACACAAGCAGTAATTGAGCAGGGATGTGGGGTCTGCTGACAAACTCACCAAATCAACAATTTACCAAATGATAAAATCCTCCAGAGGAGACCCAGAACTCTGTACAAATATATTACACCAACACACAACCAAATACCACACACAGGGCAGAACTGGGCAATTATCCACCAAAGATAAACATCAAGAAACATCTCAAACTCACTGACCCTCAACTTGCACTATTCTAAAGCCCTGAAATACAAATACCCCTCAACTCACACCATTCTAAAGCCCTGAAATACCCCTACCCCTCAACTCACACTATTCTAAAGCCCTGAAACACAACTACCCCTCAACTCACACCAATCTAAAGCCCTAAAATACCCCTACCCCTCAACTCAAACCAATCTAAAGCCCTGAAATACCCTTACCCCTCAACTCAAACCAATCTAAAGCCCTGAAATACCAATCTAAAGCCCTGAAATACCCTTACCCCTCAACTCAAACCAATCTAAAGCCCTGAAATACCCCTACCCCTCAACTCACACCAATCTAAAGCCCTGAAATACCCCTACCCCTCAACTCACACCATTCTAAAGCCCTGAAATACCCCTACCCCTCAACTCACACTATTCTAAAGCCCTGAAATACAACTACCCCTCAACTCACACCAATCTAAAGCCCTAAAATACCCCTACCCCTCAACTCAAACCAATCTAAAGCCCTGAAATACCCCTACCCCTCAACTCACACCAATCTAAAGCCCTAAAATACCCCTACCCCTCAACTCAAACCAATCTAAAGCCCTGAAATACCCCTACCCCTCAACTCACAC
>MU551601.1:35934-51401 GCA_024362625.1 Silurus asotus | reverse complement strand
TCTGTCTATCTATCTATCTATCTATCTATCTATCTATCTATCTATCTATCTATCTATCTATCTATCTATCTATCTATCTATCGATCTATCTATCTCTATCTATCTATCTATCTATCTATCTATCTATCTATCTATCTATCTATCTATCTATCTATCTATTATCTATCTATCTATCTATCTATCTATATCATTATTATTTTTACTTTCATTTCCTCTTATGATTGTTTGTTTGTTTAATATGTTATTATTAGATTCGTTTTGGCTCTTTTTTATTTGGTAGAGCACAACGACCTAAAGAAACAGAGAGAAGTATGATAAAAGCACATTTTTGTGGTGTGTGATGAGATCCTCGTGATGGGACTCATCTTGGCTGGAATGCTGAGGAAGTAAACCTGGAATGTTAAAACTCTTTTAATGAAACTATACTGATGTGTGAGTTGAAGAGATGCTAGATGCCCCGCAGTTGCTGCTCCTCCTCCTTAACCCTGTACCTAAGCCGGCCCCAGAAAAGAACAGTTGGGACAAATGTGTCTTCAATGGACCAACACCACGGGGACATCATTCTGCAGAGCAAGCCAGCCAGCCCGCTGGGGATTCACTAATGTGTGTGCCATTGTTTCTCTGAGTATGATGGTGCTGCATGTTGTTTTAAGGGCTTAAACCTTCCCAATGAGCCCTTTGTGTGAGGATCTTACCCTCAGCTGGCTCTTGCCCTCGGGTGATGTTGGACAAGATGGAGTGCTTTAAAGCCCTGGGCTCTCTGGCAATTATGGACCCTTGAGTCTATTATCCTCTGATTGAAAGATTTCCCAGAACTGTCACGAAATTTCTAAATAAACATAAATAATTTTATAATTAATGGACATTACAGTTTCTCTCAGCTGCTTTGGAGCGTTTCTCAAGTCTTCCTTAATATTTGCAAACCAGTAAGTGCATTCTCAAAACAATTTGCACAAACAGCACAACACATTGGATTTCTTGCAAAAGCCTGTTTTTGTTTTTTCTCCAAATCCTTAGTTCATCTCTAAAAATAAGTATTTGTGTCAATGAACATGTCATTCCCAACTAAATGAAAACTCATTGTCATTGTTTACAAACAAGATCGTCAAAATGTGTAGGCATGTTTTCAGTATGACGCTGCACAGTTTCAGGATTTCTAGATATAAACTACAGTTTGGATTACAGTGACTGAAAATGCACAAACGTTTATTTTCTTCTGTACGGCATCTATGAATTTCAACCGCTCAAAGCTATTTTTTTTGATTGCATATTTGATTTATATTGATTGCAAGAGTCCAGACAGGATTCACACTTTTTCAGTACTGTAATAGTGTCTGTTTGTTTCTTGGTTGTTCATCCATTTTAAGAAATTGTATTTCTGTGTTTCGCTCTTTCAGTCACAATATTCACCTTTGACCTGTTTTAAAGAACTTGTTGATTATTGGTTGATCTGATGCCGTTCACTCTCCTTCATTAGTGACATTCAAGATTCATCTGCACAATTGAAAAATTTAAGTCACATTTACAAAAAAAAAGTTAAATCGAAATTTTTGAAGACAGATTATGACATCTGGTTTAACCATTTTGCATTCAGTGACTTATGCTATAAACTGATGCCAAGATGTTTTGTGGGTTAAGATTATTAACCAGTATAATATATTTTGATTAACATGACAAACAACTGATAATGTAGAAAACAGCAGACACTCGTGCACAATCAATTAATTAAATGTACAAAACCATTCGCAATTTGATCAAAGCAACAAGAAATGCTTTTATGATGTGAACAAATGACTAAATGATCAAGTAGTATTGAGAATTTCATTTCTGATTTAGAAAATGCTCCAAAGCAACTGAGAAAAACTGTAAAAGGCACCTTGTTTGCTGAATTTAGCGCTAGCTCTCTGCAGCAGTGCAGTGTTTTGGGTTATGATAATGTAATGATGGGCCATAAGAGACTTCAGTCAGCCAGCCATTCTGGGTTTTTATAGCGTAGCACATTTTATGGTCCTCATAGTTCAAAAGGCCATGGCCCTTCACCTCCAGTTTTGTGTTTCTTGCTTTCTTTAATCGAAACGCAATGTTAGGCATTGATCTTATTTTATTGCATTGATCTCATTTTTTCTCATGACCCATCATTTTATTCAAATATTGAAAATGTTTTAAAATAAAGCCATTTGGGGATGACTTGCTCATAAAGACTGCATTCCTGCACCGCTAAAAGTTGAGCCCTGTTCCTGGGAAAATCTATGAAGTCTGTAGTGCTTAAAATGTGGGTTTGTTGTCCAGGATTTGTCAGAGGTCACTAGCCAGAAGGCCCAAGATAACCATTAGACCAAACGATGAGGCTATTCTCTCTCCTCTGCTGTGTAGCAATGAGGGAATATCTATCATGAGGCAGGCTAACAACAGTCACCAGCACCATTTTAAAAATGTGGTGATTCATAATGGGCTAAAAGGTCATGTCAAGTGACATGTTAGTATTTCACTTTAAGTTTGATTAAAGATTTTTTGAAAATATGGGGAAAACGACTCAATAGCAGTGCGGCCCTCCGTCCTCTCCAGAGCGGCGCTTCTATATTTCTTGCAGAAATCGATAAGATGAGAAGTGAAGAAGCGATTGCGGCTCACCTAGGGCACACTCCTCTTACATGTATCCTCCTCTTGTAGAAGTGTCAAGAGTGCATTCCTAATACAAATTCCTATAATTAATTGTCCTCAACTATAAAAAGTTTTCATGCTTATTCGTTTAATGTGATTAATTACTTATTGAGCAACATCATCAGACACCAAAAGACAAGACTGTGCTTTCTTTTTCATTTGATTCAGACTGGACTTTTACCTTAACAGGATTAGTCTATGAAGTCTATGGAGGCTTGCTCTTGTTTTTACTCAAATGAATATTTACTCCTGTCGCCAAACAGCACACCGTCCAAGCAGTAATATGAATGTAACTGTACGCACGCTCAAGGGAATCCGGTCACAAGCCGCAATTACCTCTGGCCCGGCTGTAATGGGAAACAAATTTGTGGGAATATTGCTGGCCATCCGTCTTTATTTACACGCGTGGTAATGAGGCTCAGTGTTAATCTGGCTCCAAGGAGCTGCGGTGTTCAGACCACGGCACTGCCTTAAGCAAGCAGCGGCCTGGGGATAAATCAATCGCTCACTCCTCTCCTCTTCCTCATATTGATCAGCTACTCAGCTAGATGGATGCTTTTTACAACTGGATCCTGATACTTTGAAAACTCAATTACCAACAGAAGGACAATGGCTTTTTTTGTGTGGTCTGCCTAAAAAGATTAAAGAAAATGTATAAAAAATGCAACTTAAAGAGATGGCTAAATGTCACGTTAAGGGAGCCGTATCGCTGGGGCCATTGTAGTGACTCTAGACAGCCGTAGACTGGGCTGCTCTGTGTTGTGATATATGTGGACATAAACTAAATATGCTCACATTTTTCTCTCAGTATTATTGCCTTTCCACACTCCATAGCTGGGTGGATTTGCAATGTGTCATGGAGATGAGAATTATTGATATTATTATGTGCACTATAATACCATCCATTACATCATTAATCAGTGATACAGGTTCAAATTAATTATTTGATGTTTCTTTTCTTTTCTTTTCTTTTTTACAGCAGAATGGTTGGATTTTAAATAGGTTACATAAATGCTTTACCAGGCTCATTAGTGATTAGTCAGTCTATCAAGATAATCTTGGAAATTTGTATTTATTTTGGTAGTATGAAATTCCAAATATATTCTAAATGACTGCTAAATTATTGTTTTAGCTTGGTTTTGTCATTAGTTCAATTATAAGCGCTCATGTTAATCCTATGTGTTTCAATGCTACAAAATCTGTACACTATATGGACCAGATTATTTTTCAAAGTACACCCTGTATGAATTTCTGTAAATTTGACTATGTGATGATTTAAGGTATGAATAAGATGTTTATTGTATTGTATTCTATTGAATTGTAATGGAAGGAATCCTGGGAACCCTGAAAAAAAAGAACGGACACAGATTATATTAAATTGTTTTAATAAAAAAAACTTTTAGTGTAATTTAGGGTTTGCATAGGCTCCATTTAAGTGCTTTTATCCTCCTACAATGCATTTAATGTTGGAATGGTATAGCTAGGAAAATAGTTAAATGTTTCTGCTTGGTTGCTGTTAAATTCACTAATTTCAAGAATAAACAAATTGTACATTTTGGTATGTTTTCATTACAGTTAATTATATATCAATGTTTGATCTGTATATGAAAACGCATACCATTAGTGATAACTCATTAGTGCCACATACTGGCTAAGTCTTGCCATTGTTTTACCATGTAGGAAAAAGATCAGAAAACTAAAAGGTAATAGTTGTAATCAGCTTAATATGGCATGACAGCACTGCTATGCATTCACGTCCTAAAGCAAGAAAGATCAAGACAGAGAGACAGACCCAAACTGGATTACTGATTAACTGTGTTTGTAGCAGGGCCAACACAAAGGTGCAGTGTCCCACTGGCCTGGACTTCCTAAGAGTGAGCATAGGATGCAGGAGGTTGACACACAGAAGAATAAAGGGATGGGGGGGTGTCCCCATGGCAGCTCCCAGGAGGGATGTAGCTACGTCCCGTCTGGCTTCCCCACTGAGTTCCAAAATGAACAAGGATCTCTGCACCTGAGCAGGACAAGAAGCAGCCTTGGGCAGTCCAGAGATGTTTCCTCAATTCTCCTCTTTTCTACCCCTGTTCCATAGCTCTCTCTCTCTCACCCAACACCTATAAAAAGCCGTTTGCTCTTTTTCCTTAACTCTCTCTTTCTGCCAAAACCTCCCCTCCTTCTGTCTCCTGACCCATATGGGCTCCCACTGCAATATAAACTTGGCTGTCACAGGAGCTTTTGTGATGTGGAAAACTTGCCATTTTAGGAGACAGCTTGATAAATGCAGAGAGTGGCAGAACAGTGTGCTCCTCTAGCCAGACTCCTCACAGAGCCCGCTGGCCACAAAGAGGAAGGGGAGGGAAGGGGGCATGCAGTGACTTTCTCAAGGATAATGAGCTACTGAACGATGGCTGAACTGTTGCCGTCAACCTGCCCTTCTGCTATCGGCTAATTAGATAATTAGCGAGGTCCTAATTACAGGATCAAGGTGCAGGGAAACAATTAACACAAAGTATCGCCACATAAAACCGAAATGTACGTCCTGCCAGAGCATATTTAATTCCTCCCTTTATCTGGGTACGAGTCGCCATCTAAATAACTACATCCCACACACAAAAGACTATTTAATAAGCCCTAGATTTAGTGGATGGATGATGCCATTTGCAAAAGGTTAATGTTGCGAACAGATAACTCAGTTTAGGCTTCGAGAAAAATCAACCGCAAGGGCAAGTAATCTCTACGTGCAAATTTTGTATGTAAATGTGTTGCTAAGTAGCCTCATCATCTTTGTAAATAATCATTACATGCTGCTGCATCCTCCTTTTCTCCAGCGTGCGAGCCTCCATTATCGCACCGAGGAAGAGCGGCTTAAAAAACAGCAAAGGCAGAGAAGGAAAAATGAAGAGCACGTATCCACATGCTCCCATAAACACAAAACGTGCGTGGCAGAGAAAGAGAGCATGAGTAAGGCGAGAAAATTGAGCCTAACAGCCTGATTCTTAACTATTATTTATCCATTATGGGGAGCGAATAGAACCCGTGTGCTGCTCAGCGGCGGAGAATTAGAAAAGATTTGTGGGCTTTACGAGGCCCTGTCCTCCCATCCACAGCCTGCGGAGCTCCCAGGGGCTGCCACAGTACCGCTGCCTCAGCTTGTCTGATCATTTATCCATAATTAGAAAATTAATATTTTAGATGGCGCTATGATGAACCCATTATGGTGATGGGCCCTGATATCAATTATAACTTCAATTTCAATTTCACTTACAGCCTCAGCAAATGGGCCCTGCTGGTCGGGCGAGCGCTGATGGGGGCCGCGGCTTGCTGAGCGTGACGAATACAGATCGCTGCACATTAGGATGAGCAATTATTTGAACATGTATAAAAACTATTTACAAGCAATGTAATTGACCGGGGTCAGAAGGAGATGCCGGGTACAGAAAGAAAGGGGGGAAAATGGACAGGTTGACAAATTTTTGTTCCAAAGCAAGAGAGGGGATTTATTAATTTCTGTGTCTGTAATTGAATTTTTGAAGGGTTCTTGTTAAAGCCTGTGTGGTTTAGCTCATCACGGCATGCTGACCTCCCATAGATTTCACCCTCGCAGTCCTCTCAGCTCACGGGAAGGACGCTGAGAGAATCTGAGCAGTAAAAAAAAGAAGGAACGGCAGTAAAGACATTATAAAAATGAAGAGCAGCACAGATTCGCACATTATCACAAAATAATAATCATGTAAAGTCAAAACACAAGTAAAACAGATTATATACATATTATATATCATATTATATTAACACTTTATATTATATAGACAGGCCTATATTGTGTACATTATCATATTATATTATAATATAATAATAATATATCATATCATATTATTTTATATTATATTATATCATAATAAATTATATTATATTAAATATACTAAAAAATTAATTCCTTCTGTATTTTTTTAATAACATTAAATCATGTATATAATACTATATAATATAATTGAGTATAGCATTATTATATAATGATAATAATAAAATCCATATAACGTATGCAATCCTTTATGGTTATACTTAATACTTACTAGCTACATAAACCTTTATTTTATATTATATTGATATTTTTGAAACACATTGATGCAATACAGAGTATAACGTTATACTGAAGCACATAACTCATTATAATAATTGGCATAAACATGTACAAAATGCTTATAAGCATATATTATTATAGCATTTATTGATTATAACTACACTTTATGTAAATCTTGTTTGTACAATGCATTGTACATACATTTAAAAGTATTTATAATACATGATAAATACAAATGTAATATTATAATAATATCTATATAATATAAAACCTTATAAAGACACACATAACCTTTTAAATAGCTGGAACTTCAGCTAGCACTACTTTAAATACTGAAAATAATAGCAACATTCTGTGAATCCGTTATTAATAATGCATTATAGGGGATATATCAGTAATAAAGTACATAAAACTTGATACTTGATACAACTTACCCACACATATATAAATGCTTTTAAATAGTTATAAATAATGAAAATTGTTATTATAATAATTGGCGTAAACTAAAAGTTTAATAAGTAATTACAGATTCTTTGCCTGATGCTAATACCTTGTGAATCCTGTATACATAATGACTTATAAATACACATATAATGCATTATAGAACATATACCTATCAAACAAATTACAAAAGATTTTTTGACCCTAATAATTATGATCCTTTTAGTCATAATACTTTATTAATACACTTAATACACTCACATAATGAATTGTTTAATGTGTATAATTAAGAATATAACACATCTAATAACATCTATTAATCTTAAATGAAATAGGATAATAATATTTTATATACACTTTAAAAACGTTTGTTATAGTTACATAATGCTAGTTATAGTTACACATACAGTAAGTACAGTACATAACACATAAGCATATGACATAAGGATGAAGTCAGGATATGTAAGACATTATTAAGACTGTTGTAATGCAATATAAACATGGTCTTGTTTAGTACCTGTTGTGTACCATGTGTGAATTTCCTGCACAATATATATTATAAGGCACTTTGTTATAGTGCTTTATGAGCTTAAAAGGTTTTATGTAAACTCACATTATAAAGACATTGTCTTATTTTGTGTATTATTTATGTAACTAATATGCATGAGAAATTATATTAATTTGTGCCAGATGTTATAAGATGTTTTGGATTACATATGTATTTATAAAGCATGAAAGAGAATATAGGATTATATAGGTTTTCTTTCTGTAGCGTTCCAATAATTTATGTATATTCGTAGGAACACTGTGTGGGAAGTGAAAATGCTCCTTAAATGGTACAACTGTTAATCCCAGGGATGTACACCAGGTCATTTTAAAGCCAAACAGATATAAAAGGTCAAATAGGTAATGCAGGGTAAATACGTAATGCAATGTGTCATTTTATTTATCATTTATTCCAAATGTTTCACAAATTCCATCACGGCAATAGAAAATGAACTACTCATTCAAAATGATACCCAAATTATGTAATACTGTCCACATTTGCTTTCAATTGCTGCACTGTAATTGCATGATGAACAAAGCATCCCCTATATATCCTGGACTTTATTTCTTTATTCGCTCCTGTATGTTGGCGTATTTCTAAACTGTATTACAAACAGCATCTTTAATTTGGCCAATTTCCCCAAAATGAACTGTGATTAAGCTCTGCTTATTATTTACACATTTTTCATAACACACAGCTTATTGCTCAAAGGCATGCCGTGCTGTCGTGTGTCTCATTCATCACAAGGCTTTAGAGGGGGAAGAAAATGTCCCTTATAAAGGTCTATCGTTTCAGGCAGTCGTTCTCTCAGAGGGGGACTGATGTTGCTGTTTAACACACAAATCCCCTTCTTTCTGCCCAAATGTCCCCCATCTGGGGCTCTAAAGATCCATACACAGCCCCCACCTCCTTCCTTTACCTCTCAGTCCCTACCACGTGCACACATGTATACATTCACACACACACATACACACACGCTCCGACCCCCCGGAACACACGCAACTTGTTTTTCACATGTCAGTTTAATTGTTCACTGTCAGGGGCAGAGCAGCGGATAACAAGCTTAGCAAATGATGTCTGCTGTTGCTACACATTGATTAATATTTTACATGTTATTATCCTCTGTCTATTACAACAGCAAATTAAACTATAAATCACCCCCTCCGCCGGTGTCACCCAATCATAAATCGTGGCTCTCTTCTCCCCGTGCCTGCCACTGTGCACTAGCGTGCAAGGTCCCTCTGCTTTTCACGAGACAGCAAAGTGGCAAAAATAGGCCTGTGTTCTTTGGACTGAGTTATGGACCAGTCATGGGCACTGTATACATCGGACCAGTGAAAAATGGAGAGTTTGTTCTACTATTAAGCAAAAGAAAAGCAGACTTCCTTATGTACCAAATCTGGAGTGTTAAACACATTATAGAGTTTTATATATTTTTTTTTATTACTATACCAATGCTTTGTTTTTTATATTATATTGAAATAAAGTGTAAAGTAATTCCTTTTCTGTAATAATAAGTACAATAAAATAACCAAGGGTATATTTCTAATACTATCTAAACCACCTCATCCAGGGAGTATTCCCACTTCCCACACACAGTGTTCCCAGGATAGGTTCTGTATATCCAGAGAAACCTTTCCGGGATAAAACACTTGCTTAATATAAATTACTCAATAGATAATAATAAAGCAATAATATATAAATAATGAATAGATAAAACAAATAAATGATAAATGAACATAAGTATAACAATGAATATAAATTCTGAATAATTTAATAATGAATGCAATTTGTTAATATAGTGTTTTTTTACATTGTATTCATAATACCTTATAATTGCCTGGCATTAGCCTGAATAAATTCCCATTCTGTATAAGCCTTAATGTTGCTTCACATAACGATAAGATTATATTTTTAGAAAGCGGTATAACAACTTTTTATACAACAGGGTTAGACAACAGCATTCTAATTAACAGAAATTATAATATTTTATGTATTTAGTTGTTTTGAAGTATAGGCATTTCCAAACCTTGTGAACATTTACAGTGTATAGGACAGTAATATTCATACTATAGAATATTATTAATGCATTTACGAAGCACTATGAATAAAGGGTCCACATAACATTTTGCATTTCACTATAAAAAAATTTGTATATATGACATATAAGCATTATATGTATACAGTACAGTATTGTGCAGTGTATATACCTGCAAGTAAGCTATACAAGTTTATGTGTGCTACATTTATTATAGGCATAAGATGCATTTCTTATGTATTAGGATTCATCTTCTATGCTTCTTGCCACCTATAAAGTATTGTGTAATCCAGGTTCCTGCATGTGCACACAACTGGCATAAAAAGGATATTCAAATATATGAACGTTTTGTATGTTTATGTACATAAAATAAGTATTAACTGGAACCTAATCAAAAAAGCAATTAGGGCATTTACTATTTCTTAGTAAAAAGGCCATGAGGGATAAAAGAAAGAGAAAAAGAATTCATTTGTGTTTATGTGTCAGAATGTGATGTGAGGCTACAGATCAATCCTCTATTAAAGAAAATAGAAATTCAGTTGTGATTGTGAATAAATAGTTTTTACTCCCACTTTAGGATCTATTTCTCCTGGATATCCTCAGAAATATCAGATGACCTTTTTACTGTCATTTCTTTCCTCATTTTCACTCACTGGCCAGCAAATCTGTTGGCCCCTGTTCCTCTGAAAGCTAAAAATCAATTTATACAGTCGTCGTGCATGCGGAGACAGGGAATGGGACGGCCATGCAGCCATAATGACATGGCCAATTGCATTGTGTTAGGAGACAAGGGGTCAAAAGGGATCTGTGCACAGCGGATGGGGTGCTTTGTTCACTGTGGCAGCATTAAGGCAGTATTACACGCAGGGTCGAGTGACCGTACCAACAGGAGGCCGCATCAAGCCCATCCCATCATCACTCTGGGAGATGAGCGTGACATAGAAACTGACATTACCAAGAATGGGAGAAGGGGTGCACAGAGATCTAAATCCACGGGACCCCCGCCACCGCTCCAAAAACGCCTCGCAGTTCACCTTCTGATAGGAGACAGTGACCTCTCCTAAATCCCATTTTCAGAAGGGCAGGAACAAAAGCATTTTCATCCACAACTGCCCTCTATAAGTTAGCCCCTATTCACGCGTGAAGCGAGGCATTCTCATTTGTATACGGATTCACGGAGCATCATTTATTTATTTATCTACCAAGCGGATGTCGCTGAAGAAGGCAATACTCACTGGCTGATCCTACTTAAGCCCCATGGATCTCTTGCAGATAAAGTCCCTTTGGGCTCCCCAATGATTTATCAATTTGCAATGTTTATTAAGATGGCTTTGCCGTTCCTGCGTAGCATTCCATACCACCTGTTGCTAAGACCTGGCATGTTGTGAAGGTCAGTCAGTGTAAGACTTTTGTGGCAAAGTGCAGGTGAGTGTGTGACATGCAGCTTGTCCACTGGAGTCCATAGATCTGGGGTTAAGTCATCTGCCCTGATTTGATCGCCTTCTCCATTTTACAATAATTACTGCACACAAATTACAACTTTATCAACTTTCTCTAGAGATGCCATTGAGAATCTATGGCTAAAGGTTCGTGTCATGGCCTTGCATCTGACAGCATTTTGGCCTTTCAAACTGGAGCTTAAAGCTTGGATCGAGGTTGGGATCAGATTTATAGAAAACTATTTGGAACTAGTGGTTCACAAAGTTTCTTTTTAATTATCATTACTTTAATCTAAAATGAAAATTATTTATTGTATGATAGGTAAGAATTTCTAAGATATTTCGATATCTAGTCCCGAGAGCTTTAAAAATGTCTGTAATGACACCTAAAGCACTGTCTTACTTTCTGGCTTACACACAAAACAGCAATGAGCAGCAGGATGTAGGATCTGGTGGAGATGTGACAGGCTGGAATCTTAGTAAAGTGAGCTAGCAGTAGTGACAGACTGATGAGTTGGTGTTTTGAAACAATAGCCGGTGAAGCCGATGTGTGAGGTGGCTGTCAAAGGACCCGTGATTACACACCTGACCCCTTCATCCTTGCCCGCTCTCCACCACCGACACTTCTGTCACTACGCCTGCCATTCTCCTTTTCAATGTGCCAGCCAGGGCAAGTGCAGCTATTATTATATATATATATATATATTATATTATTATTATTATTTGTATATATATATATATATTTTATTATTATTATTATTATTTTTATTATTATTATTATATTTATGATGATGATGATGATGATGATGATGATGATGATAGAATGTGGCACTATTTAATAACAGGTCTACAGAAGGTGCCACAACATTCACTTCATTCTTTATTCTGTCTCTATGTTTGGATTCATGTGGGCCTGATGTCTGAAAAGGGAAGTTCTCTCTGATCAATCTGAGGAACCCATCAGTGGCTGAAGCCTTAGTAGCTATCACACACACCTTCTGAGTGTGTTATGGCTTCTGTCTCTTCCAGTGCAGACACAAGGTGTGAGATGATGGTCATGGACGGATCGGTTCCTGCTGACCATGAGCATGAAGATGGAAATCACAGAGCAGGTGGAGCTTCAGAACAGCTGCTTCTCCTCCATCCTGCTGTTTTCTCCTACACAGGCGTGTGCTTTTAGCTTCTGTTTGTGCTTTTATTTCTAATCACTTTTGTATTAAGTATTTCAATTTCAGTGAACTTGTTAAACTGTGGTCTTGTAGTAACACTTTATATTTCAGTTACAAACTCTAAATCATGCAGAATTTAATTTCTCACTGATATAACCTTTATAAACTATGTAATGGCGCCACCTACAGTTGATAGATTGTTTTCTTTATGTTTTTAATGTAAGTTTAATGTATTTTATCTTGACAGCTTTTTGATCACGTGATGCTGTTAACCGGTTTGTATGTCTGGAAGCATGAAGTAAACAAATACCACATTTATTAGTAGTAGCATTATGTGGTTGTTGCTGGTGTTGGTAGTTTTGGTGTTGGTGGTTGTGGTGTTGCTGTTACTGTTTGTGGTGTAGGTGGGTGTGTTGGTGTTGGCTGTGATGGTGTTGCTGGTTGTGATAATTTTGGTGGTTTTGCTGTTGGTGGTGTTGATGGTGGTGGTGTAGGTGGTTGTGTTGGTATTGTGGTGCAGATGGTGGTAAAGATGTTGATGTTGGTTGTGGTGTTGTTGGTCGTTGTGGTGTTGCTGTTGATGGTGTTGGTGTTTGTGGTGTTGATGGTGGTGGTGTTGTTAGTGGCTGTATTTATTTTGGTTGTGGTGTTGGTGGTGGAGTTGATTATAGTGGTGTAGGTGGTTGTGTTGGTGTTGGTTGTGGTGTAGATGGTGGTAATGGTGTTGGTGGTGGTTGTGATATTTTTTTGTGGTGTTGATAGTGTTTATGGTTGTGACAAAATTGGCTGTATAGGTGGTTGTTTTGGTGTCGGTTGGGGTGTTGGTGGTTGTGGTGTTGGTGGTGATGTTGGTGGCTGTGGTGTTGATCGTGGTGATGGTGGTGAGGGTGCTGGTGTTTGTGGTGTTGATGGTGGTGGTTGTGGTATTGATTATGTTGATGGTTGTGATGTTGGTTGGGAGTTGATGGTGTTAATGCTGTTGATGGTGGTTGTGGTATTGATGGTGGCAATAATGGTTGTGGTATTGATGATGGTAATGGTGGTTGTGGTATTGATGATGTTGATCGTGGTGATGTTGTTGATGGTGTTGTGGGTGGTTGTGGTATTGATGATAGTAATGGTGGTGATGGTGTTTGTGGTGTTGATGCTGTTGTCGGTGGTTGGGGTATTGATGGTGGTTGTAGTATTGATGACGTTAATGGTGGTAATGTTGGTTGTGGTGTTGATGGTGGTGGTTGTGGTGTTAATGGTAATGGTTCTGTTGGTGGTTGTGATGCTTATGGTGATGGTGGTGTTGGTGGTTGTGGTGTTTATTGTGGTGGTTGTGGTGTTTATGGTTATGGTTGTGGTGTTAATGTTGATGGTGGTGATGGGGGTTGGAGTGTTTATCGCGGTGGTTGTGGTGTTAATGGTGATGGTGGTGTTGGTGGTTGTGGTGTTAATGGTGATGGTGGTGTTGGTGGTTGTGGTGTTTATTGTGATGGTTGTGGTGTTAATGTTGATGGTGGTGATGGGGGTTGGAGTGTTTATCGCGGTGGTTGTGGTGTTAATGGTGATGGTGGTGTTGGTGGTTGTGGTGTTTATTGTGATGGTTGTGGTGTTAATGTTGATGGTGGTGATGGGGGTTGGAGTGTTTATCGCGGTGGTTGTGGTGGTGATTGTGGTGGTGGTTGTGGTGGTTGTGGTGTTAATGGTGATGGTGGTGTTGGTGGTTGTGGTGTTTATTGTGATGGTTGTGGTGTTAATGTTGATGGTGGTGATGGGGGTTGGAGTGTTTATCGCGGTGGTTGTGGTGTTAATGGTGATGGTGGTGTTGGTGGTTGTGGTGTTAATGGTGATGGTGGTGTTGGTGGTTGTGGTGTTTATTGTGATGGTTGTGGTGGTTGTGGTGTTAATGGTGATGGTGGTGTTGGTGGTTGTGGTGTTTATTGTGGTGGTTGTGGTGTTAATGGTGATGGTGGTGTTGGTGGTTGTGGTGTTTATTGTGGTGGTTGTGGTGTTAATGGTGATGGTGGTGTTGGTGGTTGTGGTGTTTATTGTGATAGTTGTGGTGGCTGTGGTGTTAATGGTGATGGTGGTGATGGTGGTTGGAGTATTTATCACAGTGGTTGTGGTGTTAATGGTGATGGTGGTGTTGGTGGTTGTGGTGTTTATTGTGATGGTTGTGGTGGTTGTGGTGTTAATAGTGATGGTGGTGTTGGTGGTTGGAGTGTTTATCGTGGTGGTTGTGGTGTTAATGGTGATGGTGGTGTTGGTGGTTGGAGTTTTTATTGTGGTGGTTGTGGTGTTAATGGTGATGGTGGTGTTGGTGGTTGGAGTGTTTATCGTGGTGGTTGTGGTGTTAATGGTGATGGTGGTGTTGGTGGTTGTGGTGTTGATGGTGTTGGTGGTTGTGGTGTTTATTGTAGTGGTTATGGTGTTAATGGTGATGGTGGTGTTGGTGGTTGTGGTCGTGGTTTGTGGTGTTAATGGTAATGGTGGTTGTGGTGTTTATTGTGGTGGTGTTGGTGGTTGTGGTGTTTATTATGGTGGTTGTGGTGTTTATGGTGATGGTGGTGTTGGTGGTTGTGGTGTTTATGGTGGTGATGGTGGTTGTGTTGTTTATTGTGGTGTTTGTGGTGTTTATGGTGATGGTAGTGTTGGTGGTTGTGGTGTTTGTTGTGGTGTTAATAGTGATTGGGGTTGTGGTGTTTATTGCGGTGTTTATGGTGATGGTGGTGTTGGTGGTTGTGGTGTTTATTGTGGTGGTTGTGGTGTTTATGGTGATGGTGGTGTTGGTGGTTGTGGTGTTTATGGTGATGGTGGTGTTGGTGGTTGTGGTGTTTATTGTAGTGGTTGTAGTGTTAATGGTGATGGTGGTGTTGGTGGTTGTGGTGTTTATTGTGGTGGTTATGGTGTTTATTGTAGTGGTTGTGGTGTTTATTGTAGTGGTTGTGGTGTTTATTGTGGTGGTGTTGGTGGTTGTGGTGTTTATTGTGGTGGTTGTGGTCTTTAATGTAGTGGTTGTGGTGTTAATGGTGATGTTGGTGGTTGTGGTCGTGGTTTGTGGTGTTAATGGTGATGGTGGTTGTGGTGTTTATTGTGGTGGTGGTGG
>MU551601.1:20934-30934 GCA_024362625.1 Silurus asotus | reverse complement strand
TGTGTGTGTGTGTGTGTGTGTGTGTGTCAGGAGCTGATTACAAACACGTCTTTGGCAGAGCTGGAGAAGCAGCTAAAGGAGCAGCCTTTCAGAGCCCCCAGAGTTGGTCAGTGAGACTGAGTTATAAATAACAGCTTCTGTGCTGGAGCTTTGTGTAAGATTTGGGGTTTTAGGAAGGTGAACTGTCTGGGTTACTTTGTGTGTTTGAGGAAAGTTTAAGGTGTGTGTGTGTGTGTGTGTGTGTGTGTGTGTAGAAAGTTCTGAGGGATTTCAGAGTTATGACACTGCATCTGAGCAACTGCATGAAGCTGGCTATGATGCTTACATCACTGGGCTCTGCTTCATCTCCATGGCCAACTACCTAGGTAGGTGTGTGTGTGTTTGCTACATCAACTCTTGTATCATAAGAACACCAGCACTCAGAACATGTTCATTCTCTTAGGTTCGTTCCTCACACCTCCAAGAGCTCACATCTCTGCTCGCTCCAAACTCATTGAGCCCTTCTACAACAAGTAAGGACTTCTTCCTTCTATCTTTACTTTCTTTCTTTTTTTTCTTTCTTTTTTCTAAACAAAGTTGTGTTGCAGGTTGTTCCTCATGAGGGTGGCTGATATTCCTTACCTGAACATTAGTGGACCAGACTGTAAGTCAGAAGCAGAACTTGTGCTGGTGTTTGTTCTCTCACAGATGGTGACACTTGTTTGTGTTTCAGTGCAGCCGAAGCGAGACAACGTTCTGTACGTCACCTTCCCTAAAGAGTGGAAAACCAGTGACCTCTATCAGCTGTTCAGCGCCTTCGGTAACACACACACACACACACACACCTCCGTCATCCATCCTGCCACTGTAGTCTACCCCATATTTATCCTTCATAAATCCACTCCTGTCCATGCCTTCATCTGTCCATCCACCTACCCAAATTATCTACTCGCTTTACTCCTCCCATCATCCATCCATCCACTCACCCAAATTATCCACTCGCTTTACTCCTCCCATCATCCATCCATCCACTCGCTTTACTCCTCCCATCATCCATCCATCCATCCACCCAAATTATCTACTCGCTTTACTCCTCCTATCCATCCATCCACCTATCTACCAGATTCTTCATTCACCATTCCTGTCCATCCACTCAACTGCAGTCTCGATTTTCTATCCCCACCTCCCAACCCCTCAATCATCTACCACTACTGCATAAACTTCTCCAAGACGTGCATGTGTGATGTAGAGTTCCATTCCCTGAAGATGTGTTTCTGTAACACACTGCTATAATGTTTCAGGGAACATCCAGGTGTCATGGGTGGATGATACGTCTGCGTTTGTGTCTCTCAGTCAGCTGGAGCAGGTGCAGATCGGTATGAGCCTTTCAGCTTTGCTTTTAGAAAAGCTTCTCCTTTGATGATGATGATGATGATGATTTTTTTTTTTGTTATGCGCGTGTAGCGGTGAACACGAGTCAGTACGCAGAGAGTTACCGCATCCAGACGTATGCAGAGTACATGCAGTCCAAGCAGAAGAACACTCGCACGCAAATGAAGTGGGGGGAGGACGGGTGGGCGGAGCCTCCCTACCGTGCTGTTGCCATGACCGCAGCTTCTGCAGCCCATGACAGGTAAGTTTGTGCGAGTGAGCGTACGCTAGCATGTAGTATAGACGCTAACAGAGGATTTGTTGTGTATGATGGTGTAGGTGTTCACTGAGAGGGAAAAGGAGCATCAGCCCCACTCACAACAGTAAGAACTCCGACTTCAGCACCGCGGACAGCACCTGGAGTAACTACGGCAACACCAAGAGGATAAAAAAAGATGGTGCGGAGTTATTTCACGTGGCGTTATCCGTGTACGCGAGACGGAAATGTGTAACTTTCATTGTGGGGTCGTTTCAGGTGCTCTGAGTGCTGATTCGTCATTTGCTGATGCCGCAGACGCCAAGACGACAGACGATTGGCTCAGGACACAGACGTAGGTGTCGCAAAGTTAAACCGGTCTGTTATAATCCAGATTTATAAAGCACAGGGATTAAGTGTGTGTGTGTGTGTGTGTGTGTGTTCGTTCAGGACTGAAGGGGGTGGGGCTTCTACAAGCCCAGATAAGGAAGACGACCCATGGCCTCAGTCCTCAGCCAATCAGAATCAGGGTATGAAATTGTACTTGAATATAATAAAATAAATGTATTACAATTGTGAAAAAAATTAACAAAAAAATGACCCCTCTGTCCTCTGCTCAGGGTCTCGGGGGAAGTCTTCTGGACTGTTTGACGTCCCTCAGGTTTGGTAGTGGTGTGAAAACCTGGCTAGCCAATCAGGGGCCTCCACTTGAGAACTCAGCTACCCAGCAGCCAATTAGAAAAGGCTTTTACTTGAGCGTCTCTTTTTGATCCGCTGTTACAAGGGACCACTTGCGTAATAGCCAATGAGCAGAGTTTCTGACGCGACTCTCTTACATGAGCCAATCAGAAGCCTCCATCTAGGAAAGCAGCTAACTTACCAGCCAATCAGAAGAGAGGCTGCTGGATCACGCAGTTTAATACATGACCTGAAGCCATAAACCATTGTGTGGTGTGCGTCTCTCTCTCTCTCACACACACACTGTAATAGGGGGGTGTATGTGAGAGAGTGTGGCTGATCCTGGAACAGTTAAGTGTGATGATGATCAGCTATTTTTAAACACTGTATGCTTGTTTTTTGTTTGTCATTTTTAAGTGTTTCTCCTGTACACTAATTGCCCCCCCCCCACCCCCCCGATCTGCCCCACTGTACTTTTATAGTGAACATGCCCCATGGAGCTGCTCGTGTGTGTGTGTGTGTGTTGCCTGCAGGAATGTGAGAGAGAGAGAAAAAAAGTGTTTGAGATCAAGGCCATGTCATTTTGTTTTCTTTTGTATGATGACGTCCTCATCCAGAGAGGAGAAAAGAATTAAAGAATGTTTCTTAGTACATCTGTTATTAGTGTCTTTATTACAGAGGGGGAGGAGCTTCTGGGGCAGTGTTGGTCACAAAGCGAGGGAAAATAAATAAAAATCTAGATAAGGTTTGAATGTTTTTTTTTGTAGAAGGTAGCCAGCTAGAGGTGAGCTGAGAGATCAGGAGGACTCGAGTCCATGCTGTAAATCCGAGTCCTCCACCAGGGTGGGGGTTTTTTTGGTGTTCATCTGAGTCTGTACTCATGACTTTGGGTTTTGCTTCAGCACTCCACCCACACTGGTACCACTTTCTTGACTCATTAAAGGCATTCACCAGGCCCATGTCCCGCTTAGCTCACCAGAGACCTTTTGTCTGCTGTCTGTCCCGCTCGGGCGAGGCGAGGACTTTGCGTCCCTGTCCCTTTCAGTTCACCAGTTTCACCTGGTCCAGTCCCGGCTCTGTTCACTGAAGAATCCTATCAGTAGTAAATTGGGTCTCCTTTAAAGGCAGTGTGAGTGGTATCTTCTCAGAAGCAGGTTGTTCTTTAGAACATAAATCCCAGTCATATTACCATTAGGTAGAAACACACACACACACACACACACACACACATTATCCTTGATTATTTTATATAAGACTTTTCCATGACTGATTTAATCAATAAAAACCTTTAAAAATGTCATTTGCATACAAAAACTGAATTCATTTACAATATTCTATTCATACAACACTCTGTATCACCGAGGGGAGGGGGGGGGGGGGGGGTGTGTGTGTGTGTGTGTGTGTGGGTGTGTGTGTGTGTGAGAGAACAGGTTTATAATCGGTCCAGTTTTGTTTCAAGTTCAGTGTGTATATAAATGAATCACACCATAACCAGCAACTACACACATGAAGTTCATGGACTGAGGTCTGGTTGCTGTGGTGACCCTGAGGCAAGGCCTGGTTGCTGTGGTGATCCTGAGGCGAGGTCTGGTTGCTGTGGTGACCCTGAGGCGAGGCCTGGTTGCTGTGGTGACCCTGAGGCAAGGCCTGGTTGCTGTGGTGATCCTGAGGCGAGGTCTGGTCGCTGTGGTGACCCTGAGGTGAGATCTGATGACCTAGACCTGCTTCACCTGAAGGAAACAGAGGCCAGGGTATTCCACTCCATCACTGTGAAAACACACATGCATTAAAGACCCAAAAGTGTGTTACTGTTTGTATGAGGTGATGCACTGAATTGCTGATAATTGTATTTTTGAAGTGTGTGTGTGTGTACCGTATAACCCCTGGGAGGATGACTATGCTGAGTGCATCTCTCTCCATGGTCCTGAACATTTTCCCCACTCTCCTGTCCAGTCTTCTCATTACAGCCTGCATCTCTCCATCCTGTACACAACACTACATTACCCACAATGCACTGCTCCACCTGTCTCTTCACAACTGAGGTGTTGCTTTACCTGTGCACAGGTGAGACCTGCAGGCTCCGCCCCCTCACTTACTGTCCACTCCTCCGACCATGCTGTATCTCTGTGTGTCTCCATGGTAGCAGGGTGTGTGTGTGTCCAGCTGTGCATGTGAGAGGGTGTGAGAGAGCGACACAGGTGTAACTTCCTGTTTCCCACCTGGACTCCAGAGTCAAGGGCACCACCTACACTGTCCGAGTGGACAAACTCTACACACACACACACACACACACACACACGGTGTATATAAAACAAAGTGATAGACACACAAGACTAGAATACACCCAGACTAATGTACACCTGGACTAATGTACACCTGGACTGAGGTACACCTGGTGCAGATTGTATACTGATAATAAAACGTACTGTAGCGTGTGTGTCGTTGACGTTTTTCAGAAGCCTCGGCAGGTGTGATGTCATAAACCGAACCAAATGCGCTGAAAGCCTTTAGGAGGTCATCTTGGTGATGGTGTCGCCGTGACAACCGGCCGACGTAGACCACGTTACTGTTCAGGAGGTCATTTTGTAGTTCATCAAGGAATAATTCCAGATCCAGAGTCAGCGCACTAACTGGACGCTGCAGCTAACATACACACACCACACACATACACACAGGGTTTGCTACGCACACTACAGCTACAATGGTATACGTGTGTGTGTGTGTGTGTGTGTGTGTGTGTGTGTGTGTGTGTGTGTGTGTCTCACCTTGATGGTGGTGTCCTGTATATGGAGACTGGAGTGGGTCTGCACAGCGAGATGAGCTCCTTCTAAATGCTGAAACTCCACTACAGCATGCAGCTACGGAGAGACGCAGCAGTGAGAATCACACCACTGACCACCACCTCGTTTCTGCAGGGTGCTGCTGCTGGTTTTCATGTGGTTCCTACACTGCGTGATCTGATTATTTTATTGTCATTGTCAAGCAGAGTAAAGAACGAAATTCTTAAAGCACCTCTGTGGTGTAGAAACACAAAATCATATCAGTCTAATAAAGACGAGATCTCAGGGAGAAACACGAGATGATTAACACCTTCTTACTAAGATCTTCTCCAGTGGATCTCCATCTGACTCTTAACTGTTTTTCTGAGGTTGCTGTCATATCTCAGGTGGTTGTCCAAGTGTGTGTGTGTGTGTGTGTGTGTGTGTGTGTGTGTTCCTTACCGTGTGTGTACTGTACAGTAGTCTGACTGAGCGCAGTGGACCGTAGGGCTTCAGCATTGTGTGTATGTTCTTCTCTGTGTAAGTGTGTGGTAACGGTCCAACAAACACCACACACATCAGTTTCAACCTCAACGCCATCTGTAACACACACACACACACACACACACACACACACAGTAGTCTGACTGAGCGCAGTGGACCGTAGGGCTTCAGCATTGTGTGTATGTTCTTCTCTGTGTAAGTGTGTGGTAACGGTCCAACAAACACCACACACATCAGTTTCAACCTCAACGCCATCTGTAACACACACACACACACACACACACACACACACACACATGCCACTTTCAACCTCAACACCATCTGTAACACACACACACACACACACACACACACACATGCCACTTTCAACCTCAACACCATCTGTAACACACACACACACACACACACACACACACATGCCACTTTCAACCTCAACACCATCTGTAACACACACACACACACACACACACACACACATGCCACTTTCAACCTCAACACCATCTGTAACACACACACACACACACACACACACACACATGCCACTTTCAACCTCAACACCATCTGTAACACACACACACACACACACACACACACACATGCCACTTTCAACCTCAACACCATCTGTAACACACACACACACACACACACACACACACATGCCACTTTCAACCTCAACACCATCTGTAACACACACACACACACACACACACACACACATGCCACTTTCAACCTCAACACCATCTGTAACACACACACACACACACACACACACACACATGCCACTTTCAACCTCAACACCATCTGTAACACACACACACACACACACACACACACACATGCCACTTTCAACCTCAACACCATCTGTAACACACACACACACACACACACACACACACATGCCACTTTCAACCTCAACACCATCTGTAACACACACACACACACACACACACACACACATGCCACTTTCAACCTCAACACCATCTGTAACACACACACACACACACACACACACACACATGCCACTTTCAACCTCAACACCATCTGTAACACACACACACACACACACACACACACACATGCCACTTTCAACCTCAACACCATCTGTAACACACACACACACACACACACACACACACATGCCACTTTCAACCTCAACACCATCTGTAACACACACACACACACACACACACACACACATGCCACTTTCAACCTCAACACCATCTGTAACACACACACACACACACACACACACACACATGCCACTTTCAACCTCAACACCATCTGTAACACACACACACACACACACACACACACACATGCCACTTTCAACCTCAACACCATCTGTAACACACACACACACACACACACACACACACATGCCACTTTCAACCTCAACACCATCTGTAACACACACACACACACACACACACACACACATGCCACTTTCAACCTCAACACCATCTGTAACACACACACACACACACACACACACACACATGCCACTTTCAACCTCAACACCATCTGTAACACACACACACACACACACACACACACACATGCCACTTTCAACCTCAACACCATCTGTAACACACACACACACACACACACACACACACATGCCACTTTCAACCTCAACACCATCTGTAACACACACACACACACACACACACACACACATGCCACTTTCAACCTCAACACCATCTGTAACACACACACACACACACACACACACACACATGCCACTTTCAACCTCAACACCATCTGTAACACACACACACACACACACACACACACACATGCCACTTTCAACCTCAACACCATCTGTAACACACACACACACACACACACACACACACATGCCACTTTCAACCTCAACACCATCTGTAACACACACACACACACACACACACACACACATGCCACTTTCAACCTCAACACCATCTGTAACACACACACACACACACACACACACACACATGCCACTTTCAACCTCAACACCATCTGTAACACACACACACACACACACACACACACACATGCCACTTTCAACCTCAACACCATCTGTAACACACACACACACACACACACACACACACATGCCACTTTCAACCTCAACACCATCTGTAACACACACACACACACACACACACACACACATGCCACTTTCAACCTCAACACCATCTGTAACACACACACACACACACACACACACACACATGCCACTTTCAACCTCAACACCATCTGTAACACACACACACACACACACACACACACACATGCCACTTTCAACCTCAACACCATCTGTAACACACACACACACACACACACACACACACATGCCACTTTCAACCTCAACACCATCTGTAACACACACACACACACACACACACACACACATGCCACTTTCAACCTCAACACCATCTGTAACACACACACACACACACACACACACACACATGCCACTTTCAACCTCAACACCATCTGTAACACACACACACACACACACACACACACACATGCCACTTTCAACCTCAACACCATCTGTAACACACACACACACACACACACACACACACATGCCACTTTCAACCTCAACACCATCTGTAACACACACACACACACACACACACACACACATGCCACTTTCAACCTCAACACCATCTGTAACACACACACACACACACACACACACACACATGCCACTTTCAACCTCAACACCATCTGTAACACACACACACACACACACACACACACACATGCCACTTTCAACCTCAACACCATCTGTAACACACACACACACACACACACACACACACATGCCACTTTCAACCTCAACACCATCTGTAACACACACACACACACACACACACACACACATGCCACTTTCAACCTCAACACCATCTGTAACACACACACACACACACACACACACACACATGCCACTTTCAACCTCAACACCATCTGTAACACACACACACACACACACACACACACACATGCCACTTTCAACCTCAACACCATCTGTAACACACACACACACACACACACACACACACATGCCACTTTCAACCTCAACACCATCTGTAACACACACACACACACACACACACACACACATGCCACTTTCAACCTCAACACCATCTGTAACACACACACACACACACACACACACACACATGCCACTTTCAACCTCAACACCATCTGTAACACACACACACACACACACACACACACACATGCCACTTTCAACCTCAACACCATCTGTAACACACACACACACACACACACACACACACATGCCACTTTCAACCTCAACACCATCTGTAACACACACACACACACACACACACACACACATGCCACTTTCAACCTCAACACCATCTGTAACACACACACACACACACACACACACACACATGCCACTTTCAACCTCAACACCATCTGTAACACACACACACACACACACACACACACACATGCCACTTTCAACCTCAACACCATCTGTAACACACACACACACACACACACACACACACATGCCACTTTCAACCTCAACACCATCTGTAACACACACACACACACACACACACACACACATGCCACTTTCAACCTCAACACCATCTGTAACACACACACACACACACACACACACACACATGCCACTTTCAACCTCAACACCATCTGTAACACACACACACACACACACACACACACACATGCCACTTTCAACCTCAACACCATCTGTAACACACACACACACACACACACACACGTAGTGTAGTGTCGTGTCGTGTCAGTGAGGGATTATGGGTAGTGTAGTGTAGTTTCAGTGAGGGATTGTGTGTAGTGTAGTGTAGTGTAGTGTAGTGTAGTGTCGTGTCAGTGAGGGATTATGGGTAGTGTAGTGTCGTGTCAGTGAGGGATTATGGGTAGTGTAGTGTAGTTTCAGTGAGGGATTGTGTGTAGTGTAGTGTCGTGTCAGTGAGGGATTATGGGTAGTGTAGTGTTGTGTCAGTGAGGGATTATGGGTAGTGTAGTGTAGTGTAGTGTAGTGTCAGTGAGGGATTATGGGTAGTGTAGTGTAGTGTCAGTGAGGGATTATGGGTAGTGAAGTGTCGTGTCAGTGAGGGATTATGGGTAGTGTAGTGTCGTGTCAGTGAGGGATTATGGGTAGTGTAGTGTAGTGTCAGTGAGGGATTGTGTGTAGTGTAGTGTAGTGTAGTGTAGTGTCGTGTCGTGTCAGTGAGGGATTATGGGTAGTGTAGTGTCGTGTCAGTGAGGGATTGTGTGTAGTGTAGTGTAGGGTAGTGTCGTGTCGTTGCGGTGTGGGGAGATGGTAGTGTAGTGTCGTGTCGTGTCAGTGAGGGATTATGGGTAGTGTAGTGTCGTGTCGTGTCAGTGAGGGATTATGGGTAGTGTAGTGTCGTGTCAGTGAGGGATTATGGGTAGTGTA
>MU551600.1:218410-306909 GCA_024362625.1 Silurus asotus | reverse complement strand
AAAGTGCAAATGTTCAACGCAACACAATGGTTTAAAAAAAAGTATTTTTTATAAAAAATTTTTTTTGAATATTACATTTCATAGTCATAATCATTATTTATTTAAAAAATGTTAACATTTATCGTAAAAAAATTGTTGTGAAAAGATAAAAATAAGAATATGACTATTATTGGGAAAATGTGAATGTTTATATCAATAAACAAATTTTCATTAAAAACTGTTCAAATCTGCAATTAGTAAACGAGAAAGGTGTCATGAAAGGTGTTATGGTTGGACAGAAATATGCCTTTTTTTCATGAAAAAATAAAAGAATCCATAAGCATTTTAAGAATAAAAGTAACACTGATAAAAGAAAAAAACAACAACTGTGTTTTGACAAAATAAAGACAATCTTTAATGAAAGTTTTTGTCAAAACACAGGTTTAATTTTTTTTTTTTTTATATAATATCAATAATGTACAAAAGATAACCATTATTCTCTTCCAACATGAAATTTGATATTAAAAAGAATGATTGAAATAAAAATCTTTAAATATTGCCATAAGTGAACAAAACAAAATAATGTGAAGTAATGGGTTGTTTTTTTATATTTACTAATTTTGGATACATAATCTTTGGATATTTTTTCATTCATAAAACTGAGTTTTGACAGTTATTGATTTATCACATTCATAAAGTGAATTAAAATAGTTTAGAAAGTCATATTTAATCAAAAACGAAACAACAGCATTTATTTGGCAAAGCCTTCAAACTGATGTCAAAAATGAGTTTCTTAGCAGCTGAAACTTCGATTCCGCAAGTCTCAGGCTTCTAGGACGAAGAGAAAGCGGTTTTTTGAACCAAGCGTATTTGCACAAACAGCATGCACTTGTCCATGATCTGGTTACATTTTTATGATGAGATATGATATACCAAAACATTTTCTGGCCAAAATATGAAATTTTTCACAAAAATATTATAGTTATTTAAAAAATATTCATATTCATATTCATAATCATATTTTCATAAAAACTGCAAAAAGTGAATTAATAAAGGTTTAAAAGTGCAATCCGTGAACGAAAAACAATTACATGACACACCATGGTTTGATCAAAATATGACATTTTGCATAACAAATTATTAAAGTCATTATGAACAAATTATAAAGTCATTATGAACATATGAACCGCTTTCTCTTCGTCATATTCTGAAGCATATGTTCACAGAAAACCTTTTAAAAAATGCCATTAAGAAACAAAAAAGGGACTATACAAATCATGTTTGACAAAAAATATACATTTTCACAAAAAATGTGATATTGTGAAAATATGAATTTTCAAATTCATAAGCAGAATTTAATGTTAAAAGTTAAAAAGTGCAATGTGCAAGACAAAAACTTTAAATACAATGGTCTGAAATACAATGGTCTGAAAAATATAAATTTTCATATTCATAAGAATAATTTCATGATAAAATGTTAAAAAGTGCAAAATGTCAATGAAAAATGTAAAATGACAAATCAAGTATCTAAAAGTTAAATTTGAAATAATTAGTTTTTTAAAAAAACAAACAAATATAAAGCAAATATTCCTCGCAAAATCTGTTATGACAAACAATAGTTTAAAACAAATCTGACTTTCTTTTATAAAAAATGTATTTTAATTAAAGTATTACATTTCAAATTCATAATTTCATAAACAAAAAACTTTTTCATAAAAATGAGTTTTTGTGAAAATATTAATTTTTATATTCCTAAGCATTAATTCATTAAAAACCATTAAAAAGTGGAAACATAAACAAAAAACTTTTTTTTTTTAAATGAATATAAAATAAATTGGTAAAATAGAAATTTTTATATACAAGGAATAATTTTATGAGAACCTGATGTGAAAAAAAAAAATTAAATAAAAAAAATATTATATGACAAATCAAGATTTCAAAATATATAGTGAAAAATCTGACTTTTCATATTCAATAGCATCAATTAACTAAAAACCATGAGAACGGCAAAAAACCTACACAAAACCTGATGGTTTTAAAAATTTATATTATATTATAAATCTTTTAACAAAGGTCAATAAATTATGTAAAATGTACTACTTTTAGTTTCTTTACGTTAATAAATTAACATTAACTAATGACACATTAGTTGTTAATGCATTAACCTAAACAAATTTTGAATATTATTTCTATTACAATTGAATTAGAAATGCAATTGTTTATTGTTCACTTTAGTTCACAGTGCATTAACTAATGTTAACAGATACAACATTATGAAACATAAGTACATTTAGAAATGAATATTAAGATTTATAAATGTTATAAAAGTATTATTGATTGTTAGTTCATGCTAACTGATGGCAACTGATGCCAGACTCTTTGTTTATGCAAAAGTTTTACTGGATTATTAAAATTTGTTCAAAGAAATGTTTCGAAATGCAAACTGATATTTCCTACTGATACACTACAGCAAAATATATAAATAACTGGCTCAAAACCATTTTTGAACGTTAAAATAGCAAGGTTCTTAAGACTTTTGCACAGACCTGCATATGTTCACATTTTATATATAGCATTTTAGTATTGTTTTTTCACCACTGTGCCTAAAACATTTTTTCTATCGACAGCACACTGTGTTTTAGTGGAATGACTTGGTGCCCATTAACAATGTATGATGACAGTGGATAAAAATCCACCAAGTCATTACTGCTAAGACATTGCACCCTGGTACTTTGTTTTGTGACAGAGTACAGGTGGTATTCAGAATGATAGTCAGCTTTGGGCATTTCCATCACAATATACACAGCTGCATCATTTTGAATTAAAATAATAAGTAGTTCTCCAAACTCAGTGGACTCACCATTTTTCAACACAAGGAAAAGACCCTTTTTATATGACGTACCTCTGTACATTATGTCTGTGGATACACAAGTATTAACTCTTGAAGAAGCTGCGTTTGCTTTCGAATCGCATTGTCCACAATCTAATCAAAGGGCCAAATTTAAAATTTAGTGCTGGGTAGTGCCTCAAAAGGTGATGTTTTGGTTTTAGTGGACACTCCGGATATACAGACTTTCTTGATTCCAAGTATTCTTGGATTAATATGTCAAGATAAGCTACCTGTGCTGATGAAAGCTTTTGTGCACAAATCAAATCAACAATATCTTTAAGCTGGAGTGTTAGCTGCCACACATCATCATCTGGATTTTGCACTTTTTCACCAATTAAAACAGGAAGCAACCTTAAGAAATTCCAATTCTGAAAAGCTTGTCCGGAAAGCTTGGGCACCTCTGAGTTGGCAGCACATGGCTTTGCGAGAGCATCAGTTCCTTTGTATTTGAACTGCTTGATGCGTCTGTTCAAAATTAAATATGTAAGCCATTGCCTATTTTTGACGAAATACTTCAAGTACAATGCAATATCATAGGCTAAGACACCCTCAAAAATGTCATGGCCTAAACAAGGTGGGAGACCAGGCTGGCAAAAATGAAAAGATTACAGAGTATTAAAAACAGAGTTTACCTTTATTCCTTTGCTGCCTCGACTGTTTTTAGTATGTTAATCACAAACAGCAGAATCGTAACTTTCAGGGGTGCGTTGTGGACCACAAACACTTGGGTCATCACTTTGAAATTCACTTCGGCAAAGTATCGAGAATGACTGAAATTTTCAGTGAATCCGCCAATGCTGTGTGAACCCAAATTATCACCCGCGATACAATACAGAGCACCTTTGACTGTTTCACTACCTACAGTTATTCCGTTTCCCTCCAAATCTTTTAAATCCACTAATAGCTCTGACAAAACCTTCGCACTTCCAAACTGTTTAAGATCTTTCTCTGCACATAACAAGACAAGTGATCAGTATTGGACCATACATGCGGAGGTAAATTTTCTACTGAAAGATACTGTCAGGAATCCGACTGCCACGCCTTCTTTAGAGGCTGCCTTTGCCGCTGCGCGCTCCCAAGCAGCGCAAATCGCACACAGCTGAAGCACATTATCCTCTCATTTCCTGCCAGCTTCTCACCAGGGAACTCGGGATAACCACGGCTGATCTCCATCTCCTCTCCCCTGCTTCTGAGAACGCCGTTACTCATCAGAGCTTCCAGGAGGTCACCACGCTGCTTCAGGCCCTCCAGGTCAGCTCTGCTCCGCCGAAGGTCCTCCAAGGGATCTCCGCCGTACTTCAGGAAATCCAGGCTGGCTCCGTTGCATTCCGGGACCTCCAGGAGCTCTCCGTTCTGCTCCAGAACCTTCCGGTGAGTCAAGCTCCGTTCCTGTGTCCCGAGGAGAGCCCCGTTTGGCCCCAGAACCTGCATGAATGCTCAGCTCCATCCCAAGACCTTAGTGAGTGCGCGGCTCCGTCCGAAGACCTCCGTGAGTGCTCTGCTCCATACCTGGACCTCCAGGATTGTTTTGCTGCGTCCCAGGTCTCCGAAGAGAGCTCCTCTCTGTCCCTGAGCGACCCCGTGAGCTCCTCTCCGTCCCTGAGCGACCCCGTGAGCTCCTCTCTGTCCACCGACGGCGACGGTTCACCCCACAGTCTCCCTGAGGGCGATGCCATCTCTCGTCCCCCAGACCTCTCCACTCCAAGACTGCGAAAGGGAAGTCATCCCGTTGCCCCCGGGCTCCACCGAAGGCGACGGTTCACCCCACAGTCTCCCTGAGGGCGATGCCACCTCTCGTTCCCCAGAGCTCTCCACTCCAAGACTGCGAAAGGGAAGTCAAGCCGCTGCCCCGGACTACATCCGAAGGCGACAGTTTGCCCCACAGTCTCCCAAGAAGTGACGGCTCGCCCCACGAGCACTCTGTAGGCGAAGCCACGTCACAGACCGCCACCGCCTCTCTTCCCAAGGGATTCCCAGAGCTCTCACCTCAGCTCCTGGACTGCGAAAGGGATGTCGAACCGCTGCCCCTTGCTTCATCCGAAGGCGACGGCTCCCCCCACAGTCTCTCACTAGGTGACGGCTCGCCTCAGGACCCCTCTGATGGTGACATCCTGTCTCCAAGCTCCCTGGACGAAGGCAGGTCACTCCTGAGCTCCGAGGAGGTTGACGTCGCACCGACGGATCCTGACGAGGTCACGACTCAACCGCTGTACTCGGTCAGGGACATCACTCCATCTCCGGGCTCCGTTCAGAAGGTCTTCCAGCTGGTAAGCCCCGTCCAGAGCTCTGCCCTGCTTCCAGTAGTCACCGAGGTTGTCTCTCCACTCCAGGTCCCCGTGGGTGATAAGGTCCCGTTTCTGTCCTTCCTGGGTAACGCCGGTCCATTCCAGGTTGCTGCCAGGGACGTCAGGCCGTGTCAGGTCTCCAGGGCTATTGCCTCTCAGCTCCGGACCACTGCAGAAGAGGTCGCTAAGCTGCCAGTTTTCGCTGAGGGCTTGGCTCCGCTCCATGGCTCCGCTGAGGGTAGCACTCCACCTCCGGTCTCCGCTGTTGGTGCCTCTCCGCCTCCAGTCTCCGCTGAGGGTGTCAACCTGCTCCAGAGCTCTGTGGATGGAGTCTCTCCGCCTTCGGTCTCCGCCGACGACGTCGCTCCGCTCCGGTCTCCGCATGGGTCGTCTCGCCGCCTCCTGTCTCCGCCGAGGACGTCGTTCCACTCCAGGTCTCCGCAGGGGTCGTCTCTCCGCCTCCTGTCTCTGCCCAGGACGTCGTTCCGCTCCAGGTCTCCGCAGGGGTCGTCTCTCCGCCTCCTGTCTCTGCCCAGGACGTCGTTCCGCTCCGGGTCTCCGCAGGGGTCGTCTCTCCGCCTCCTGTCTCCGCCGAGGGCGTCGTTCCGCTCCAGGTCTCCGCAGGGGTCGTCTCTCCGCCTCCTGTCTCCGCCGAGGGCGTCGTTCCGCTCCGGGTCTCCGCAGGGGTCGTCTCTCCGCCTCCTGTCTCCGCCGAGGGCGTTGTTCCGCTCCGGGTCTCCGCAGGGGTTGTCTCTCCGCCGAGGGCGTCGTTCCACTCCGGGTCTCCAGGGGTTTCGTCACGCTGCCTGCACACTTCGCTGAGGGCACCGCTCTGCTCCAGGTCGCCGTGGTGGATGCCTCTCCGCCCCAGGTTTGCGCCGTGGACTTCACCCCGTTCCTGGCCTCCGCGTTGGGCTGTGTTCCGTCCTGGCTCCGTGACGGTTCCCGCCGGGTCCCCTTCGACCCTGGAGGACTGCAGGGGCCCTCCTCCGATTGCCCGGGCCCACCAGGCTGTTGGAGGCTTGGGGCGTCCGGTGCCGCCCCTTTGGGGGAGGGGGTGTCAGGAATCCGTTCGTGCGTGGTTGTGCAGGTTCATGCTGTGTGTTCACTGTTGTGCTTCTGTACGTGCCGTCTTCACCTCGCTCACTCCACGGCCGCGTTTGGCTTCCCCGGCGCACCCCGGACTATCGACGCTTCCCCGTCGCTTCCCTCCGTGCTGTGCTTCCTCCATAACGCACCGTGGGTAATATATTTGAACTGCCGTTTGCCGGATTGTCCCGAACTGCACGGGTGTTTTGTGTTGGCTCTGCCTTTGTTCCAATAAAGTTTCTGTTTGCTGTTACTCCGGCTTCCGCCTCCGTGCCACGCCTAACAGATACAATGCAACTGCTTTATACTTTTTCTTAGCAGAACCAAGTGGATTGACAATTTCAAAAGCATCCTGGTAAATAATTACTTTTAGGCATTTTGGATTTTCAAGGAAGAAATAGTTGCATTTAAAGTTTTTGCCATCACTTATGTCACCAAAATCATCTGGGTCTGTTTTACAAGATGTTTCTGACACTGATTACTTCCATAATTCTGATTTCAATAGATTGCTTAAAGTTTGTATTAAAGTGTAATCCTGTCCCGACTCGTGTACATTCTGCATCTCTTCAACAATTGTCTGTATTGTTGAAGCTGGAAGCAGGAGCTGCCCTTGCAATTTTAGGTAGAATAAACACACAGTCCTAAGAAATGATTCACTGAAATTCTGTGGTAATTCACTGGCTTCAAGTGTTGCATCATTCGTGCTCTGTAAATGTCACTTATGCTATCAATCGAACATGCTCTAAGTTTCCTGGACATATGAGCAGTAAATGACATTTTTTTTTTTTACAACCTGTTACAGGACACACCACAGGTCGCCCCTCCACTATATGCTCTTTTAAGTGGTGTACAAGTTCTTTGACGGTGTGAAACTGGCGGTCACACAGCGACATTGTGCATTTCAATTCTGAAACAAAGGTTCTGGGAGTAACAGAGGGTTCAGATTCATTGTGATGGCGATAAAAATTAGCTTTAAAAGCCGCGTAAGTGCCAAATGTCCGCTTACAGTCATCACTAACACACTTAAAAAAACAATAGAGTTCATTCCTATGAACTCTACAGTGCAGAACATAACCCCTCAATGTGTCTAGTATTTTGCTGCAAAATCAACAGGTAAGAATTTTTTAATCGTACAAAAAATAAAGTTGTTTCCACTCTCCTCGGGGGGACACCACTATTCAGCATTAAAGAAAAAAAAAGGGAACGATTTAATCGTTACATATAAAACCCACAATCTAAGTCGACATATTTATCATGACGACAAAATATGCCCTCTGTCACAAACAGGTGTCTGTATGGTGAAGTTTTTCAAGGTCTAAAAAAAAAAACTTTTCTCTTACCAGTGCAGAACTCCATGTGCTGGCTGATTAGCGCGCTCTCAATAATGGCTTGTTAATTTCTTTAAGATGGCTGCTCCCGCGACAATCAGGAATCAGGTCTAATGCTGATTGGATGAGGCAGAGTTCATCATTTTAAATTCCTACACAAGACGTGAATTTATGCGAGAATATACATTTCTATATGAGAAATCATTACATATAAAATTGCCTCAAGTGTAAGTCATATAACCTATAGCTAGGGCTGCACAATTAATAATATTTTATCCCGATCACTGTTTTTGCCTCTATTTAATTAACGGAATACTCCACCCTGAAATGAAAAAATATCATATAAATTATTTATCCTCAAGGCATTCTATACAGTGGCTGAGAGAGCTCAACACGCTGCAACTGAAGAAAACACATGCAAATAGAAAAAAAAAACGTTATCAATTTGACAACACATGTGCTGCAAACCCCCAGAATGCAACCAAACACAGAAACACACTGCAAATCCTTATAACACAACCAAATAGCACAGATCACAAAATAAATGTTTAAAGGGGACCACAACAAGTGACAAACCCGGGACTGCTTAATACCATGCAAAAAGTTAAATGCATCAAAATATGGTGAATTTCAGGCTTTGTTGTGATTAATGTTTAGAATAATTACTGGGGGCCTTGAACACAAATCAATTATTACATTTGTACTGGTTCACTTTGAACCGTGAATTTAAACTGACCACTGTAACATTAGTTTAAGTAACTTACTTATAACGATGTTTTGTCTTCAAAAAGCCTTAGTGGAGCTAACACAGCAAGTGTTCGACTTGACTGCACAGACTGAAGCGTGATTGACATAAAAAATACCGTGAAAGTGATTCCGTGAAAGTGCGCCTGACTGACTTTATGAATGGCGCAAAATTACATTATCTTTAACGTAATCATTACGTATCATATTTTTAGTAATGTTTTGAAATTATATAAATATGAAAGTTTTTTTATCATCATTTTTTACCTATTTCACCTAAATCACATTAAACTAATGTTAAGTTTTGTCAAAATTTCCTTAGATCTTTTCTCTGTGTATTGTATATACACGTTATAAAGGTAGTGAAAGAAAAAGTTTACTCCACAGTGCTTTTACTTTTTCACCCTCCTGTTATCATGAGGACACTATATGGAGGAAACACTGTGGAAAATGGTTTGAAAAGTCGTTATTTCCACATTTTAGTAGACAATTTCCTAGTTATTTGCCAATCGTTAAGAATATTCCGTTTTCCACAGGTATTTATCTCTGAGCTAAACCTGTTCTCTCTCCACACTTACCGTCGATATATCGTGTATGTAACTTTAATTACCACAAATTTTTCAAAAGTATACATTAATTGAAAGCAAACAGGAAAATGTAATTGATTTAAAACAAAAGATAATTTCTTACCGTGCATCAGTTATCGGCCCTAAACCCTTTCCTGTTTGCAGTTTTGATGGACAGGTTGATGGACAAGGTCAGACAGGAGTCTCCCTGGACTATGATGTTTGCGGATGATATTGTGATTTGTGGTGAGAGAAGGGAGCAGGTTGAGAAGAGCCTGGAGAGGTGGAGGTGTGCGCTGGCGAGAAGGGAAATGAAACTCAGTAGGAGTAAGACAGAATACATGTGTGTGAATGAGAGGGATGGCAGTGGAGTTCTGCGGTTGCAGTGAGAAGAGCTGGAGAAGGTGGAGGAATTCAGGTACCTGGGGTCAACAGTGCAAAGTAATGGAGAGTGTGTTAGAGAAGTGAGGAAAAGAGTGCAGGCAGGGTGGAGTGGGTGGAGAAGAGTGACAGGAGTGATTTGTGATAGTAGGGTATCTGCAAAAATGGAAGGGAAAGTTTATAGGACCGTGGTGAGACCTGCGATGTTGTATGGATTAGAGACAGTGGCATTGAGTAAAAGACAGGAGGCGGAGCTGGAGGTAGCAGAGCTGAAGATGTTGAGGTTTTCGTTGGGAGTGACGAGGATGGATAAGATTAGAAATGAATTTATTAAAGGGACAGCTCATGTAGGATGTTTTGGTGACAAGGTGAGGGAGGCGAGATTGAGATGGTTTGGACATGTGCAGAGGAGGGACATGAATTATATTGGTAGAAGAATGCTGAGGATGGAGCCACCAGGTAGGAGGAAAAGAGGAAGGCCAAAGAGGAGGTTCATGGATGTGGTGAGAGAAGACATGCAGGTAGTTGGTGTAAAAGAGGCAGATGTAGAGGACAGGGTGGTATGGAGACAGATGATCCACTGTGGTGACCCCTAATGGGAGCAGCCGAAAGAAGAAGAAAAAGAAGAAGCTGTATACTTTTATACATTTATAATGACATTTACTCCAAAGCAACATACCAAATCCAAGTTAGTCTAACACAGTCGACACAGCAGTTTATATAAAAAATGTAAAAAGTGACGTGCATTCTTTAGCTTGTTGAAGATCAGTCTCAGTGCCATAGGCTGAAATAGCTGCAGAGGTTTGGTTGTAAATGCTGGAATGTCTGCTAAGAATGCAATACCAGTTTGGCTAGAACAAGAGCTTGGACAGGGAGTTCTGAAGCATGGCCCAAAAAAAAGAGTCTGATCTTAATGTTGCACAGGGCAAATCTGTAGGATCAGACCAGTGCAATTTATATATGTGTCAACAATAACACCAAAGTTAGGTCAGCTGAAATCATGAGCAGTTCTGTCTTGGCAGGGTTGAGTTGATGATCATTCAGCATACAGCAAGATATTTCTGTCCAGGAGGCAATGATGAGAGCAGCAACTGTCGGGACATCCAGCTGAAAAGAGAGAGAGAGAGAGAGAGAGAGAGAGAGGTTATTTCAATAGCGGTACCATGATAAGTCATGTTTTTAAATGAAAGACCTATTGTCATGACTCACAAATGTTTGGGAAATTGGTTGGTAAATTGTACTTAATTTGCCTTCCAAGAAATATGCAAGTATCTTCTGTTCTGTTCAGCCACTGCACACAAGCAACCGTTTTGCTATGTTGTCTAAAGATTTGGAAAGATACGCAACAGGGCAATATCTGTCAATGTCCTCCTGGGCTAGAATACCTGCGTGCAAATAAAGGTGAAAAGGCTTAACATAATTCAGAAGACCTAGAGCTGGAGCAGACTAAATAGCCTTTCTGTATTTCTTAGTAAAATTAAGGTTATGAATATAAAATGTTATATTTTAATAAAAACAATACTTTTTTTTTTTTTAAAGAAAATCTGATTTCTTTCACACCATTGTTTGTCATCACTTTTTGCAATGAATATTTTCACTTTCAATCGTTTTTAGTTGATAATGATTACGAACATGAAAAGTCATAATTTCACAATAACGTGTAAAAAGTTTACAAGTAGTTTACCTATTAATTTCATATTTCATATTTTCATGAATCATAATTTGATTTTTAAAAATTTTAACCTTTACTGTGAAAATATGAGTAATTGTAAAAATATAAATCATATGATTATGGAAAAACTTCCATAAGTGAAGGAAAAACAAAAAAGTACAAATTACATTTTGCTAAAAATATGACTTAAAAAAAAAAAAAAAAATTTGTTATTGTGAAAATATGAATTTTCATATTCATAAGCACCATTTAATCAAAAAACTGTTAAAAAGTGCAAAAAGTCAATGATAAACGTGAAATGACCAAGTTTTTACAAGTAATTGTAAAAATATCAATTTTCATATTCAAAAGCATCATTTTATTAAGAATTTTTAAAAGTGCAATCAATGAACTAAAAAGTTTTTATGATATACCATGCTTTGACATAACAATGACTTTTCCCTTATCTTCTTCTTCTTTCGGCTGCTCCCATTGGGGTCGCCACAGCAGATCATCCGTCTCCATACCACCTTGTTCTCTACATCTGCCTCTTTCACACCAACTACCTGCATGTCTTCCCTTTTCCTCCTACCTGGTGGCTCCATCCTCAGAATTCTTCTACCAATATAATTCATGTCCCTCCTCTGCAAATGTCCAAACCATCTCAATCTCGCCTCCCTCACCTTGTCACCAAAACATCCTACATGGGCTGTCCCTCTAATAAACTCATTTCTTATCTCAGCCATCCTCGTTGCTCCCAACGAAAACCTCAACATCTTCAGCTCTGCTACCTCCAGCTCCACCTCCTGTCTTTTACTCAATGCCACTGTCTCTAATCCATACAACATCGCAGGTCTCACCACAGTCCTATAAACCTTCCCTTTCATTCTTGCAGATACCCTACTATCACAAATCACTCCTGTCACACAATCAGTTTTTTATAAAAGTAAGTTAGATTTTTTTCAAACAGTTGCAAGTCCTTTAACTTTTTGCGATGATTACTTGCACTTTCAACAGTTTTTAGTTAAATTATACTTATAAAAAGTCATAATTTTACAATATCCTCTAAAAACTTGATTAGTCATAGCACTTTTTTCATTTAATTTTTGCACTTTTTAACAATTTTTCATTAAATTATTTGGATGAATATAAAAACGTATATTTTACCAAAAGAGTTTAAATTAATAATAATAATAAAAAAGATATATANTATATATATATATATATATATATATATTTAATGGTATATTTTTCTCAAACTATTTTTTAATGTAGGTTTTTTGCTTGCATATTCCACTTTTTAACAGTTTTTCATTAAATGATGCTTATAAATATGAAAAGTCGGATTATTATAATTAAGTATTATATTTTCAATGATTGTCATTCTGTGTCAAACTATGATTTGTAGCACGTCGAGATCGCGTAGCATCTGCCACAGAATATTGTTTATTGTGTTGTTGGGGTTGGAACCACCCAAGGCGTTGGAGCCACCCAAGGCATTGATGAGAAACCATCCCCAAGAAAGAGAGGTGTAACCTAGACTTTAAGAAAAAGAGTATAGAAAGGCTGTGTTTTTGCTGTAAATTTGAACACTTTCATTGAAGGTTCTGAAGTTGTTTCTGTTGGAATAAAGACTGAAGCTTTCACAACCCAACCCTGGATTCTGCACTTAGTCTTTTGTTTCTGACATCAGTCTGTCTTTTTACTGAATTTGTTTGTTCTTGTTTCAATTAGCCATGACAGGAGCAAGACAGTCAGAATCCCAAGAACACTTATTGAATAGAAGAATGGCTAAGAATGTGGACAGTATCCAGGGACTAGCACTCCTCGAGGGACAATAAAAATCAAGCAAACGTATTAAAACAAAATAGGAAATAGTTTCAAGTAACAGGTAAGTTACTTTAACAACATGAAGTAGGTAAAGAGATTGCAGAGCTGTTCCCACAACATCAAGGTTTGAGATAGACTTCTGTATAAAAGGTTTAATAGACAAGTAAAGAAATTAAGCTTATGGAGATATCATTGCATGGTACCGTAATCAATTTACACTTTCTCGTAATCTGGAACATGAAACAATGCATTTGAATGATTTTCCTAAACTGTCAAAAATGTTGGAATAATGTAATTCCCAAAA
This sequence comes from Silurus asotus, assembly GCA_024362625.1. NCBI lineage: Eukaryota > Metazoa > Chordata > Actinopteri > Siluriformes > Siluridae > Silurus > Silurus asotus. Next base: position 293,862 of record MU551600.1, on the reverse strand, counting down.
CACATATATGAAAAAGAGAGTGAAAACAAGAAATATCAATCCTTTTGCAAAGAAATTGCACGAGTAAAGTTGTTTAATTAAAAAATAATAATAAATAATACCATAATTCATTGATTATTCCAAACCGAAGTCAAAAATGCAAAAAATATGGAATGATGTAACACCAATGAGGTCTTCTGCATAATGTGATGACATAATTCTTATTTAAGCAATATTTCTAAGGTGAAAGAAGTCATCATGGAAATATCATGGAAATATTATTCACATTAGCCTCAAAGGACAGACTAGTCAAATTCAGTCAAATGAGGCCTAAGCCAAGAGAGATCTGTTCCCACAACTTTTGCTGGTCTAGCAAAGAGGATATTGTGATCAGTGGTGTCAAAAGCTGCACTAAGTTCAAGCAACACAAGCAAGGACACACAGCCCTGATCAGAGGCCAACAGTCATTTACCACTTTAACCAGTCTCTGTGCTATGATTAGGTCTAAATCCTGACTGATACATTTTAATAAATATATCTATTCAGGTGTGAGCACAATGGCTGTGCTACAACCTTTTCTAGGATATTGAAGATAAAGGGAAGGTTGTATATTGGACAATGGTTACTTTTAACAGGTTCCTTATGAAATTATCTGTTTGAGGAAACACATAGATATAGGATCCAGAATACAATTTTATAATTTTGATGTGGAAATAAATGCATAAACATTGGCCTTCCCCTTTTCCTCCTTCCTGACAGCCCATCCTCAGTATTCTTCTACCGATATACCCCATGTCCCTCCTTTGCACATGTCCAAACCATCTCAATGTTGCCTCCCTCACCTTTTCTCCACAATGAATTTCCTTTACTAAATTAGTTTCTAATCCTGTCTATCCTTGTCAGTACTAATAAAAATCATAAAATGTTCAGCACTGCCACCTCCAGCTTCATACAACATAGCATTTACATTTACATTTGCAGCATTTAGCAGTTACCCTTGTCCAGAGCAATGTACAAAAGTGCTTTGAGTCTCTAGCAATGAATGAATCTACACTGGTACCCTAAATTATAAACTTGATATAAATATAACTCTTGAATTCTACAAAGCAAAAGCAGGTCCCACTATAGTCCTATAAACTTTCCCTTTCACTCTCGCAGATACCCTTCTATCACAAATTACTTCTGCCACTCTTCTCCACCCAATCCACCCTGTCTGCATTTTTTTTTTCACTTCTCTAACACACTCTCCATTACTTTGCACTGTTGATCCCAGGTACCTAAACTCATCCACCTTCACCACTTCTTCTCTCTGGAATCACACCACTTCTCTGCCCTCCCTCTCATTCACACATGTACTTTGTCTTTCTCCTACTGACTTTTATTCCTCTTTTCTCCAGCACATACCTCCACCTCACCAGGCTCTTCTCAACCTGCTTCCTACTTTCGCCACAAATCACAATATCATCCGCAACCTCCATTCACTGCAAACAGGAAAGGTCTCAGAGCCGATCCTTGATGCAATCCAACCTCCACCTCGAACCAGTCTGTCATTCCTACTGCACACTTCACTGCTGTCACACTGTCCTGCACCACCCTCACATACTTCTTTGACACACCTGACTTCCTCATACAATACCACAACTCCTCCCTGTCCACCCTGTTGTATGCTTTCCGTACACAAATCCACAAACACACAATGCAACTCCTTCTGACCTTCTCAATGCTTCTCTATCAACATTCTCAAAGCAAATATTACGTCCATAGTGCCCTTCTTCCGCATGAAACCATACTGTTGTTTACAGATGGTCACCTCATGGTGTGACTGATCAACTTTATTCCCTTGTACTGTTACTGCAGGTCTGAACATCTTCCTTATTCTTAAAAACTGGTACCAGCATATTTCTTCTCCATTCCTTAGGCATCCTATCACCTTCCAAAATCTTGTTAAACAATCTGTTTAAAAACTTCACTGCCATCTCTCCTATACATCTCCATGTTTCTACCAGTATGTCATCTAGTCCTACCAGCTTTCCACTCTTTTTTCTTTTAATTGCTGCTCTCACTTTCTCCTTACTAATCCTATCCACTCCTTGCTTAACCATCTCCGCACCATCCAACCTTTTCTCTCTCATATTTCTTATTCATCAGCTGCACAAAATACTCCCTCCACCTTCTCAACACACTCTCCTCGCTAGTGAACACATTTCCATCTCTATTGTTTATTGCTCTAACTGGTAGCACATCCTTCCCCTGGCCAATTGGTACAAATCAATTTCCCCTTCCTTAATGTCCAACTTCTCATACAGCTCCTCATAGGCATTTTTCTTGGTTTTAGCCACATCCCTCTTCACCTGCTGTTACATCTCCTTGTACTCCAGCCTACTTCTCTCATCTCTCTGCCGATCCTAATCCTGTTTTGCCAACCTATTTTTCCTTTTGCTTTCCTGTAGTTCCTCATTCCACCACCACATCTCTTTGTCTTCCTTTCTATTTCCAGATGTCACACCAAGTACTTTTCTAGCTGTTTCCCTGCTCACTTCTGCAGTTGCCCAATCATCCCTCACCTCTTTGCCAAAACCAAGCCCCTGTCTGACCTCTTCCCTGAAACTTCCTCCATCAGATTCCACCATCTTATTTTTCTTCCAGTCCTCTCTCTCCTCCTCTTTTTCTTCACTTCCAAAGCCATCCTACAGACCACCACCTGATGCTGTCTAGCTACACTGTCACCTGCCAACACCTTACAGTCTCCAATCTCCTTCAGGTTGCATCTTGTACATAAAATATAGTTCAATTCAATTCAATTCAATTCATTTTTATTTGTATAGCGCTTTTAACAATGAACATTGTCTCAAAGCAGCTTTACACAGATAATATGGTGATTAAACCTAAATATGTTCTTTGTAAGTATGTTTGTCCCTGATGAGCAAATGTGGCAAGGAAAAACTCCCCGAGATGGCATAAGGAAGAAACCTTGAGAGGAACCAGACTCAAGAGGGAACCCATCCTCATCTGGGTTGCACCAAATGTCCATTTGAAGCAGATATACAATGCTGCAGGGTACAGTGATAATGATCAGAAGCAAACTGCACTCCCGAGTCAGTGCAGCAGACCGCCGACACCAACTACTGTCCCAAGCTTAATGTCACTGTGCAGTTTGGACTCTGGCAAGACTCGCTATAGCAGCATAACTAAAAGGGAGAACCAGAAGGTAACACACACATGAGGGATCTCTGGGATAAGAGACGACCCACCACACCACCGTCAACAAACCCAAATGAACGTGTGAATGTGAGGAGACGACAGCATACAAATATACCAGGTAACCAAACACTCTATATCCATGTTCCCTCCAGATCTGAGCCTTTACCTAAGAAAAATCTACTGATAAAAGGCTTGACTAAATAAATAAGTTTTCAACCTCAACTTAAACACTGAGACTGTGTCTGAGTCCCAAACACTGGTTGGAAGGCTGTTTCATAACTGTGGGGCTTTATAAGAGAAAGATCTGCCCCCTGCTGTAGTCTTTATTATTTGAGACAACCAACAGATAGCCAGCACCTTTTGATCTAAGTAGGCATGGAGGATCATACTGGTACAGAAGTCCACTCAGATACTGTGGTGTGAGACCGTTAAGTGCTTTATACGTCAGTAGTAATATTTTATAATCAATGCGAGATTTGTTTGGGTGCCAGTGTAGATTGATTAAAACAGGGGTGATGTGGTCATATTTCCTAGATCTAGTGAGGACTCTTGCTGCTGCATTCTATACTAACTGAAGCTTATTTATGCACTTACTTGCACACCCAGACAGTAAAGTGTTACAGTAGTCTAATCTAGAAGTAACAAAAGCATGAACTAGTTTTTCTGCACCCTGTAACGACATCATATTTCTAATTTTAGCAATATTTCTAAGGTGAAAGAAGGCGATCCTGGTGATATTATTAACGTGAGACTCAAAGGAAAGACTAGGGTCAACAATCACACCAAGGTCTTTGACAGCCGTACATGCTGAAACAGAAACACCATCCAGAGATGCTCCGTAATCGGAAAGTTTATTTCTACCTGCATGTGGTCCTAGTAAAAGTACTTCCGTCTTATCTGAGTTGAGCAGAAGAAAGTTTTAAGCATCCACTGTCTAATGTCCTTCACACACTTCTCAAAATTGTTAAGCTGATCTCGCTCATCTGGCTTTGCTGAAATATACAGCTGTGTGTCATCAGCATAGCAATGGAAGCGAATCCCATGCTTATGAAGGATTTCACCAAGAGGCAGCATATATAAAGAGAAAAGCAGTGGGCCTAAGACAGATCCTTGATGAACACCAAACTTTACCTCATAGAGTGTGGAGAACTCACCATTTCCATCAACAAACTGACAGCGATCAGTCAAATAAGACCTGAGCCAAGAGAAAGCTGTTCCCTTTATTCCAACAACGTTCTCAAGTCTAGCAAGCAGTATAGTGTGATCAATGGTGTCAAAAGCTGCACTAAGGTCGAGCAAAACAAGTAAGGATACAAAACCCTGATCAGAGGCCAATAACAGGTCATTTACCACCTTAACTAGTGCCGTCTCTGTGCTATGATGAGGCCGAAATCCTGACTGATACATTTCAAAAATGTTATTCGTAAGTAGACTCTCATAACTGCTGTGCTACAACCTTTTCAAAAATTTTGGAAATAAAGGGGAGATTTGATATTGGTCTGTAGTTGAACATCTGACATGGGTCAAGGTCAGGTTTCTTAATAAGGGGGTGGATAACTGCCAGTTTTAAGGATTTAGGTACATAACCAGTGCTAATAAAAGAGTTAATTATTTTTAGAACAGGTTCAATTACCTCTGGAGCTATCTGTTTAAAGAAACTTGTAGGCAAGGGATCGAGAATGCAGGTTGATGATTTTGATGAGGAGATTAATGAAATTAAGTCTTTCTTATGAATAGGAGTGAAGCTTTGTAGTTGATTGTCTGCTATAATTACACTGCTGTCTACAGGGTTACTTGTAAAATAATTTGGATTTATAATAATTGTCTGGATTTCTTGCCTGATGTTTTCAATTTTATTATTAAAAAAGTTCATGAAATCATTACTACCTATTGGTGGTGTGCATGTTAGTGCAGTGCTTTTATTCCCTGTTAATTTTGCTACCGTGCTGAATAAAAATCTAGGATTATGCTTGTTATTTTCTATGAGGGTGGAGAAATATGCTGATCTAGCAGCACTAAGAGATTTTAAAAAATGTAAGAGGCTCTCTTTCCATGCTGTTTGAAATACTGTTAATTTTGTTTGACGCCATTTACGTTCTAATTTTCGAGTGGTCTGTTTTAAGGTGCGCGTATGATCATTATACCACTGTGCTAATTTTTTCTCTCTGATCATTTTGGTCTTAAGGGGAGCTACATCATCTAGAGTGTAACGTAACGTTGTTTCTGGGTGTTCAGTGGCCCAGTCAAGCTCTGCGGGGTCTGACAGAGATCTATTTAATATCGTAATTTCGGGAAGATTATTAATAAAACGCGCTGCTGTAGCTGACGTGAAAGTACGCTTAACACGGTAAAGTGGTGAGGTAGAAATGCAATGACTGAGGCAAATTTTAAACGAGATTAGATAATGGTCTGAAATAGCTTCAGACTGTGGAATTATGACTAGTCCACCTGTGTGCACCTTCCTCCACTCACCCTATAACAAGGGGTGGCCAACCAGTCAAGAGACCAAGAGCCACATTTTTTACTGTGTTACTGCAAAGAGCCACAACATACACATGAGCACACACGAACATCACCCATCCCTTCCTCTACCTCTCTCTCTAACACACACACACACACACACACACACACACACACACACACACACACACACACACACACACACACCCCTCTGCTCAGCCAGATTTATTGTAAATGTCATACACCAACATGATAATGACAGAAATTGACTCCTACAGTACTAAGCCACAAAGACCACTAAGACCACAGGCCAGTCTTTTTCAACAACATTGTGTGCACTGTCTCACACACAAACTCTCAGTTCAACCAGGTCCACAAACAAAAATATAATAATTTACAATAGCATTTTTCTTTTTCTAAGCATGTTTCTTAGTGGAAGACAAGATTTTAACAACGTCACTGAGGCATTTTTTACTGACCTCCCCTTTATTGTATGGCTTTTTAGCTTGTGTAATGTTCCAAACCAGTTTTAACTGTATCTGCTTTTCTGAGTGACCAACTTGTGTTTGTGAATTTCAGTCCCTTTTGGAAATTCCTGGTCGATGTTAGCATGGAGTGAGCTGAAGTGGCGCTGAAGATTTGAAACTTTGACATAAGGCAGAATGACTTGTCATTACGTTCAACAAAAAAATATAAACTCTCCCACTGATGTATTGTGTTCATCTTCATATTGTTGTTTTGCTGTGCATTTTTTCCTGCCATTTTGAGAGCGAACTTGACACAAATTGTTTACTTAAAATTTAAGTAAACAATTTGCATATCGAAGTTTGTGTTTGTGTTTTTTTAATGTGCATGTTCGCTTCGCTTGAGTTCATCACGGTATTGATCTCACAGCCCACTTGTGGAGCATAGGCACTGATGACATTTACATTTACATTTGCGGCATTTAGCAGACGCCCTTATCCAGAGCGATGTACAAAAGTGCTTTGAGTCTCTAGTAATGAATAAATCAACACTGGTATGCAAATTACAAACTTAATATAAATATAACCCTTGAATTCTACAATCTTGGAAGTGCTAATTTAAGTATTTTAGGAAGATGTAGGTCTTCAGTCGTCGCTTGAAGATAGTCAGGGACTCTGCTGTACGGACATCTAGGGGAAGTTCATTCCACCACCTCGGTGCAAGAACAGAGAAGAGCCTTGAAGTGTACTTATCTCTCATTTTGAAAGAAGGAGGTACCAGTCGAGCAGTGCTGGAGGATCTCAGACAGCGTGGTGCAGTGGGAGATGTGATAAGGTCACTGAGGTAAGATGATGCTGGTCCATTTTTGGCTTTGTAGGCAAGCATCAGTGTTTTGAATCTGATACGTGCAGCTACTGGAAGCCAGTGAAGGGAGTGCAGCAGTGGGGTGGTGTGGGAGAAGGGTGGTGTTGGGCAGATTGAACACAAGTCATGCAGCTGCGTTTTGGATCATTTGTAGGGAGCGAATAGGGTTAAGGGAAAGACCTGCCAGCAAAGAGTTGCAGTAGTCAAGTCTTGAAATGACAAGAGACTGAACGAGCACCTGGGCAGCCTGTATGGACATCCTTCGGATGTTATAAAAAAGAAATCGACAAGAACAAGCAACATTAGCAACATGTGGAAAGAAGGACAGTTCATTGTCCATAGTTACCCCAAGGTTACGAGCAGCGGCTGAAGGGGAAAGCAGAGAGTCATGGAGTGTTATTTGGAGATCTTGACCTGGAGATGAAACCCATGTGAGGATATGACTTCACCAATGGAGTGGGTATAGAGGAAGAAAAGGAGGGGACCAAGTACCGAGCCTTATAGTGGACACCAGTGGTGAGTCTGCACGGGCCAGTATACACACCAGTGGTGAGTCTGCACGGGACAGATGTGGATCCCCTCCATGTTACCTGGTATGAGCGACCGTCCAGGTAGGATGCAAACCATTCCCATGCTGTGTTCTGCAGATACCGTGGCTCTTAAAGGTTGACAAAAGTGTCTTGTGGTTGACTGTGTCAAATGCTGCTGAAAGGTCCAGGAAGATAAGTACAGATGACATCTTGGCTGACCGTGCAGCCTGCAGTTTCTCAGAAACATTCATAACCCTATCAAAACTCTCTTCCCCTCCAATACACTCTCACTGTACTCTTCCTTTAGGATCACTCCTACACAATTTCTCTTTCCATCCACATGATGGTAGAACAGTTCAAACCACCCCTCCAATGTTCCTGGCCTTACACACAAAATGTTTACCATTCTTCACTCCATCATATCAGCTATCTCTCCCTTTACTAGTCATAGTAGCAAAGTAGTTTAAAGTACCAACCCTAACCACCACTCTCCTACACTTCTCCTTTCCCTGCTTTCTCTGTGGATATCTTCCTCCTCTCCTTCTCCTACTTCGGCCAATTTCCACCGGTACCACTGGCTGTAGCGTCTGGCACGTGTCATTTAGATTTCATGTCTCAGGAATTTCCTTTTAACCCTTGACATCTGCTTATCAATCAAAGGATGACCACCATGGCTTACACTTTTATTGAGAGCTTGTAAACCACAGTGTCATACCCCCCCCTGGAAAACTGATAACACAAGCCAGTCTCTATAACCCACAAACACACACACACACACACACACACACACACACACACACACACACACACACACATACATACACCAACTTGAAAGCCAGACAACCCCCTGCCCTCTCTGATTGAATTCACAGGGACCCTTAAACCATAAAACAATTCACTTTCGGAACTCAGCCCCAGTATGTCCGTTTGTGACACACACATATATAGACACACACACACCAAAAGGAAGCATTCTTTTATTGATTAAATAATAAATGTCCAACTTCACATGACACAAACTTCTCCTATAAATAAAGCAAGTTTAACTCTACCTTAATAATAGTTACACTTTAAAAGGTTTAGTAATATACCTCTGTTTTAATGTTGTCTCTTCTTTTTGATTTTAAATTTGATTTTAAATTATCTTCTCTTTATTCTTTCTTTCCTAACAAGGGTGCATTGTATATCTGTTTTAATGCTGTTTTTTCTGTTAAGGCTTGATGTCAAAGTCGACATAAAATTATCTTTTTTTTTTTTTTCCTAACAAGGGTGCATTTTATATATAACATTGTATTAACAAAGTTAAACATTAAATACTGGTATGTTAATAGTATGTTAAATGTTAACTGGTATGTAATGTACATCTGTGTTAATGCTTTTCTTGCTTTCCATGTCTAATATAAAAATTATCACCAAAATTATCTGTTCCTTATTTTGCAAACAATGGTGCATTTTATTTGATCATGAAATCTACTATAATGTCTTAATACACTTTGGATAAAACTTTAAGTTCTCCAAAGCAAGTATAACCCGGAAACCATGCCCACTAACACATGAACAAAGGGAGTTTTTCCCTGCAAAATTTCAGGCCATACCATTGGCCAGTCCCCTAAAGATGGGTGGGGTTCAGGACCTTTAAAACATCTTGAACCCAACTAGTTAGTCAAGTAAAGCAAGCTCGCTCACTCGGCTTGACCGGAAAGGCTTGGATTCCCGGGGCCCGAAGGCCGGGGGGCCCAAAGGCCTGAAGAGTCAGATGCTTAGAACAGCCCAGGAGCGACTCAAATCCTTTTGAGATCTTCCAGCAAACTTTATCTTCAAGTCAGTCAGCCAGGTCAAGTCAACTCGTTTGAGGGAAGGGCCTAAGGGGCCGGGGGCCCAGACGGTCAGAGGGTCAGACGTTCGGAACAGCTTGGAAACGACTCTCTCTTCATTCAAGATCTTCTGGAAAGCTTCACTTTTGTTTGTTTGTGTAGTTAGTTTTATGTTGTGTTTGTCTCATTAATTAAACATTGTATTTTAAAACACATTTTAAGGTTCCTGCAACATTCAATCTGAACTACATGCTTTATTAATTATACGGTATAAAATAAAGGGGGGTTGTGTCTTTCTCGGCCAGGGAGATACTTCTTGTATAGAATTATTAAAAGATTATACTGTCTGTTCGGCGGACAAACAGACCAAATAAGTGTAACGTTAATTCCATTACCGTCAATTCAACTTAATTTAAGTATTTACGAGTAGCTATAACCTGTTATAATTGCTTATAAATATTTCCTTTTCTTTGTTAGCTGAATTCACTACAACTTAAATTTCCTGAAATCATTTATATCTTTGATTATGATGAGTTGATTATGTAGCCTGGTGTTACAGCAAATCTATGAGATGCATAGAGCACAACGTCTGGGACCTTCTGATTTCTGACTATCACTGACAGCAAGTTATGACCAAGTAATTAAATCAGTTATTTTAAAAATATGAGCAGGCATTGAGCGTCCTACTTAAAGAAAATTAGTTTACCGTTATATCCTCTGACTAAGATTCGGACTGGCCAATGTACCTCCGTGAGCAGGTATCATTAGCCAAGCACAAGGCTCTAAGCGACTCCTGGTCCATAATGACTGAAAAATTGAAAAAACAGAATGTTTAGAATAATCTAATACAATTATAAAAGAAATACATATGTATTCAAGTTAAATCTTTATTATAATTGGATTCATGTAACAAAGTGCAATCCATTCTAGTAATCTTTTACAGCAGCGTGAGAAAGACTAACACACAGCATACTTTGACCCACACCAGTGGATTTCGTCATTGGGTCATTGGGTGGGCACCCTACACCTCGTAAAAAATTACCTTTCTAGCAGGGGTTGTGGTGGTGTTATTAAAAAATAATCCATACCAGGGTAGTGTGATTAAACCCCAATGATCACGGGTTTACTAGCCATCCCAGTTGATCATGAAGGTGTACCCATTTTTCAACATCAAATTCAAGTGCTTAATGACAGTACAGAGATCAATGACTTTGTAGACATATTTGAGCAAAACCAATGCCTTTTTCTAGTGTAAACTGTTCTAACATACTCCCAGTAAGGATTTTATATCTAAGCCAGCTTAATGACATAAACCAAGGCTGCTAACACAATCTAAATTTCATAATTTATTAACTGTATGACCTTGGCAAACACTAAAATTAAATTACATACATATTATGATGTCAGCTAGCTAACAAATAGTACCTCAATCAGTAATGTCTAAAGACTAATTTCGAATAATTTCCTGACAGTGTGTTTCCATCCAGAATTTTAATTAATGAATTTATAGTATATAATTATCATTCATTTTGCATTGAAGAGGGGAGTGTCTGTCTTGTACAACAAGTAGCTTTCTTGTAATGCCATCCATCCATCCATCCATGCAACCACACATCCATCTATACATTCATACATGCATACACCCATACATACATTCACACATACATATATCAGAATCAGAATCAGAAATAGCATTATTACCAAGAATGTTTACACACACACACAGTATTTTTCTTTGGCGACTGGAGCTTCCTGTGCAGGAGAAAGGACAGACATAATATTACAAGATATAATTAATTAAGTAATATCCAGAAGAAGAAATATTGTTTAAATTAATGTACAGATATGTTATTTACAAGTGTGCAGTTTACAAATGTAAATTCCGTATTTTATATATGAGTATGTATGAGTATATGTGTCAGTTATGATGGACAATGTGTAGTTATGAATGTTGTAATTGTTCGGGCTGAGTATAGCCTGCAGGAAAAAAACAGTTTTTCTGCCTGGCTGTTCTAGTGGATGGTGCTCTGTAGTGCCGACCAGAAGGCAACAGTTTGAAGTGGGCTGGGTATGTGGGGTCCAAAGTGATTTTCTTAGCCCTTTTCCTCACTCTGGAGGAGTGAAGATCTTGAAGGTTGGGCAGTTTGGCACCATTAATCCAAATCCAATGATCCAATCCTGACCGTCTGCTGCTGTCACGGATAGACCAGGCGTCAGAAACCAAGAGTAAAACAGAATGTCTTTATTCGGTTTAAACATTTACACACAAGAGAGCTTGAGAAGTAAATGGAGCTAATGGTACACTTAACTGAGTGCTTCCAGTAAAGTGTAGCCAGGAGCATGGAAGTACAGGGAACAAGAGAGGTAGGATGTCCAGGTGACCTATGGTGGTAACTGGTAGATCGGACGGTGAGTGAGAGGGATATAGACCTTATAAAGGGGATAGGTAAATAAGGGAACAGGTATAGGTGATTAGTAGGAGTAAGACAGGTGTAGGTGATTAGTAGCAAAGAGAGGCTGAATGAGAGTGTGAGCCTTGGAGGGAGGCATGGCTGGTGGTTCTCTGATATTACCCCCTCCTCCAGGGGTGGCTCCTGACACCCCAATCCCACCTTTGCCAGGTGGGTCAGGGCACTCCGAGGAAGGCCTCACAAAACCTGGGGCATGAGAAAGGTCGGGCTGCAAACTACCACTGGGTGGAACACCTTTGAGGCCAGTACAGGTTTAAGGCAGAGCGACGTCCTCGCTGGAGGTCTGAGGTGGAGCGACGGCCTCTGCGGAGGTCTGAGGTGGAGCGACCCCATCGGCGGAGGTCTGTGGTGGTGCTCTGCCCTCTGCTGAGGTCTGAGGCTCGGCAGCGCCCTCTCAGAGGGCTGAGGCGAGGCAAAGAGCTCCAGAGTCCTGCCAGATGCCCTCATCGGTGATTGGGGTGAAGAGACAGCCTTCCCGGGGCTCGGGAGTGGAGTGACTGCCTCCTCGGGGCTCGGGGGTGAAGTGACTGCCTCCTCGGGGGCAGAGCGATTGCAGAGATTTTTGGAGCGGGGGCGGCGTGGTCTTGTTAGTGCCCGGTGGCGGTGCGACGCCCTTGCTGGTGCCCGGGGACAGTGCGACACCCACCTTGTCAGTGCCCAGGGGCGGAGCGAACCCCTCGTCCGGATCAACGGCCTCGTTGGTGCTCAAGGGGAACTGTTTGAGCAGCTTCTGTGGCAGGTTGAATTTCCTAAGTTAGTGACAGAAGTACAACCACAACAGTGGTTCCAAGATGGCGGCGCGGCAGTAGCTTGTAGCGGCCAATCCGGACCCAAAATGGTGCTACCTTTATTCTGTAGCCCGCCCTACACAACACATGGACATCGGAGCAACCGGTGTCCCTGTGTACAACCGCAAAACATTAAAAGAACTCAGAAACAACCCAAACAACACCATTAATGATGACCTGCGGCGGAAGCTACGCGACCTCGGCGTGCTCCGAGAACCAGGCCTCCAGACCTTGGCATCGCCTGCGGAGGATGGACGGAGGAGGGGGAATCGAAAGCGCTGCGCGAGGAAGCAGAAACGCGGAAAGCGAGCGGGTGCTAATGCTAGGCTAAAAGCTAACCCTAGCCGGCCCGCTCTACCATCACTACTGCTGGCAAATGTCTGCTCCCTGGACAATAAATTAGACTACATCAACCTCCAACAAGCTACTCGGCGTGAGTACAAACACTGCTGCGTTTTAGTGTTTACTGACACGTGGCTGAGCGACAGAGTTCCGGACGCCGCTATCCAGCTGGACGGGCTAGCCGCGTTTCGTGCCGACAGAAATGCAGCTCTGTGCGGTAAGACTCGCGGCGGCGGTCTGTGTGTTTACATCAACACGGAATGGTGTAAGAACTCTGTGCTTGTTTCTACCTACTGCTCATCGCTGCTGGAGTTTATTGTTGTGAGATGTAGACCTTTTTATTTACTCCGGGAATTTACCACCGCTATTGTGCTCGGAGTGTACATACCACCTAGCGCTAATGCTAAGGAAGCGCTCAGCGTGCTCTACGGGACCATTAGCGGACTTCAGAACACACACCCTGATGGACTGTTAATTGTCACCGGAGATTTTAATCATGCAAATCTTAGGACTGTGATTCCCAAATTCTATCAGAATGTGGACTTTGCAACCAGAGGAGAAAACACGCTGGATGTTGTTTACACAAACATCCGGGGTGCATACCGGGCGAAGCCCCGCCCCCACCTCGGGTACTCAGACCACATCTCTGTTATGTTAATCCCAGCATACAGACCACTCAGCAAGCGTTCAAGACCAGCTCAAAAACAAGTGAGAACCTGGCCAGCAGGATCCCTGTCTGCTCTCCAGGACTGTTTTGAATGCACTGACTGGGACATGTTCAGGGATGCTGCAACCAATGGCGATTTCATCAACTTGGAGGCGTACACGTCAACAGTGACCAGTTACATCGGCAAATGCATTGATGACGTGACTACCTCCAAGACCATCACTATACGCTCCAACCAGAAGCCATGGATGACCGCCAAGGTTCGTGCGCTGCTAAAAACAAGAGACTCTGCCTTCAGAGCAGGGGACAAGACGGCCTTAAAAACAGCAAGGGCCAAACTGTCCCGTACTATCAGAGAGGCGAAGCGCGCACACGGCAAGAGAATCCATGGCCACTTCCAGGACAGCGGAGACACCCGGCGCATGTGGCAGGGCATCCAGGCGATCACAAATTACAAGACCACATCACCTGCTTGTGACCGTGACGCCTCCCTTCCAGATGCGCTGAACGACTTCTACGCCCGGTTCGAGGTGCAGAACAACGTGGTGGCGAGGAAGACAATCCCTCCTCCCAGTGACCAGGTGCTCTGTCTAACCGCAGCTGAAGTGAGGAAAACTCTATGCAGAGTTAACCCACGGAAGTCTGCTGGGCCTGACAACATTCCTGGCAGAGTGCTCAGGGAATGTGCAGAACAACTAGCAGATGTCTTCACTGACATCTTCAACATCTCCCTGAGCAGCGCCACTGTTCCTTCGTGCCTCAAGATGACGACCATTATTCCTGTTCCGAAGAAGTCTTCTGTCTTCTGCCTCAATGACTATCGTCCAGTTGCACTCACACCCATCATGATGAAGTGCTTCGAGAGGCTTGTCATGAGGCACATAAAGACCCAACTCCCACCCTCACTGGACCCCATGCATTTTGCGTATCGTCCAAACCACTCCACGGACGATGCCATCTCCACAACCCTCCATCTGGCCCTCACCCATCTGGATAACAAGGACTTTTATGTAAGGATGCTGTTCATAGACTTCAGTTCAGCATTCAACACAATCATTCCCCAGCACCTGATCTAGAAGCTGAGCCTACTGGGCCTGAACACCTCTCTCTGCAACTGGATCCTGGACTTCCTGACCGAGAGACCTCAGTCAGTCCGGATCGGGAACAGCATCTCCAACACCACCACACTGAGCACTGGGGCCCCCCAGGGCTGTGTGCTCAGTCCACTGCTGTTCACTCTGCTGACTCACGACTGTGCACCAATGCACAGCTCGAATCATATCATCAAGTTTGCTGATGACACGACCGTGGTGGGTCTAATCAGCAAGAACGATGAGTCAGCATACAGAGAGGAGGTGCAACGGCTAACAGCCTGGTGTGGAGCAAACAACCTGTCTCTGAACATGGACAAAACCAAAGAGATGGTTGTTGACTTCAGAAGAGCACAGAATGACCATTCTCCACTGATCATTGATGGATCTTCAGTGGAGATCGTCAAGAGCACCAAATTCCTTGGTGTTCATCTGGCGGATAACCTCACCTGGTCACTCAACACCAGCTCCATCACCAAGAAAGCCCAGCAACTTTTACTGGTGGAGCTACTGCTGTTTTTTATTTTTATATTTTGTGTATTGTCCTGTGTTTTCCTGCACTGTCCTGTGTTGTCTTGCACTGTCCTGTGTTGTCTCTTGCACTATTTGCACCAGTTGCACACATGCACTTTATGTGGCAAGGATCTTAGTTCCTGGCTCTGTGTTCTTCTGTTCTGTGACTGTTGTTTTATGTTGTTTTATGTAGCACCTGGGTTCAGGAGAAACGTTGTTTCATTTCACTGTGTACTGCATCTGCTATATATGGTTGAAATGACAATAAAAGCTTCTTGACTTGACTTGACTTGACTTGACTCTGCTGGGCCTTTTTATCAAAAGAGTCAAATTATTGTACCTCTTTAGGTGAACCTCTTAGAGATGGTGGTACCCAGAATCTTGAATTACTTCACTGTTGTTACAGTGCTGTTCATGAGGGGGTAAGTGTTGGGGGGTTTCTCTTGAAGTTCACAATCATCTTCACTGTTTTGAGCATGTTGGGTTCCAAGTTGTTTTGATTGCACCAGACAGTAATCTCTTTACTTCCTGTCTGTAAGCAGACTCATCTCTGTCCTGGATGAGGCCGAAGTGGATGTGAGTTTGCCCAGCATCACTATCTGATCCCTGTCTGTTTGAAAGCTGGTGATCCACAGACAGATTGGGGTGGGCACAGAGAGCTGGGACAGTTTGGCTGAGAAAAGGCCAGGAATAATAGCATTAAAGGCCTAACTGAAGTCTACAAACAACCTTGTGTAGGTCCCAGATCTATCAAGATGTACCCATGTTGATTGCATCATCTGCAGACCTGTTTGCTCTGTAGATAGATAGATAGACAGACAGACAGACAGACAGACAGACAGATAGATAGATAGATAGATAGATAGATAGATAGATAGATAGATAGATAGAAGATAGATAGATAGATAGATAGATAGATAGATAGATAGATAGATAGATTAGATAGATAGATAGATAGATAGATAGATAGATAGATAGATAGATAGATAGATAGATAGATAGATAGATAGATAGATAGGGCCGTGCATTTAGTACCTGGGCCTTCAGTGGGGACTTACCTGACTTAATCTATTTCTTTATACCATCACATCGCAATTAAAGAAACCATCAATACTATACAAAACATGCAATATAACAACACGTGGCATAACAGAGAGAGGCATTTCGCAAATGGAAGGTAAATACCATTTTTACTAAAGCAAGCTCCAAATCTCTAAACTGCTCCATCATCTGGAGCAGTTCAGAAGCAATATTTAACTAATAATATGACAAAAACATTACAAATTGTTTACAAAAAAAATCAGAAAACCTACTCACCAGAGATGCATACTCATAAAATGCACCGCTCCTCAGAGACTGTAAGTCAGTGGTACCGCACGTATTCACTGGTCTGGAAGTGGCAAACAAACCCTTTCCCAGGCTAAGACAAGCCAGCAGCTTCAGGGTTGGCCGACCTCTCCTCACGATATCTAGCTTTTCTGGAAAATGGATTTTTAAGTATGTCCGAAACCAAATCAATTTATCTTCCTCTGTAGACATAAAAAAGTCTAACTCTGATGTATTAATTGTGTGCAGAGCACTGCAGACATGTTTTGCCAATCGAACTTGGCTGTGACATTTCCCCTCTGGCCAACCATTCAGATGATGGAAAAATGCTGATGCTATTCTGGGCCAGCTAGCAGAGAATGCTTTGCTGACCCTGATGGCCCACCATTGATGTAAACATATGTACAGCAAGAAATTTATAAAAGCTATAGCAGTGAGAAATTTACAGACACTATTAAAATGTAAAAGTACATAGTTATGGGGCTATGGTAGTGAGAAATGTGCATACACTGTTGTATAGGTACAACAAGTACTATAGAAGGTTATAAGGCTAAGGCAGTGAGAAAAAAATTGCAAATAAGGGAATAATCAAGTACACTAATATGTACATGTATATGTGAGATATTAGGCAGGATGTTTCAGTATGTAAGGTATATAGATACAGAATACAGGGTATACAGTATGTAAGGTATATATATAGATACATCATACAGAATGTACAGTATGTAAGGTATATACTGTATAGATACTTATACATAATTAAATAATAGTGCAGGGTATATCAATTTACAATATGCAATATGTAGATTGTGTGTACAACTGTACAGAAGTTATACAAAGTGTTTATAAATTGTTAAACAGATGCTCTGTATCCTCAGAGATGTAAACTCCTATTTACTTGAAGATAGAGACTCTCTACCTCAGTTCCGATTGATATAGACCAGGGAGTGTCTCCTGCTGTTAGATTTCTGGAAGTCCACAATAAACTTTTTGGTCCCTGCAGTGAGGTGATTCAGAACCAGTTTCTTAAAGTACTTCATAACAATAGGGGTGAGTACAACTCAGCAAAAACATTTAGGCATTTTGCAGCTGAATGCTTACATACTGGTATGATGGTTGTAGTCTTAAGGCATGTAGGAATCATGTCTTGGGCCAATGACAGGTTGAAAATGTCAGTAAGACCTGTACCAGTTGTCCAGCGCATGCTCTGTAAACACGTCCTGGTATGTCGTCCAGACCAGCTGCCTTGAGTGCATCCACTCTGCTAAATGCAGAATAGATGCCTTTGTTGAGAGTGGACTGTGAGCAGAAGAAGAGTTAGCAATTGTTGTGAAATGTCCTATGCCTTGATCACAATGAGCAAAAAAGTGATTACGTTCATCCCATAGGAAGGCACTGTGGGTTGTTGGTTTGTACTATGTGATGGTCTGGGGTCAGAGAGCTTTTCTATATGGAGTTTGTATGTCTGTTTGGTTTTCCTAATACCCTTTTTCAGGTTGGCCCTGGCTCTGTTTTAGTCCTCTTTGTTGCCAGATTTAAAAGCAGCCAGATATAAAAGCACATGGACCTTAGAGTTTATCCATGGCTTCTGATTAAGGAAGCATTTCACCTGTTTGACGGTAGTGACATTGTCAATGCATGGTGTTGATATGGTCGAAAACAGATGATGTGTAGAGAGTCCAGTGTGGCCTGTGAGGCAAACATGTTATAGTCCTTATCCTGAAACTGTTGCTATAAAGAAGAAATGGTTCCCTCTGGCCATACTTTTACTGTCCTCACGGCTGGTCTCAATCTTTTGATCAGTGGTGTGTATTTGGGTAGCATGAACAAAGAGAGGTGAATTTACTGACCCAGATGGAGGGGGGGAATGGCCGTGTATACCTCAGAAATGTTTGTGTATACCTGATCCAGTGTCTTGTCCCCTCTGGTAGAGCAGGAGATATTATGGTGAAATTGTGATAGTACAGATTTCATGATGGAATGGTTGAAGTGTCCAACAACAATGAAAGCTCCTTCGGGATGTGAAGACTGTTGTTTATTGATAGCTGCGTGCAGTTCCTCTATAGCTAGTTTAGCATTAGGGTCCAGAGGAATGTACACTGCAGTCACAACAATGGCTAAGAATTCTCTCTGTAAAGCAAAGGGCCTGAACTTCAAATACAATAAATGTACAGAGCAATAACTTTCAGTTACAGTAGAGTCTGTGTACGATTTTGTATGATTTGATCACAGACCTCTACCCTTGCGCTTACCAGAGTCCACTGCCATCTTGTCTGCCTGGAAACACTGTGACCCTCAAGCTTAATGTTGTTGCTAGAAATGTTCATTGATTGTCCGTTGGTGTTTGGGCGATTTCCCAAGGGAGTTCAAAGTTCTTTTAATGTCCCTCTCTGTATTGTGACTGATGACTGTTAGTGTTTGCTCGGGTGGGTGTTGATACAGACTGTGGGGGAGGTTTTCAGAGTAGGATTTTTTTACCAATTTGATCTCCTTTGTTAGTTTGTCCTTACATAGTCCTTAGTACAGGTTTAGCTGATTTCAGTTTCTGTCTGTAGGTTGGTCGGAGATTAACTAAACTGTGACCAGAGAGCCCCAAATCTGCTCCTGGGACAGAGTGATATGCATCATTTATTGGGGTGTAGCAGTGATCCAAAAGTGTACTGTCTCTGGTGGGACATGCAACGTGCTGTCTGTTTTTTTGGCAGTTCATGGAAAATATTTGCTTTGTTAAAGTGTCTAAGAATTATTAAAAGAGAGTATGGGTACCTGTACTCCATTTTAGTTATTTGTTCAGTCAGTTGTTTCAGCACTCTGCTCACACGCGCGTTTAAAGGAATTTAAGAGAATGAAAGAGAAAAACTCCAGTGGCATGTAGAAAGGTGTACAGTTCATGAAGAGTGCCTCTACATTAGGACAGCATATCTTTTTCAGGGTTGTAACATCCAAACAACAACTTTCGTTGATTTATAAACACAATCCATTACCTCTTATTTTCCTGGTGAACTCCGCATTGCAATCCCCCCTGAAGAGCTGGAAGATGTTCGGAAGAATGACTAAACACAGAACAAACAAACAAAAACACAAGAAGAATTGCCATCATGCTTGAAACATACATACACATACACACACATAAATATACACACACACACACACACACACACACACACACACACACACACACATACATACATACATACATACATACATACATACACACACAATAGAGCAGGCTCCTGCCTCCTTCCAGAAAAATTCACCATAATAGAATCTGGCCAAGCCAATCATTTGCTCTACCAATTTCATTATTTGACCTTTAATAGTTTTTGTAACATAAAATGTATTTAAAAATAGTGGGAAAATAAAACTGATTAAATGAAAAATTTTAAACCATGTATTCTGCTTAATGAAACAGAATGAGACAAAAAGTATTTAAACAGTGTAACTGTAGGTCAAACACAAAGGTTTAGGGGAATTCCAAACCTTCTTTTAACCCTAGAAAAGCGACTAAGCTAGTCATAGGGAGTCACCTGATTTGGTTTTCTTTTGACATGTATGGCAAGTATTACAGCAGTAAGCAACATTTGACTTCAAAGCAGGCAAAATGAAAACCATGCAAGCAATTTAAGAACATTTTAAAACATTGTCATCAATCTAAAGTCTAGCCATTTCTTTAAAATATTGTGACTGCTCTGATAATACAGATTAAAAAAATAAACAAATGTAGCTAACCTTAGTAAAAAAATAACATTTTGTGTAATACTTTAAATCAGGGGTGTCAAACTCAAATTCACAGTGGGCCAAAATTAAAAACTGGGACGAAGTTGTGCGCCAAATTCAATATTTGTTGAAAAAATGACTGCAATTGAGCATGTTTTCCCTTCCCTCTAGATATGTAATGCTGAACCTTTTTATATGGAAACAAACTAGTTTTGCATAAACATTAAATCTGGAACAACCAAAGTTTAATATTATAAACACATGAGAAATTAAATTTTTAAATAAAACACAAATCAGTGGTATTCATTTCTTATTGTGTCTCTCTCGATCTATAGACTTTCGAATTCCTTTATAATGTAAATCATTTTTCATAGGCCAACAACTAAACTAAAAAGAATAATAATTTCCTTCAATTAAAAAAGCAATCTTTCAACCATTATCTGCATCTCTTCTTATAGATACAAGTGCATCATGTCTGGGTTAAGGCTCTGAGCTGAGGAAATCCTCAGGATAGAGTAAAGATGTTCATCAGTGAGACTCCTGAGTGGTGTTTTGTTCATCTTCATTAAAGAGAACAGTTGCTTACACATATATGTGTTGGTGAACACAGAGAGCGTTTGAGCAGCTTGGGCACGGAGTTGGAGCAGTGTTTCGGGGAGAAACATGGAAACTATGCAGAACACACAGAGTCGTACTTTGACTCGAGCGTGTCTCTACACTGAAGTTTAATCAGCTCCATTTGGAGGTTAGTTGGTGCGTTTTTCCACGTCAATCACAAACGGATTACTGAGCAGTTCAAATCTGCATTTCTGGTCTTCAAAGTCGGTAAATCTCCGTGTAAATTCAGCGCTGAGTAGGTGGAGTTTTTCAGCGGTCTCGATTGACGCGCCAACGCGCTAACAAAGCATTGTGGGATTTGTAGTATTAGCGGAGCATTCTGCGATTTGTAGTATTAGCGGTGTATACGCTATATACTGGCGAACCAGCACTAGTACACATTTGATATGATCTGGTGCCAAATATAATTACACCGCGGGCCAGATTTGAATGAATTAAACCCCTGGTATGTAGGAAATGAAATGACAAATAGAGATGCAGACACTGAAATCACACTGAAAGTTTAAAGGAAAGTTATATCCAAGTTTTTGTGCAAAAACTTATTTGTTATTTTATAGCTTCTTATAATAAATACACAATATAGAGAAATACAAAATATAATTAAAAAATAATAATAATTTAAAATAACATTTTTCAGCCTGTTGGGAACACTACATATGTGCAGTTTGTAGTTTGCTTCAAAGAAAGATCAGGAAACCACAAACACAGAATAATAATATAAAAAAAAAACCATATGTTGTATATTTGGAATTTAACAAATAGTATATTGTGTACTTGAGTTTTGAATCATGAGTTTCAACTGTTGAAGATAAACTTATAAAACTCTGTAAGGCATGAAGCTTGTCTAGTCATATACATCTTTTAAAAAGTATTGAAATGCATTGCAAACATTTCTTTAAGTGTGTTTAATGAAATGGCTTGCTTTATGGTTTAGTTGCAGGGAAAAAAAAAAAAAAAAATCTGCTGCAGCAGTTTGTGGTTGTGTCACATGTGCACGCATGTGACTAAATAGGTTTTCTTTGCTTTGCCAATGAAATGAGCACAGACAGCAAACAACACTGAGGTGGCATTGTTTCATACCAAGATGGGTCATGTTTTAGATTATCTCTACAGCTATTATGACTATGAATTAAATGATACAGTGATTCCAACATCAGTCACTGCAATGAAGGAGCAACCTTTCTCCCCATCTCACATCTATCTCCCCATATTTTATTTCATCATGTTTTTTGCTGGATTCACTGGGAACCTGTTCGTCATCATAGTTATTGGTAACAGACACAAGAAGAATGCACGTTTGGTAGACACATTTGTGCTGAACCTTGCTGTGGCAGACCTGGTGTTTGTCTTCACTCTGCCTCTATGGGCCATCTCAGCTTGGCAGCATGACAAATGGCCCTTTGGGGAGCTGCTGTGCAAAATTAGTAGCTATGTCATTACAGTCAACCGCTTTTCCAACATTTTCTTTCTTACATGCATGAGTGTGGATCGATACCTTGCCATTGTGCGCCTCATGGACTCCAACTTTCTCCGGAGCAGCAAATGTATACATCTCACATGTGGAGCTGTATGGGGAGTATCTCTGTTCCTGGGTACACCATCACTGGTTTATCGCAAGTTGAATGCTGAAAATGGCTCTTGTATAGATTACATGGACTCCTCATTCTTCCAAGGTATGATTCTACTGACAGTATTTCTGACTTTTGTGCTTCCTGTGTTCATTATTCTCTTGTCTTATGGCTCAATCGTGGTCAGACTGCAGCACCACTGCGTCACTGCTGGAAATTCACATGCTGAAGCCAGATGCCGCCACTCTTTAAAAATTGTTTTTACCATCATTATAGTCTTTCTGGTATCTTGGTTACCCTACAATGTATTAAGAACAACTCAAGTCATATGCAAAATCAGAAATGACAAGCTGGATGAGGACACCTACACATATTTGGCTCAAGGGCTGATCATATCTTCCTGCATGGCCTTTCTGAACAGTTGTCTGAATCCTGCCATTTACTTATTCCTGGATAAGCATTTCAGGCATAGCGCATCTGCACTGTTCAAGTTCTGCATGGGAAAGGATATACAGTCAAGTTACATGTCCTCTAATTCAACTACCTCAAATGGTATCTCAGACAACCTGGGAAGTGCTGCAATCTGTGGCCTTCAAAAGAAATGATCTCCGCATGTGTCAACAGGTTATAACTTTTAATAATTTAGCATTATCAATAAAAACAGAAATATATTACTATGTATTTTTATAATATTATTTTATATATGTTTTAATAAATGTGATTTTTTTAAGGCATATATAAAATAATTTTTTTTTTTTTAAGCAGTCAATACCATTGTTTAACCTTTTTGCTTTTGTTTTTAAACTCCTAAAATGTGTGCGAGAATATATTTTCAAAATTTTAATCCTGTTTTTCAAAAAGCTTTAATTATTAAAAAAATCCAGTTACATATTTTATAAAGTTGTGTATGTGACTTATTGTTTTGCTTATCAGAACATATTTCAAATGTAAAGCTGGGGACTGAGGGCTGGGGACATAATTAACAAATTATGAACAACTGCAGAATCAATACAATCATGCAATAAATGCAGAAATTATAAATGTTGTTGGTAATTTCGGCCCCCTGTTTTCTTTATGACTTTAGATAAAACTCCTTATCATGAATTTCAAAATGTCTAACATTAATTTTAGTAATTATATAAATAAACACAATTGATAATTTCTGTTAATAATTTATTATTTCGTATTATACATATACTTTACAATACACAACGTATGCCCATTCTTACAGTATTCGTTTTTTTTCATGCTTTTTTCATGCTCACTTATATTTTATTCATGTAATATGAATTATTTTTTGTATTTACTTTTGTCTGTATTAAATCTGTAAGTTTAACAATATCAGTGATGTATTTGTAAGTGTTATATAAACTAAATGTATTTTTTTTTTACACCTTTCAGAAATTAAATCGAACTGTATTGATTTTTTTATTTAATATAAATATTAAATAATGTTTTATTTGTCATATTTGTCATCTTTTTTCAGTTCTTTGTCAGCTTTTCTTCCTTGTTCAAGAATTTCACATTAGTAGTGGAAAAATGTCAAAATAAATCAAGTTTTCTAAGTTTATTTTAGCCATTTGCATGCTAAATTCAAACAAAAATGGTATAGTGACCAACACGGGAGTTCGCTTAAATTTTAATTTTCTCATGAGAAAATAAGTTGCAGAAGCAACACATGAGAGGTCGATGGTTCACATTCGGCCACACAGCCTTGCAGTTCTCTTTACAAATGACTCACACAGCAGTTTTTTTTAAGTCAGTGGTTAGTGAATGTGCCAGCGAGAACTCTCAATTTATCTCAGACAACCATCACTAGCAATAGTGTTTGTACTCAAATGTTAAAACTTCCACTTGCTGCTTTTTAATCCTGCTATAATAAATAATTACATTTGAGCATTAAACAAGAAAAATGTAATTAGCTTTTGAAAGATTATATTTAACTCTAAAATTGTCTGAACATTTGAAGTACTCGAAAAAGGACTTGCAAATAAATTTTTTGAACAGAACAGATCAAAATAAAAGAAACGTATATATTTCGTATAGGTTGGTGGAAGGGCACCACAGCCGCTGAAGGCAGAGGGGCAGAGGGGTCCTGCCACCGGGCCACCCCCTGTGCACGGCCTTGCATATTATATGAGTATAAAATATATTTTTTTAACTAAGTGCAAAATGATGTTTTGTTATTATGACAGAGCTGGTTCTGAGAGTTCAAGTATTTATTTTATGTGCCAACTGTGTTTGGAGATTTAATCTGTAGAAATGTGTATTTTTAAAGTTTAAGGTAACAGTAAAAATGTAGGTTGGTATTTTCATTTTTACATCATCACAAATTCATGGTTAAAGGTTACAGAATAGAACTGAAAAAACCCACAGAGTATATTTTAGCACAGTTACTTTTTGTAGTAATAAAATAACTACGAAGTAAATTGATTAATTTAAACTATTCAGTATATTGGTGTAAGTCTCCCATTAGTAATACAAATTTTGTAAATACATTTAAGGATCATACTAACATTGGTTTGACTTAATATAATCAAAAACAAAAGTGTTATTTTGCAGAGAAGACGGGGGAATACAAAATAAAATTATTAAAATGTGCAAACTTTTATTGTAAAAGGTTCAAGCAGAAAAAAAGAGATAGCATATGTAAAACTTAAGAATTGCGCATAAATAAATCATTTAAATTAGTTAAAAGTTTAAACTACTACATATTAAACTAGAATGTTTAGGGGAAATTTGCAGATTAGTTCAGTAGAGGACGTGCATAATTAAGGAAGTCTGTAAAAGTCTAAAAGTGGTAACCATAATTTAGGCCTAATTTAGTGCTGCCAACTCTATAAGCCACCATTTGCTCAAATCTTTCGCCTAATTTGGAGATACAGTAACTTATAAAGTCAGGCATATTTGGATTCTCTGGGTTGAATGTATACTTCTCTTAAACATGAAATTTTTTATAAATAATCTTCAGATGCCTCACAAAAGTAATCAAAAGAATTTTGAAGGCTTTGAATACAAACAGTTTGTCTGTAATGAGACAACAAATCTTAAAAGCCACCAAGTGATGTGGAACAGGAAGTGATGCGGTTTCTCCTACGTTATGCAGTGAAGCAAAAACCGATAAGCATCTTTTGTACCATTTTTTTACATTTAAATAACATGTTAAAATGCTTACTTCTAAAGTGCCATTTTCTACCCCTCCAAAATTTGAAATAGATTTTTGATCAAATGCAATAAACAGGAAATGAGGGTATATCTCATAAATGCACTGATGTAAAAAAAAAAAATAAACACAAATGTAACACATTAAAAGTTCTTTACACCAAAATTAAAGATTTTGCTTCTGAAAAGCAAATAAAGTCAGTCAATTCTATTTATTATTATTTATAGACACCCGGAGCCATACTCTGCTTTTATTTCTAGAATTTGCAGATTTTATCACAAATCCAGCTATTTCTTTAAACAAAGCAATAATTGTTGGTGACTTTAATATTCATTTTGATAATCAGGAAGACTTTTTTGATGATTAAAGATTAATCAAAATGTTACACTCTTGATCCGCCTTAAAGGTATGGCAGATAAATACAACAAAATAAAATGATACAACCGGCATAAAAACTGGTATTTTCTGGATATAATAATAAACGTGAATTCAATGTGTTGTTTTTGTTAATTTTGCTAGCTTGGGGGTTTCAATTTAGCAGTAATGTATTATGTGTTACTGGCCGGAGCAGCCTCTTTAAGAAAGTAGCGGGTGTAGGCATAAAACATGTAATACGTGACCGAGGCAAACATCTTGACATGCATTAAGAGTGAGTCAAAGGCTGGCGAGAATCCGGTAATTTTCCAAAATAAAACATTTAGAATCAGATAATAAAAAAACAAAAATAGTGTAAGTTATGTATTCTTTCTGTATGGCCTGGTACTATTTGACCTACGGACTGGTGCCGGGGGTCGGGGACCACTGCTCTAGATAATGTAACTCCCCTCAGGCAAAAATAAATTATAAATAACCCTGTAGATAGCAATATAATTATAACAAACAATGAATTACAAAGTTTTACTTCTATTCAAGAGAATAAATTAATTTAATTGATTTCCTCATAAAAATCATAAACTTGTATTCTCGATCCCTAACATACATACATACATACATACATACATACATACATACATACATACATACATACATACATACATACATACATAAACATTTAATTCCAGAAGTTCTTGAACCTGTTAATACACTCTTCCATTAGCACTGGTTATGTACCTAAATCATTTAAAATGGCAGTTATCAATTAAGAAACCTGACCTTGACCCTTGTCAACTGTCCCACTTAAGGCCAATGTCAAACCTCCCCTTTATTTACAAGATTCGAGCAAAGGTTGTAGCACAGCAGTTATGCTAACACGTACTTAGGAATAAAATTTTTAAAATGTATCAGTCAGGATTTAGGCTCATCGTAGCACAGAGAAACTGCTGTTTAAAGAGGTAAAAGACCTGCTATTGGCCTCTGATTAGGGTTTTGTCTCCTTACTTATTTTGCTTTATCTTAGTGCAGCTTTTGACACCATTAATTCATAATCTCCTTCTTGCTAGACCAAAAAATGTTGGAAGAAAGGGAACAGCTGTCTCCTAGCTTAGGTCTTATTTGACTGACTAACAAACAGTTTGTTGATGTAAAAGGTGAGTTCTACACTCTCTAAGGTAAAGTTTGGTGTTCTGCAAGGATGTGTCTTAGGCCCACTGCTTTTCTCTTTGTATATGCTGCCTCTGGGTGAAATTATAGGTACACATGGTATCAGCTTCCATTCCTATGCTGATGATCAGTGTTGTGCAATAACAAGTTACTAGTAACGCATTTCTGTAACACAGTTACTTTTGACAGTAACTAATACTGTAACATTTTAAATAAATTAACTCTGTTACCGTTACTGCATGGTGTGTTGTCCGTTACTTTTTTAAATGAATTAATTTTGGGTAAAGTGTAGTCTACAGTCTAACCTGTTTAGAGCAGCAACGCATTGTAGGATTGGTGAATGCCAACCACTGTAAACAATGTGGGCATGTTTCTGTTTATTCAGGTCTATGCGGCAGTAATGGAGTCAAGGCAAGAGCATGACGAGTTTCTCAAAGTGGAAATATGTTCATTATTTCACTAGTTGAGCATAAAGACAAAAACCTTTTAGTCAAATGTAAGCTGTGTCTTTCTGGTTCGAAGGTCGGATCTACTGCGATAAACAACAACTCCAAGCTGTCAAAGCAACTCCAGAAACTACATGCCTCTTTAGTTTTTGATTCTAAATATATTATTCAGCTATTATTCTGATAAAGCCCCACAGGTATGCCTTTCAATTACTGTTGGGGACTCAGACATAGTCTCAGTGTTCAAGTCGAGTAGGTTTTTCTTAGTTAAAGGAGCAGATCTTGATGGATCATGGATATAGAGTGTTTGGTGAACTAGGATATTTGTATGCTGTCATCCACTCTCTCTCACTTAGGTTTGATGATGGTGGTTTGGCAGGCCGTCTCTTATCCCAGAGATCCCTCATGTCTGTTTTACCTTCTGGCTCTCCCTTTTTTGTTAAGCTGTCATAGCAAGCCTTGCTGGAGTTCCCAGTGTCCTTAACTTTTATAGAAAAATAAGGATACATTTTAACCCATATCTTTCTCTCCCCATCACCCCTCTGCTTTTTTCTCTCTCTTGGTCAAGTTAGACATGCTCCTGAGGTACCAGTGACCACTGTTCCTGCCCTTTTCCTCTCCTCTGAGTTGCGCGTTTCGTCCCGGGCCTGCCTCTGGATGATGTTCTCTTCGATTGGAGACAAATCTGTGCAGCTGTGCGGCCTTGGATCATTGAAATTATGGAGATTTTCACAGAATATTGAACCCCTGCAAAGGTTTATTTCTGAGGGGCTCTGTCTCTTTAAGATTCCTTCTTAATACAATTAGATTATGTTCCTGAGTTGTTGCCAATGAAAATAATTAGTTTAAAATGTTCCTCCAGATGTTTCTTTTCAGTAACACTTAATTTACAAGCCATTTGTTGCCATGTCCCAACTTTTTTGGGCACATGTTGCTGCAAACAAATTCAAAATGAACCTATTTTATTTCTTGAAATGGGACATTTCCTCTTTTTACAGGTTTCAATTTTGCTATTGTGAATACATTACAATAGTTACAAGTGTTAAATTCACAAATCACTGGATTCTGTTTTCATTTACATTTTATACAGGATGGCAAATCTTTTTTATTTGATTCAAGGTATTTATGTATAAAAGTGTACTCAAAATGCAAAAGCCACATACTGAGTTTAACTATCTTTAATTTTGACATTTTAAAGCTTATAGTAGCTGTTTGTTTAGGAGTGCATGGGTGATTTCTCTGAACAAATTCACTAATGCTGTGTTGTTGATTTAGGTATAACGGAAGTCGGAGCTAGCTCCAATTGGGTGGGACTTGAGCTCCAAATGGTCCAGTCAGTTTCAAATTGGTGGGATTTGAGCTCCAAGTAGGATGTACAAACCTCCTGGGGCTTTGTGATTGATTTATTTAATGTCTTGTACATAAGCTGAAAAAGGTAGTGCACATGTGACCCAGTGTGCTGTGCCAGTCCAGAGTTAAAGTGACATTCAACAGTAAAAAAATAATTGTAAATCGAAGGAAAAGTGAGACAGAGAGAAGTCCAGTTACTAAGTGCTAGGTATTTCCTGGTTTAGATTTCGAATGGCCTGCGGGGAAAAAAACTACTCCTCATTCTCTCTGTGTTTGCCTTCAAGGAGCAGAAGCACTTTCCTGAACGCAACAGAAAAAAAAAACATTGTTGATATAAGATATAAGAGTAAAGATAGATATGAGAATCTCTATCAAATGTAATGATGGCCAACTTATATAAAGAAAATGGTAGATATGGTTAATTTATTAAATACAAAATGAAAAAAATATAAAAAAATAAACAAAAACAAAGTATAGTCGAAACAGTCTGGAGAGCAGTCGACCTCACTGTCACCATCTCGGAAAACCAAGAAAATATGCAATAAAGGTCTATGGGGACTACATTTATTTTTATTTTTATGAGAATGGAATAAAATGGCTGTTTAACATAACTTTTGACATACACAATCACAAAGACATAAGAAAAAAGACTTTATGTTCCTACTTCCTGAAATCGTCATTCACCACATAAACCCCGCATCTTTTTGAAGTCCATTATACCCATGGCAGAAGTCTCTTCCTTTCGGAGGAGTTCAGCCTACTTGTGGCAAAAGTCCCTTTCACTTGGAGGTCTCCAGAACTATGGTGCTACATAAAACAACACAGAGCTACATCGCCGGACACAAAGCTTAAGACTACAATAAGTTGTTCTTGCCACATAAAGTGCATTTTGTGCAACCTAGTTTGCAGACAAAAGACAAACAGACAATACAAGACAGTGTAGGACAGATATGCAAAAACACAAAATAGCACCAAATAGTATACATACAGCACAATGTGAAAAGAAAAAAAAAGACCAAGATGAATAGAAAATAGACAGAGCAAAGCCAATTAAATTATTTGCCATTCAGTGGTGAACAGTAGCAAATAAATGTGATTCGTTACTGTACTTAAGTAGCTTTTTTGTGTATCTGTAATTTACTTAAGTATTTTAGGGAGACTTTTACTTTAACTTCACAACATTTAAAAGTCAAATATCTTACATTTTGCTAAATCAGTCGTTGTTTTATTTTTATTTGTTTATGAGTGGATAAAACCTTATAGTAATAGTGTAGAGAGAAGAATTTGAGGTAATCGAGGATGTACTGCGGCTTTAAAGAAGAGCCCTAGAGAATGCAGGGGGAGCAGCACCCCACAATTTGGTCTGGGTTATAGTATTATTATGGCTATAATAGGACATTATAATATAATATATACTAACTATAATAAATCATAGTACTTTGGATACCTACGTACATTCGAAGGCAAATTCTTTTGTACTTTTACTCAAGTGAAAGTTTAAAGAGAGCATTTTTTACTTTTACTGGAGTCATATTTTACCTACTGTATTTCAACTTTTACTCAAGAACATGGTTTGTGTAATTCGTCCACTACTGGTGCCAACTGCAAAATAAACCATTTAAGAACCTTTCACACCCGTGATGACAAGAAACCAATAAAAGAGAAACAAAAATGTGATTGTTATCAGTATAAGGTAAATTCTCTAAGATCTTGGATTATTTCAGAGAGTTTTTCCTTGCTACAGTTGCTCCCGGCTTGCTCATTACAGATAAGCTTACAATTTTAAGGAACAATCTATTCATTTTTTACTGCATTATCTGTGTAAAGCTGCTTTGAGTCACTATCAATTGTTAAAAGTGCTATTCAAATAAAAATAAATTGAACTGAAATGAACTGAATTATTTACTATATTTGCCTATAGCTAAGTGTTTTGCAAAGGGGGAAGTAATTTTTTTCACTTAGCTCTTTGTTTCACTATAGAAATTTCTTTGGGGTTGACCAACTACAGAAACTCCTATGACACCATGTATGTCTTGACAACCCTTACAACATTCGTGCTTCCCATAAGGGACTATATACAGCTCTCTTAGCACATCCAGTTTCCTGCTGGTTTTCGGTAAAACCCTACAAAAATTCGATAGACTAACATGTTTTGACGAGTCCTGATTACTCTGCACTCAGCCATGTCGACTGTTATCCAAGGGGAATAGGTCAAAGAGCAGGAAGGTTGTATCCCGCCCGTGTCAATTATTATGTGGAGCAACCATCTCAGGCAGCAAGCCTCACCGGATGTGCATTGAATGCATGGGCCCAAAGCACACTCAAACATCACTTGCCTACCAACAAGCATGCATTCTCTGTGCGTCAATGGTGAAAGTTTAAGAAAGACAACTAAGAGGGGCGGTGGGTTACCAATTAGACCCATGTCTGTCCGGTGCTGCCACAAAATCTACAGCCGTTGACCATCTACCAAGCTACCATGAGCTGGGCGGGATTGATGGAGGCCGAATCGCCGGTCATGCCACCTCTGTTCGAGAACCTCCTCACATTGTGAGGAGGAACAAAAGTTCAATTTTTTTTCAATTCAATTCATTTTTATTTGTATAGCGCTTTTAACAATGAACATTGTCTCAAAGCAGCTTTACACAGATAATGACGTGATTAAATGTAAATATGTTCTTTGTAAGTATGTTTGTCCCTGATGAGCAACTGTGGCAAGGAAAAACTCCCTGAGATGGGATAAGGAAGAAACCTTGAGAGGAACCAGACTCAAGAGGGAACCCATCCTTATCTGGGTTGCACCAAATGTCCATTTGAAGCATGTATACAAAGTTGCAGGGTGCAGTGATGATGCTCAAAAGCAAACTGCACTCCCGAGTCAGTGCAGCAGAAGTGTGAAGATCCACGGAGGGAAGAGGGGCAGGAACAGTGGTCACTGGAGCCTCAGGAGCATGTTTTAACTCGACCGAGAGAGAGAGAGAGAGAGAGAGAGAGAGAGAGAGAGAGAGAAGGATATGGATTATTAAGTGTATCTATTGGTGTATGAAAGTTTTTGTCACTGTGCAGTTTGGACTCCGGCAAGACTCGCTATGGCAGCATAACTAGAAGGGAGAACCAGAAGGTAACACAGACATGAGGGATCTCTGGGATAAGAGACGACCCACCACACCACCGTCAACAAACCCGAGTGAACGTGTGAATGTGAGGGGACGACAGCATACAAGTATACCAGTTCACCAAACACTCTATATCCATGCTCCTTCCAGATCTGTGCCTTTACCTAAGAAAAAATCTACTGATAAAAGACTTGACTAAATAAATAAGTTTTCAACCTTGACTTGAACACTGAGACTGTGTCTGAGTCCCGAACACTGATTGGAAGGCTGTTCCATAAATGTGGGGCTTTATAAGAGAAAGATCTGCCCCCTGCGGTAGTCTTCATTATTTGAGGAACCAACAGATAGCCAGCACCTTTTGATCTAAGTAGGCGTGGAGGATCATACTGGTACAGAAGTTCACTCAGATACTGCGGTGCGAGACCGTTAAGTGCTTTATACGTCAGTAGTAGTATTTTATAATCAATGCGAGATTTGATTGGGAGCCAGTGTAGGCTGATTAAGACAGGGGTGATGTGGTCGTATTTTCTAGATCTGGTGAGGACTCTTGCTGCTGCATTCTGAACTAACTGAAGCTTATTTATGCACTTACTCGCACACCCAGACAGTAAAGCGTTACAGTAGTCTAATCTAGAAGTAACAAAAGCATGAACTAGTTTTTCTGCATCCTGTAACGACATCATATTTCTAATTTTAGCAATATTTCTAAGGTGAAAGAAGGCGATCCTGGTGATATTATTTACGTGAGACTCAAAGGAAAGACTCGGGTCAATAATCACACCAAGGTCTTTGACAGCCGTACATGCTGAAACAGAAACACCATCCAGAGATGCTACGTAATCCGAAAGTTTGCTTCTAGCTGCATTTGGTCCTAGTAAAAGTACTTCCGTCTTATCTGAGTTGAGCAGAAGAAAGTTATTAAGCATCCACTGTCTAATGTCCTTTACACACTCCTCAACACTGTTTAGTTGATCTCTCTCATCTGGCTTTGCTGAAATATACAGCTGTGTGTCATCAGCGTAGCAATGGAAGCGAATCCCATGTTTATGAATGATTTCACCAAGAGGCAGCAGATATAAAGAGAAAAGCAGTGGGCCTAAGACAGATCCTTGAGGAACACCAAACTTTACCTCATAGAGTGTGGAGAACTCACCATTTACATCCACAAACTGATAGCGATCAGTCAAATAAGACCTGAGCCAAGAGAGAGCTGTTCCCTTTATTCCTACCACGTTCTCAAGTCTAGCAAGCAGTATAGTGTGATCAATGGTGTCAAAAGCTGCACTAAGGTCGAGCAAAACAAGTAAGGAAACAAAACCCTGATCAGAGGCCAATAACAGGTCATTTACCACCTTAACTAGCGCCGTCTCTGTGCTATGATGAGGCCGAAATCCTGACTGATACATTTCAAAAATGTTATTCATAAGTAGGTGTGAGCATAACTGCTGTGCTACAACCTTTTCTAAAATTTTGGATATAAAGGGGAGATTTGATATCGGTCTGTAGTTGGACAACTGACATGGGTCAAGGTCAGGTTTCTTAATAAGGGGGTGGATAACTGCCAGTTTGAAAGATTTAGGTACATAACCAGTGCTAATGGAAGAGTTAATTATTTTTAAAACTGGTTTGATTATCTCTGGAGTTATCTGTTTAAAGAAACTAGTAGGCAAGGGATCGAGAATGCAGGTTGAAGATTTCGATGAGGAGATTAATGAAATTAAGTCATTCTCATGAATAGGAGTGAAGCTTTGTAGTTGATTATCCGTTATAATTACACTGCTGTCTACAGGGTTACTTGTAAAATAATTTGGATTTATATTAACCGTCTGGATTTCTTGCCTGATGTTTTCAATTTTATTATTAAAAAAGTTCATAAAATCATTACTACCTATTGATGGTGTGCATGTGAGTGCAGTGCTTTTATTCCCTGTTAATTTTGCTACCGTGCTGAATAAAAATCTAGGATTATGCTTGTTATTTTCTATGAGGGTGGAGAAATATGCTGATCTAGCAGCACTAAGAGATTTTCTATAATTTAGGAGGCTCTCCTTCCATGCTATTTGAAATACTGTTAATTTTGTTTGACGCCATTTACGTTCTAATTTTCGAGTGGTCTGTTTTAAGGTGCGTGTATGATCAGTATACCACTGTGCTAATTTTGTTTCCCTGATCATTTTGGTCTTAAGGTACATCCTCTAGAGTGTAACGTAACGTTGTTTCTAGATGTTCAGTGGCCCAGTCGAGCTCTGCGGGGTCTGACGGAGATCTATCTAATATCGTAATTTTGGGAAGATTATTAATAAAACGCGCTGCTGTAGCTGACGTGAAAGTACGCTTAACACGGTAACGTGGTGAGGTAGAAATGCAATGACTGAGGCAAATTTTAAACGAGATTAGATAATGGTCTGAAATAGCTTCAGACTGTGGAATTATGACTACGTTTTTTATTTTCAATCCAAATGTTAACAACAAATTGAGAGTGTGTCCGCCACTATGAGTGGGTCCTATAACATTCTGATTAATTCCAACTGAATCTAGTATGGACACAACTGCTGCTCTTAAGGAGTCTTCCTGATTATCAAAATGAATATTAAAGTCACCAACAATTAATGCTTTATCTAAAGAAGTAGCTAAATTTGTAATGAAATCTGCAAATTCTTTAAGAAAATCAGAGTAGGGCCCTGGGGGTCTATAAATAATAATTAGAGGAATTAACTGACTTGACCTGCTTTCGGACACTGAATATTTTATGTTGGTGTAAAGAACTTCAAATGTTTTACATTTGTATTTTGTCTTTTGTGTGACGTTTAGATTATTATTATAAAAAGCTGCTACTCCACCTCCTCTGCCAATCACGGGGTTGGTGTATGTAACTATACCCAGGAGGACTCGCTTCATTTAATGCTACATATTCATTCGATTTAATCCACGTTTCTGTCAAACACATTATATTAAACTCCTGGTCGGTAATAATTTCGTTTATAGTAAGTGCTTTTGGCGTAAGAGATCTAATATTCAACAATCCTATCTTTAGATCAGGTGCTGGCTGTGCATTCAGTCCTATTTAATTTAATGTTAATCAGGTTACTAAAACAGACTTTCTGATAATTCCTATATTTTGGTTTTGCTCGGGGGACAGACACAGTCTCAATTTGGTGGATCCTAAATGTGACGACTCTGTGCAGCTAGCAGACGGTCGGTTTAGCCTGTCTGTCTGCTCCCTGGCCTTGGCTCTAGACAGTCACTTGTTAACTAGTGCTGTTCTGAGACTATGACCTATACTACAAGAAATGAGCGCAGCACCTTCCCGGGTGGGGAAGGACGCAGAGGGCGATGCTAACTCTGACCTCCTCTATTTGAATATAGAGGACGAGGATGAGGACGACAGTTGTCCCTTCCTGGCCCAACAGTCGAGACTGCACAGCACGGGCGACTCGGCCTCGCAAACGGACAGTAACCTGCACAAGGTATTTGAACGAGCCGCAGCAAAACTAAGAGTAGCTTGGCCCACAGCTCAGGATATGGAAGGAGGTGAAAGAGACCATTATAGGGGGAAAGGCTGCTGCCTGTTCAATCTGCAGCGAGACAACTCCTGCCTGCCATGCTGGCTTGCATAAAGGAGATGTCTCGCCATTGGTTGAGCCCCTTTAAAGGTAAGCTGCACTAAGCTAGAGATGCAAGGGATAGGGGATAGGGGCCGGACCCTCAGTGATATAGTCATTAGTGGCCTATCACCTCCATCTGAATGGGTGCTTTATTTCTGGTTCCTCTCAAATTTTGCTACCAAGCAAGATGGAGAGACTGACAGTGTCCATCTATCAGAGGATGTACAAATACGCGGCCCAGTCAGTGTGTTCACTGAACGCTTTGACTTTTCTGTCTGTGTACCAGGCAGATATTTTGGAGAAGATGGGGTGACAGCTCGACCCAGGAGTGCCCAACCCGACACTCTAAGATAAGACATGTGTGACTTAAATGACTTAATTCTGTGCTCTTCACAACGCAACCGTGTGATGGGCTTGGCTGTGTCAGGTGAGAGAGAGTTATGGCTAAACCTGTCAGGCTGGTGCAACACGCAGAAAGCAGAGGTGATGGATGCTGCTTACAACTCAGCTAAAGGTCTGTTTGGTCCAGCTCTTGAGATATGCACCCCTAGTTGAAAAACCTTAATAACAGTGAAACTTTCGCATTCAGGTGGACAGCCGAGGGCATGAGTTTGCAGAAAAGTATCAAGCACCCCCCTAGTCTCACCGCTGCAGGAAGTGCTCACTCGTACAGCAGAACTCAGTGCGGCGACGGTCATGATGTCATAAATGTGCGACCAAAGAAGAACAGAAGTATACAGGGGTCCTCTTTCTGCACGAATTTTCAACTGGCAAACAAATGCTGCCCATCCATGGGTGTTAAGCACCATTTCACGGGGATACAGACTTCCATTCGCCATAAAACCCCCCCAGATTCAATGGGGTGTTAGTGTCAATGGCCGAGGGAGAGTCGGTTTGCATTCCAATGGCCGAGATCGACTCTCTTTTAAACACACGAGCGATCAGAATTATAAAAGCTGAAAAAAAAAAAGCTGGACTTTTACTCACGTCTTTGCTTCTCCTGTATACGTCGCTCCTGCAGCTAAACACACACACGAATTAATTTAGAAGAACGCTCTGGCAGGCTCCACTTTGTGATCCATAAGAAAGGGAGCACATCTCTTTATCCGATCTTGGACCTACGTGTGTTAAACAAGCACCTAAGGAAATTCTCATTTCAAATGTTGACACACAAAGTGCTCTGTCGGTTGATACTTCCAAATGGTTGGTTTGTGAAGATCAATTTGTTGGACATGCATTTCCACATAAAATGTCTGAGATTTGCACACAGAGGCACTGCCTACGAGTTTTAAATTATTCCATTCGGACTGTCTCTAGCTCTGAGAACTTTCAGCAAATGTGTGGAAGCGGCTCTTTTACTATTGAGGAACAATGGGATAGAAATATTAAATTACATAGAAGATTATCTGATATGCTCCTCATCAAGAGAGCGAGCAATCAGAGATGCTGAGAGTGTGGTCATGCATCTCTACAACTTGGGATTTAGAATAAACAAGTAAAAGAGAAACTTGAAACCTGTGCAGTGTACAGAATATCTGGGTCTCAGTAGAGATTCCATCTCCTATTAAGTCATGCTGACAGAAAGGACAATTGCATCTCTCATACAGTGTCTCTCCCATTTTCAGACAGGGACAGTGATCCTGTTCAAGGTTTTGTGCTTATGATTTCTGGGTTTAATGGCCCCTATAATTTCTGTAGTACATCTGGGGCTCCTTATAATGAGGGATTTTCAGCGACGGGTCGTGCGTCTCCGGTTGTGTCCACGGCGACATCTCAGTCGACCAGTAAAAATAATGTATCCGTGCGTCAAAACGCTTCGCCAATGGGAAAGCCCTGCGACTCTTCAGTCAGGGATTCCCTTGGGGGTGGTGTCGTCGAAAGTTACTATTATGATGGACGCGTCTTTAGAGGGCGGGGGATCGACCATAATTGGCAGAGCTGTGAACAGCGTTTGGCCTCCACAGCTGATCCTAAGGCATAACAACTACTTGGAGTTCTTGGCTGTGTTTTTAGCTCTGAAACAGTTTCTGACCTTAATAAAGGGCCAATAGGTTCCAGTAAAGACCGACAATTCCACGGTGGTCGCTTACATCAACTGGCAGGGAGGCATCCGCTCCCTTCATCTACATCAGTTGGCTAGAAAACTGATGGTGTGACACAAGGCTTCTATTTATCAGAGCAACTTTAGGTGTATGGAACATTCAACAGTCTGCTGCACTGACTCAGGACTACAGTTTCCTTTTGATCACAATCACTGTACCCTGCAACATCGTTTATCTGCAAATATATGGACACTCGGTGCAACCCAGATGAGTATAGGTTCCCTCTTGAGTCTGGTTTCTCTCAAGGTTTCTTCCTAATGCCATCTCATGAAGTGTTTCCTTGCCACAATCGCCACCGTCTCACACTTATAAATACATCTTATTAATTTTTATTACCACATTATCTGTGCAAAGCTGTGTTGAGACAATGTTTATTGTAGAAAATGCAATACAAATAAAAATTTATTTAATTGAATTGAACATGGGGTGCAGATTTATTGTCCAGGGAAAACCCCATGTACGGGGAATGAAAACTGCACACACGTGGTGTAACAGATATGTCAGAGATACTTCCGGGTTGCATTAAATCTCTTCACATTGCGAGAAAACGCTCAGTGTCCCTGTATTTCTCTCTAAAGGACAAAGATGCACTGTTGGGTGTGGATGCTTTAGCCCACCCATGGACAAACGTCTTTCTACATGCATTTTCTCTACTGAGTTTGATTACCCCGACTCTATTCAAAATCAGGGAACTGGGCTTGTCACTGGTTCTGATAGCTCCACGTTGGACAGCCAGGCACTGGGTCGCTGAGATAGTTTTGAACTGCTGTCAGATTAGTCGTGGCCACTCCCTCCATAGAAGGACGGTTCCTCTGTGGAATCTATCTGTGGTCTTAGAGGCTCTTTCTCAACACTCTTTCAAGCCATTAAATGGCATAGGGTTAATTTTTTTCTCTTTTAAGACAGCGCTGCTTGTAGCTCTGGTGACAGCTGTGTGTGAGCGAGCTGCAAGCCCTGTCTGTCAGTCCATACGGTTTACAGTTTTCCACAGGGCTCACAAAGGTTTCCTTTTGCCCTAACCCGGTGTTTGTACCTAAAGTAGTTGATTCTTCTTATAGATGTACAGAGCTTTCAGCTTTCCACCCTTCCACCATTCATTTCTCAGGAGTAGAAGAGGTTGAATTCCTTATGTCCAGTGTGGGCTCTCCATACATATGTCAAAAGAACAGCAGGCTACAGGAAGAATGACCAGCTGTTTGTGTCTTGGGCTGCTCCTCACAATGGGGAAGCCGTTGTCAAGACAGTGGCTTTCCCACTAGATTGTGGGGGATATATTTTTGGCATATGAATGCAGAGGTTCTTAGTTGGCTGAGGGTCTAAAAGCCCAGTTAACTAGGGGGGTGGCGACATCATGGGCCCTACAAAAGTGTGTGAGTCATCGTTAGCACAATTTTGCTAGGAGCCAGAAGGAGTCAGAGCCCATGTAATTTAGGTATAATGGGATCATGTGCAAGTGGTTAGAAGTTAGAAAAAGAACGATGGGATACTTAATCACCGGTTTTTTGATAACAGAGTGAGGGGTTTCACCAACACTTCCCTCCCTGCACAGGAACGGGAAGCATCACCACAGTATATAATAAAAAAAATGTACAGCAAAAAAAGCTTTTTCTGTGCAAAGCCACATTGTTTAGTTTAGTTTAGTTATTAAATGAGCATTTGTTAAAGTCCATTAGTAAACACTACCAGCCTTCACCTGATAACAACCGAACAGTTGCACTTTACTGCAATTAACCACTATTTATATTATAATTTTATTTGTACATTATTGGCATTTGAATATACCGTGTTTCCCTGAAAATAAGAATGGGTCTCAATCAGGGGAGGGCAAACTTTCTGACTCATGGGCCACAATGGGTTCTAAATTTTGAAAGAGGGGCCAGGCCAGGATATATATATATATATATAGAGGGGCCGTATAATAAAAATATATTAAATTTCGGTTGAATAAACACAGCAGAAAAACACAAATTTAGTTTCAAGTGCCAAAATATCAACAGCTTGTTGATTCTTTTTTTTTTTTTTTTTTTTGCCAGTGCATCAATAAACACAGTATAAAAACTCAAGTTCAGTTTCAGTAGGAACAGTGTTGTTGAACTCCTTGTTTTGCCAGTTCATCAAAGTCTGGAGTAAGTTTTGTTGTGGCAATTCTCAGGAAAGATCCGAGGTGTTGGTCAGTTAACCTGGATATCTGTGAGGGGCTTTGATCGGACCTCAGTGAAAAAATATTTTGTTGTCCACTTCATATTAAACACTTGGCGCTCACTATCCACTTTCCGTTTCTTTGATAAGATCATTTTTGCAGAAGGGCTCATAAGAGAAGAAGCGAGTAATACACGCGAACAAGGTCAATGTAGCTGAAGTGCGCCATCTTTTGGGGAAACGTGGGCATTACAGGGGAAAGGTAAATTGAACAATGTTTACCCGTACCTATTTTAATAGAATTTGGTCACGTTCGGCGGGCCGGATTAATAAACCCAACCCCGCGGGCCGTAGTTTGCCCATGTGTGGTCTAATTGTACATTTCTGCTCCAAGAAATAGGGTTTATTTTCGGGGGATCTCCGATATATTTTCATGTACAACAATCTACCGTTGCATTAAAATACGGTATTACTCACTTACAGTTAATGGTAAATCTATTACACACACTTTGCATTGAATTATAAAGATTTATAGAAACAACCTGATCCAAACTGTACTCTGATTGGTCATCTGTTTACAGTACCTCTCACACAAAAGCACCACTTGGGTATTTATAAATACTTACGGTAATTATAAGTCATTTTACGGGATTATATTAATATTCTAATAATATAATAATTATTAAATATTTCTATATTATATTATTTCATCATTCATCATCGTGTGTTGCAACATTGTGTGTGTTGCAATTATGGTATTACCGTAAATGCTGGCTGACGATTTTAACTTGGGCTTAATTTCAGGGTAGGGGTTATTTTACGAGCACCTTGAAAAATCATGCTAGGGCTTATTTACGGTGCCTATTTACATGGTTTATAATTACCACATTAATATATATGCATAATACCTCTAACTGGACCTCCTGCACCATTATGACTTATTTGCTTTAACCCTAAGACTATTGATATGCATCATCCCTTACTTGTTCAGTGGCATTAACCCCTGCACCATAAACATACCGTTTAATTTATTAGCATGGTTGGATGCGAACTGGATTTCATTGTCTATGACTATCCTAACCACAATTGTTTTTCTGGAGCAACTACTAATAAAATTATGGGATTATATATACATACATACATATATATATATATATATATATATATAAATAAACAAGTTAAACATTCAATTCAAAATGTGCTTTACTAAATTTTAAAAAGGCAATTTTAAGTAATTTGTAAGCATTGGTAACCATTATTTCTTTATTATAGTAAATTTGCCTGACTCAATATTAAAAATTTTTTAGACAGACATTCTCTGGCATTGTTTGGCTTGATAATAACAATCCTACTTTTTGTATGCTGTTCTAAGTGTTTGTATCATTCAATTATTTGTATAAAAATGAATTTTCAGCACCACACACAAAATAAACATAAGCCAGAGAAAATTCATGGTTGACTGCTATTCATGTTTACATCAGTTGGAGTCAATTCATCAAACAAAAATGAACAATTTCTTGCATTAATATTACCAACTATACATTGTACAATAGACAAAAAAAAAGCATTGGTTGCAGTATTCACTAAAAAAAATAAAGCCATGTTCTTTGTGACACAGGCACAGTTAAAATAGACTGAGGTACCGCTCAAAATATAAATATAAGAGTCCAGCCAGAGGCTCCCCACAGCCACAGGATATGAAGGGAATGCTGAACAACAGTTTAACAGAGAAAGAGGACATACAATTTATTGTGGTTAGAGTCTGCATAATGGGCCAATAATTCATATTAAATTATATAATGGTTCCACAAATCTAAATGGGGAAAAAAAATCTTATAAGCAGCAAAAAAAAAAAAAAAAAAAAAAAAAAAAAAAAAAAAAAGGGTAGAATTACACACAATAAAACAATTTCATGATCAAGTAAATCAGACCTGGTCAATCTTCTGAACATGAGGAAGAATCAGAATTTTTAGGTGCCATAATTATATCATCCAATACAGCCTCCCTATCAGAGCTATCATATCCAATAGTTGACAAAGCATCTCCTTTGTCCAAGTCAAGTGATCCAGCCTCCACCTGTGCATCATAAGTAGAAGTCAGGAAGTGGTGAGTACTGTCCAGATCATCATCATCCATGATGTAAGCCCCATCAGAAACCAGTGTCTCATTTTCCCCTTCCTCCAGATGAAGCTCAGTTTGGGCTGAAGGATTGGTGAGGTAATTGTGGCTCTGTCTGGAGACTGACGTGTGCAACAATTGGTGGAAGAAATGTTCTGGCAGGAAGCCCTGAGAAAGTAATATATTAACAATTAGTAACAGCACGTTGAACGTCTTGTGTATTTAATTTAAGTAAACTAGTTATTTTATAATTTTACTAATTATGACTATTTTCTAATCAAATTAGATTCGATTCAACTTCGTCATTACACATGTACAAGTACAATGCAACGAAATGCAGTTTGGGTCTAACCAGAGTGCAATAACAGCAAGTGCAGGATATACAGTTTTTACATGATTTACATAGTTAAATAGAATAGTAATATAGACTATAAACAGTCATTTAAGGATGTATATGTACTATAAATGTAGTATACAGATGAATATATATGAACTGAAAACATAATATACAGTTTAATATATGTACTATGAATATAATTACAGATGAATATATATGTATTATATATGAATATATATATGTAGAATACACTTTGGGCTTTACTGTCAATCATTCAAAGTTAATAATGCTCAAAAAGATTCTTCATTTTCCATCAATCATGCTGATTCCATAATGCTACTGACTGAAAATAAAAGATCTAAAATAATAGGTGGGGCATAAAAAACATCACCACCACACCTGCAGAGAGTGGATGCTCAGGTCCAAGATTCCACCCATCTATGCCTTTTTTAGTGAGTGGTCTCATTTGTTTTGTAACACTATATTCCACCAGCCATATTTGTTTTTTTTGTTTTTTTTTTAACACCAAGATGGTTTTTTTTTTATGTGAAAGTTATTTCAAAACATATACAAACAATACATCCCACAAAGTACTGTGGCCTATAGAAAAGAATAACCATCTAAATTACAACACTATTGTTTCGTTGGACCAAAAATGCATGTTGTTCAGTGGATCCTTATCTTTCCAAATAAACAGGGATTTGCAGCAGTGGATGTGTTTGTGACTTGTCATAGTAAAATACTGCATTTTTTATGCATGTTGTTGGTGTACTACTTTGAACCACTTTGTTTAATTGAAAAACTGATGTAAACTCTATGCTTGAGGCTTAGACATTTAGTATAAATTATAGTTTGTCATGGTTACTCTTGTCCCTTGTAATTTAATCTACTGTTAAACAATGGATTATGAAGGATAATGGGTTAAGCAAGCTTTGAAGGAAACCAGAAAATGTTTTTAAAACATGTGTTTAAAAAAGTGTTTAAAAAAAAAAAGTGTAAGGTCAGCAGAGAACAACAAACCAGATCCAGTGTGTGGCATACAATTACATTAAGAGTAAGTTAAAATATTAAGAAAGTTGTTTAAAAGGTTAGTATTTGGTAACTTTAGTAGGACAGCAAATATTAACAAGAATGGTCAGAACTGGACAATTGATCTGGACTCATGGTTTGCAAATACAAATGTATGCTGGAGGGGTAGACTAATTAAGCTGCACAAAATCGACTTTATGCTTTAAGTGTTATTTAAACATAGGCAAAATCATAAATCATGGCGCACAGGACCTTTAGTTGAGAATCATGGCAATTTCCATAGAAAAGAAAAAAAAAAGATAGCACTTTCAGTGCCTATAACAGCAGACCTGATAGGGCTGCCAAAACGCTGACATCAACATATCGTGTAGTATTTATTTTTGGACGACATTTTGAAACCCAATGTAAGCATATTTCTTTTTAATTGTTGAAGTTGTAGCTCCAACAAAAGCCCAGGTGGAAATATTTACCATGAGGTATGTAAACTATATCCTTATGGCAGAGTAGTAATGATGGTAGCTCAGCATGACTAGATCGAAGTTGAAGAAGTTCCAATGTCGTATAGCAAAATATTGAGGCCACTGGATGGCCAATAAATGAGAAACAAAGAAATTTTGCATGCCCCCATTAATTAAATGTGTAAAAACACCCCCTAACAATCCTATGATGTCTGATTTGGACATAAAAGTTTTGGGATCATGCCACCATGTGTACATGAGCAATTTCTACATTAGACCAAAGCTTCTAACAGACAGTTTGCGACGAGGTTGGGTGTTTGTTGGACCAAAGAAATGCAGCTAATTCACTGACAAAAAAATCATCCAAAGGATTCAGCAAGTGGATTTGGGATTAACCGCTTGTGTTTTGAAGTTCAACCATCCATGCTGAATATACAGAAGATGTTGTGTATAGGAGCACCCCTCCTATACACAATATACATAGAGGGCAGAGTTTTCCATCCCACACCCACCCCCTTTGTGGAAAACATTGGACACCTCTGACCTAAAGGAGCTAAAGAAATATCAGATCTTTGAAACTTTATAGGGCCACTTGAACGAGAGACAGTTTTGTGGGTGGAAATGGCTTATAGATAAGAGAGCTCAAAAAGAGAGTAGCCAGAGAGGATGTATTAAATCAAATAATCACTCTTTTAACATCTCTCACACAAAACATGAAACACTGACATGTATGTGATACAACAGCAATCTGTGCTACCATAGTTAAATCTCCCATACCGGGCAGCTAAAAAACACCTGGTCTTCTCTAATCTTTTCCAGCTCTGTCCAACAAGACTGCATATACTGCCTAATTTGTATTTTGGTTTTAGCATGCAGGATGCTACTAAATATGCTAATCTCTGTTAAACTTTTATTCACAAAAACCTTGCATTTTTGGTAGCAAGGAAAAATACCAATGCTAAACTGTACTCCTAATAATTCTGATTTAATAAATAGATACAAAAAAAAAACAACCCTTTAGTCTGACACTTTGGTGATATCAGGTCAGTGGTATTTGCTGATGAACTGCACTGCACACATGCAAAGTTATTTTTATTTACATTTGGGATCGTAAACAGTCTCAATTGTGCTACTTATGCCTGGTATACAGTCATTTACATACAATTTTTAAACAAAGAAAT
Source organism: Silurus asotus (assembly GCA_024362625.1). Classification (NCBI taxonomy): domain Eukaryota; kingdom Metazoa; phylum Chordata; class Actinopteri; order Siluriformes; family Siluridae; genus Silurus; species Silurus asotus. The sequence goes on along the minus strand of MU551600.1, from coordinate 248,865 downwards.
ATAGGAGTGTATAGTGGAAATAACAGCATATATTTTCAGCCTTTAAGGCCTAATAGCATTTACATGCAAATCGGGTGAATGGAGTAGCATTTACAGCTTTCCATTTATTAAATATACAAGTAATTTGCAATAGGTGTAAAAGACTAACCGAGTTGCGAACAGTTTCAACCCATTCTGGTGCTACTGCATGGTCAGGATTCTCTTCAAGATACTCCTTTAGGTTCTGTAATGCAGGTCCATACACCCCACCAAACTGCACCTGAGATCCACAAATATAAACAAGCAAACTCATAAAAACATTGCGAGTTAACCGATCATCAGCACTCGCACTCTGTTTACCGTTTCACAGCTTCCTAAAACTGTTTTTGCTAAAGTAAACAGGAAAAATCGATAAAATAAATGAGTTATTACTGCTAACCTTTTTGCCAGTCTTCATGTCTATAACTTTAACTCTTTCTCTTCCAGTTGGTGCTTTTTCATTTTCCATTCTCTTCTTTCTCCTTTTCCTTTTGGTCCTGTTCACCAGCAGCTGTGATGTAGCAAGAGACTGATTTTCAGAATTAATGTTTAAGTTTGGTGGTGGTAAAATGAAATGGGACTTAGTAGAAATTACGATGCCTCTGGAACAATTAAACTGAACATACAACTGAGCCAGCAGATCTTAAAGAGACTAATTTTTATTATTAGGTTTCAACTATTAGACATAATAGTTGTGTATAAGACTGCTTTTAAACATTATTGACAGTTTGAAAAATGGAATATATTTTTATGACCTTTTCTTCTTAAATGCAATCCGAAATAAAAAGATTAATTCTGCCTATGCCAGCTCCCCATTCACAAACCCATGGAAATTTGTGATCATTACAATGTTAAGGATTATCTCAGTGATATAATCTTTTATAGATGACAAAATTTACACATGCTTATTAGTGCTTGAACAGAACAAGTTCTCTTCACACCTCTAGCATGTCACCCTCATATTCAGGATTTTCTTTGAGCCAGTTGGGCAAGTCCCTCTTACGAGGAGCACAGAGTACTCCATCCATATCTAATGACTAAGGAGGGAAAAGAAAATCTGCATCAAGGCAGGTTTTTTTATGTGTATTAATGCTGGCTAGTATTTTTGAGAAAGTTTACGTTCCCATTATGGTACCTCTTGATCACTGTGCCTTCGTCGTCCACTTGAGTCTTTTGTTGACCCATTTGGTATTAGTGCCTGTTTGGAGAAGGTCAATTTCAGCCCTTCCTCCTAAAAGTCCATTAAAAAAAACACAATTAAAACAAATACATATATACCGGTGTTAGACGATAAAACTGAGGTTTGTAGAGCCTCCTTTCTCAACCAAGTCCTGCACAGTGACCAGAAGGATTTTAAAACACATTTTTCTCAAAACAGGGGACAGATCACTATGTGATGCTGGTAGTCATAAACGTTTCCTTAATTGTTCCCCCGAAACATGCCAAAGTGGCTTAATAAAATTCAGATCTGAACTGTGCAGGCCATATTTCAGGATACAATGTTTAAATCACACTCTCACACTCACACACACACACACACACACACACACACACACACACACATATATATATATATATATAGAGAGAGAGAGAAATACAACTGAAAGTAAATGAACATAAGATAAATGCAGATCAAAGCAGTCTGTGTTCTACACTGAACATAGACATTGGTGGTATAGTTGGGGTCATTGTCTTGCTGCAGAATACATTTGAATGTATTTATTAGAAAATATTTTTCACAAATATTTAAAAAATATTTAATTCTGCCATTTTACAGCACCCCCACCACCCCTTCCTATGCATTTGTGCATAGCTAATTAAAACATTTTTTTCATTATTCTGGATGAATGCAATTCTTCAAAGAAGACCACTTCTGGCCAGACTTCTCCGAAAGGTAGATGGGTGTATCTGGGTTCCACTGGTTTCCACCAGTTCTATGCTGATGCCACTGCTGGTAAGAAGGGAAGTTTTTCCATGGCCAACCACTGAGTCAATGGCCCTCAATATTGTGGGTTTCTTTGTGATTCTTCCTGATTATTAGCACCTGCTTAGTATAACTAGTAGGGATGTAACAGTACACATTCATACTGAAATATTTTATTACAGTTCTTTTGAATCCTTTTTACGTGCGGAACAAAGTAAAAATCTGAGTTCCCTCAGAATTGTATTAAGTGGCCGCCTCGCACTTTGAATGCATTTTTTAAATTATTATTAAACGTGAAAACATACACAACAATGCCGGGGTAAAAAAAAAAAAAAATAAATAAAATAATAATAGTAAAAAATAAATAAAAGAAACTAGAGTTAGCACAGTGCCACAGGAAGAGGTTAGTGCCTAACGCTAGCGCAACGTTTAAATGAATCAAGCCATTTGTTAATGCATACTGAAAAAAGTAGAACAGTTTAGTAGATTTAGAAAATTCAATATTAAATGTAACACACACACACACACACACACACACACACACACACACACTATAATAAAAAGTGTATTGCATAATTTCATTTATTCTTTTTTTTATAGATATTATAAAATATTATTTTATACATTATTTAACCAAACAGGCATTTTATTTTAATTGTATTATATTGTATAAATAATTATATTATAATTATATTTAAAAATGTAACCCGTAAAATGTTGATCACGAATGTTAATATTAAAAAACTGTGTTACTTAAAACCGACAAGCTAGTTTGTTTTGCATTCCATCCCGCTCACTGTACCAAAATTGAACAAAAGCGTGACTTAAAAACCGAGGTATGTACTGCATTGTCAATTTTGTGTACCATTACACCCCTAATAACTAGTTAATCATACACCTGACTTTGATTCTACAAAATACCTGTCAAAAGGAAGTCACACCAAATATTATTTTAATTTAGATTTTTCTTCTGTACTCCAACTTTGTATTTTGTAAACTGCTAAATAAAATAAAAAAATTAAAGAGAAGGTATTCTGATTTACACCTGCCAAAACCTTGCACAGAAATGTGTACACACACACATAGGAGTGTGTATACATCAAATGTGTTACAGCATTACTTACTTTCAACAGTTTAACAGTAAACTCTGTTTCTTCTCCATCCTGTGAAGAGAGGGTACTGTTGCCTTTGCGGTATATAGGGGTGTAGCCCAATCCATCTCCAAACTCCTGTTTATCATAAGCCATAGGAAGCTGATAATCGAAGGTGTATCGTCGTCCAGATGGCCAATGTCCAGTCAGAACCAGAGTACAAAGGTTATCTATTCGGTTTATTATTACGCGATCCTAAAAAAATAAAAATAAATAAAAGATTTAGTTAGAATCAAACTTCACTAAGCATGCTCAGCCCCTGCAAAAAACGTATACATTTGATAATTTTGTTCATGATCAAAATGATTTTTATTCGTGTGTGTTTGGACTATTGTGCAAGCTACTTGTTTTTAGTCCTGTTTTTAACAATTTATTTTTAAAACAAACATGCATGTACACAGTGTACAGAAACACCAGAATAAAGATGCAACTTTTTTAGTTTAGTCTTTCACAAATCCATACACTTTGTGCTACCATAACAAATAATAAAAAAAAAAAAACAATTAATAATATTTAATTTAAAAGACATTTATTTCAGTTCTAATTCACTCTGTACTACCAACTATCTGGAAAACTTTCAGACCAAACTTGAACAACTACAACAAAGGATTTGATTAAGTAAACAATTTTTATCAAGGGGTACTGCAGCAGCACAATAATCTTAATCACAATTAGACTGAACTAAGTCACCTCCTCCAATCTCACCCTCAGCACTAGGGTTCCTCAGGGATGCGTACTGTCCCCTCCCTCTCTTATCCTCCCTTTTCACCTATTACTGTGTACCTGCCTATGGCTCAAACAGAATCATTAAGTTCACAGATGACACTGCGGTGATAGGCTTGATCAAAGGTAGCGATGAGACGGCTTACAGAGAGGAGATTTAGCACCTAGTGGCATGGTGTGAGGACAATAACCTGGAACTCAACACCAAGAAGATGCAAGGAGGTCATTGTGGATTTAAGACGAGCCGGCAATCGCACTCATGCTCCCATTCACATCAACAGAGCTGCTGTTGTGTGTGTACCCAGCTTTAGGTTTCTTGGAGTCCACATCTCTGAGAATCTCACCTGGTCTTTAAACTCTTCTATCCTGATCAGAAAGGCACAACAGTTCCTGAGGAAACTTAAAAAGTCCCGTTTGTGATACAGGATAGTGGAGAACCTTTACAGACGACAGCATTCTCACAAACTGCATGTCAGTGTGGTACATCAGCTGCACTGCTTTGGAGCGCAAAGCCCTTCAGAAGGTGGTGAAAACTGCCCAACAAATTATTGGCACTTAGCTACGACTTATTAATACAAAGTATTCGGCATCCAAAAAAAAAAAAAAACCAGGAAGAGCTACAACTGTAAATGTATAAAGCAATCAGCGTTTACACCTGCCGCAATCATTGCTAACGGATTTTTTTAAATCATGTCTGCAAGGTTGCAAAGACAAGAGCAAGAATGTTCAGTTTTTTTCCTCATGTGCTTATTCTCTAAACTGTATAGTTAATCTGAGTTCTCTTACTCCCTGACGAGTTGTGCTGCTGATTCAACATGCAGAATTGGACGAAAAACAGCTGACACGGTCCAACCAGGGCCAACAATGCAGAAAAAATAAAGCCGACCCATGTTCAACCCCCCAAACATTTCCCAACGACTGACTGCCAGCTTGGAGTGTCCCAGGCTTTAAATTCTTATCATTCATACTTGATCTTGCCCTATATTTCTAATGATGGTAATTTTGGTAAAAAAAAGAAAAATCTCCTGAGTCCCGTGGAAAAGGTTTTAATTGAGGATATCTCTGTACTTCACGCCATGCAGCGTTTCCTAAACCCTAACCACGTATCAAGTCCCTGCTGCAGAAAAACACCCACACACTATGATGCTACCACCATCATACTTCTTTTGGTATGGGCAGGTAATAATTAATAAGAAAAAAATTTTGAACAAAATTCAAAAGAATTGAAGGTATAAACACATCCTAAATAAATAAAATGTGTTGAGTTGAAGGTTTCAATTTTGCCTTTCTTTTATTTATTTATATTTTAAAGAAAATGGTCAAACAAATACACACACTACATTTCTGCCAGTGGTGGTATTGATATTGTCAAAACCAATGGGATCACGAATGCTGAAATGTACAGACAGGTTTTATTTGATCACGACACCTGAAGTGCACTGCTAATGCAGTGAATTCAGATTAGGAGAGAAAAACAGCTGATAAACAGTTTGTCATCTCAAAAGAGTCCAGACCTGAATGTTACAGAGGCAGTATGGGATCCCCTGGACAGAGAAAGAAATTAAAGACAAACCAAATCCGAAGAAGACCTCTGGGAAACGCTAAAGTCTGGTATAATATAGAAGATTACTTCAGATAACTTAACAACAGTCTCCCTAAAAGAGTTCAAGATGTGCTTAGTGCAAATTAAGGTCAGACTTTTCTTAAAAAGTACAAACAAACAGAATAAATACATGTTGAAATATTTGTGGTATGCTTAGCAATTAATTTGTTAAAGAAGTTAGTGGTTAAGACACTGGACAGTCAAAAAAATGATTAAGTGTCTAACATGACCACAGTTTACAAATGAATAGGTTAAATTTAATGACTATCAGAATCAAGTACGTGTGTTTTTAGAAACCTGTTTTTCTCCCCTACTAATGAATTCAATTCTCTAAAATCCTGGCAATATTCTTCTCAGTTCAAATGCTTTCTGAGAACAGAAAAGAATTGCATTCAGGTGTCAACTGTATTACTCTATCAAGGGGTCTATAAGTGGAAATGTTACATGTGAACTTTTAGTACCTCTGTACACATTTCAAAGCAGACAAGAATAGTTAAAAAAAAAATTCTGTGGCAATGTTCCCTAAGAAGAAATACAATGTCAATATCAACATTTAAAAAATGTAGGTTGTAAAATAATACTGAAAATCACTAGATTTTTTATTTTAATGTGTATTATGCAAGTAAATTGTTCATATTTTGGTGGCAACAAGCTATTAAGGGATCTCAATATTTTCTGAAGGCTCTGTGAGAAAATAAATGAGTAAGAAAGAGATACCTTAGGCCAGTCAACTCTGATTTGGTCACTAAGTGTTTCTGGTGGAGCACCGTCTTGGGACAGAGTGAATGAATGGGTGCTGTTGTCTTCATCTGCATCACAGATCTTCAGTGGTTCTGCAGAAAGACTCTAGGATTCAGTGATGTATACACAACACAAAAACACAGACATGCGCACACAGAAAGAATGACAGACCTTGCTCATCTCTCTCAGCATCACTGTCCCCACTGACATCTGAACTAGGAGATTGATGAGAAGAGGTAGATGATTCGGAATCGGAATCTGATTCAGAGTCTGAAGGGCCTCCGTCTGTCACCCCCTGTTTCCTTCCGGCTACCCTGGGGTCAATTTTATTCCAGGACCAGTCTAATTCTTCTCTCCTTTTGCTTTCACTCTGAGAGAATGGATTGGCTGGAATAGCTGAGGAACAAATTGACTCCAAAACTTGTTTCTCATCACCAATTTTTACTTCACTAAAATTGTCTCCCTGATGTGGTAAGTTTTGTGTGAGGGTTTGTGCAGCAAGACATGCTTGCTGCTTCTGGACATACTCATGATGGGCCTGGACAAAGGAGAACTGCGAGTCTGAGAATATGGATTGCTCCGTGCGACTTACACCACAGCTGGCAGCACCTAGAAGCAGTTCATGATCATGCTCTGGAGTTCTCCACCAGTTGGGCAATTCAGAGCTTGGTGGTGCCAGGGCAAGGTGCTCCTGTAGGGAGGGGTGAGGAAGGACAAGTTCACGTAGGCGTGACAACAGGCTGATTCTATAGAGAGTCCTTGAGGCTCGCTCCTCAGAGATGGGTGCCAGAGACTGGGACAGATCTGTAGATTCTGATCAAAAAAGGAATAAAACAAAAATGCAAGACTATTTATTATATATGTTGGGAAATCTTGCAAAAATATTATACTGTGAAATGACACATATTACATTGTATTCATTATAATATTCATTGTAATAAACAAATCTCATTAAAAGAACACCAACTGTCTAATTATTCTAACAAACATTAAAAAAATTAAATAAATACTGTACCCTCTCCATGAGCAAGATGCATACGACAGACTCTGCGACACATAGCCACAAAGGAATGGAAGTATCGGTTAAGACTTTCATCAGTTTTCTTGTCTAGTCTTGCATATGTGCGGAAACGTGTCCAGTCCAGTCTAGCCTCCCTTCCCTCCTGGATTCCCATCTCATTCTTCATGCGTTCCACACCAAATGTGGACACCACTCGATAAAAGTCACACTCCTCTCTGCGAGTCCACCTGAAATAGATATATTCATTGGCCATTTTTGCCACTGGAAAAAATGTCTCATAAAAACAAAAACAGACGCCATAGAAGACATGCCTTTGCTGACGCTCTTGTCGTGCAAGCTCTTTCAGTTTAGTGGCTTGTTCACATCGACGGCGTCGCCGATCTCCTTTTTCAGCTGCCTCCATCTTTAGTTGTTCCCGTCTGTAGCTGCGCTGGTATGCTGTGATTAGTCTCCGTAATCGAGCTGTGAGGGATGAACTTGTTGGCCAGTAGCAGGTCCCCACAGAACCTGAGGATTGTGCCTCACCTTGCATGGCAGTGGAATATGTGGAGTGATCCTCTACGAAGAACTCGTCTATGTTCCTGGAGTCAGTCTAGGGGAATGGGAAAAAAGCAAGCAAAAAATTAAGATAACTTACTTTTTTAAAATGTATTCTCTGAGCAGAGACCATACCACAACTAGACTACTTAAGCAACCAGATTTTCTATTCTAAAAACAAATTTCAAAAGTTACTAATACATGCTAAAATGTGCTGCTTGATTCAAGACAAATCTGTTTAGTTAGTTATTCTGTTTAGTAAATTTTGACATTAGGAGTTTAACTAATTAATGAATTAGATTAATAATTTATGACATTTCAGAGTTCAATTCAAAAGTATACTGGTCTATCAAGACTGTCTAGGATACCAGAGTGCAATTTTTATAATGTGGCACTGTATTCATGTGAAATGTTGTACAACAATTCTTATGCAAAAATGGAATGTTTTCATTTTGATAAAATAAAAAGTTGAAACATTTGGAAGAAATGATTATACATCTGTCATAACAATTCAAAGAAAAAATAAGGGCACATTTATTTTTGGCACTGTCTATGAAGATCTCGCTCTAAATACCTCTTCATACAGTTCTTTGCTGTGCCTTTTTAGAGGCTTGAACTCTGGATCCTCGGAAAACTTGTCATAGGCACCTCTATAAAAACATACAGTGAAATCAAGTCAAATCATGTAAATATCAAAATATTTGTTTATCACTGAGAGAAATAAAATCTGACAGTATGCAGGTTACCCATCTCTCAAATCTGGATCTGCTGAGTGCTGTTCAGCCTTTATGTCTTGGTCATCAGGACGACCACATTTCTCCAGGAAACACAAACAGGGATCAGCACGCATTGTAGTGTACATCTCATATCCTAACAAATGAAATAGGGAAGGTTTATATCATTGGGCAGGCTTTTAAATATAATTTTCATGCTTCTGAATTCCCTCATGAAGAGTTTTTTCGTAGAAACACACACACACAAAAAAAAGAAGCTCACCATGTTTGAACACCCCAATTAGCAAACAACGATCAGCCTCTGTATTCCACCAACCAGATGGAACATCCTGCTGTTCCATCTCAGGCAACCAAATGTCAACATCCCTGCATAATTTACTACATTAAAAGTGTGTCTATAAAATATTAGAATAAATGCTTTAAAAATAAAACACTGCTGTCTCAGACCTGCTGTCAGCCCCTCCAAGTATAGAATTCACGTGTTCTCCAATAACTTCCTGTTTCAGATAGTACAGCATGCGTACTCGCAGCAATACCCTGACAAACAAGAATACAAGATTAGTTGCAAAATTACATGATTAAAAGTTATCTTAAAAAGATCATAATTAAAAAAAGGATCATCATTAAACAAAGCTTTAGTACTTGTTACACTGGTGTTTGAGGTGTTTGCGATAGCTGTCATCCAACAGAAGCGAATCTGGGTTATACTTGCGGATCCACTCTGCCTTTTGCACATCAAAAGAACTCTGAGTTTTAACTCTTTTCCCTTTTCTTCCACGAGGCACAGGAATGGACAGACCTGTGAAAGGTAAACATATTTGACTAAATGCATAAATAAGTTACAGTTAATCCAGAATGCAGCAGCAAGACGACTAGATCTAGAAAATATGACCAAATCACCAGTTATTGATATTGGTTATAAAATACTACTGACATAGAAAGCACTCAATGCTCTCATGCCATAGAATCTGAGTGAACTTCTGTGCCAATATGATCGTCCATGCCTACTTAGATGAAAAGGTGCAGGCTATTTGTTGGTACCTTATATAATGAAGACTACACCAGGGGGCAGATCTTTCTCTTATAAAGCCCAGTTATGGAACAGCCTTCCCATCAGTGTTCGGGACTCAGACACAGTCTCCGTGTTCAAATCTCAGCTAAAAACATTTATTTAGTCAAATCTTATCAGTAGATTTTTCTTAGGTAAAGGCTCAGATCTGGAGGGATCATGGATATGGAGTGTTCGGTGAACTGGGAAATTTGTATTCTGTCATCCCCTCACTCTCACATGTTCACTCAGGTTTGTAAAGGTGGCGTGGTGGGGCGTCTCTTATCCCAGAGATCCCTCATATCTGTGTTACCTTCTGTCACTTCCTTTCAGTTATGCTGCCATAGCAAGTCTTGTCTGAGTCCCCAACTACACAGTGTCCTTAACTTTCATACAACTATAAGGATACATAATAAACCATATCGTCTCTCTCTCGCTCTCTCTCTCTCTCTCTGTCTGTCTGTCCATCTCAGTCGAGTTAAACATGCTCCTGAGATACCAGTGACCACTGTTCCTGCCCCTCTTCCCTCCAGGGATCTGCCTGCTTGGTCCCGGCCTGCCTGGTCCCGGCCTGCCTCTGGATGGTGTTTTTACCAATTCAAGGCCACTCTGTGCAGCTGAGGGTGTTCCACATTTATGGCCAGGGGATCCATGAAATTATGGAGTAAGAACAGGAGCTTTGAAGATTGATTTGGACTGCAGTTAATGTCAACTGTCCGCTATACTGACAGGACTATAGTTTGCATCTGATCATCACTGCACACCTCAACATTGTTTATCTGGAATAAATGGACATTCTTTGCCACCCAGATGAGGATGGGTTTCCTCTGGAGTCTGGTTCCTCTCGAGGTTTCTTCGTTATACCATCTCGGGGAGATTTTCCTCGCCACAGTCACCACCGGCTCGCTCATCAGGGACAAACTTACACTTATAAACAGCATCTTATTCATTATTTATTACCACATTATCTGTTTAAAGCTGCTTTGAGAAAATGTCCATTGTTAAAAGTGCTATACAAATAAAAATGAATTACCTTTGTTTTGCATTAACAACAGTGCATCACTTGCTTCATTAGATTCAAGCCTGTTTAACTGACTAACATAACTTTGACTATTTGAGGCTTTAGGAAATAATTAAACCTGTATTGTATTAAACTCATACCCGAGTGGTTGAGGAGTGTGTTTGGTTCCTGGCCATTCTCTGGAGGAGTGATGAGCTCCCATATAAAGCTTTTGATATTTTCATCTCCACGGTAATGTAGCAGGCAGAAGACAAGGATGACCCTGCAAATGGTCTCCACATCCTTTTCCCCAAGACGGCGCTTACACCTAGCATGGGACAGGATATCATGCCAACGTCCCCAGCTGGACACAAAGGGGGAAAAAAAAACATTCCATGTAAAATAAATTACAAAACAAAAATGATAATACTTAGAAAAAATTAGTTGTAGATCTGCTGCAATTGATAAATTGGCAGTAGATTATTCTTATTAAATGTTTTTGGTTTTCCTGAAATGAATTTAGTCATCAATTAGTAAGATCATAAAGATTACATTGTGTGTCCTTTAAAAGTAATTAAACACTGTATTGCATGTTTCCACAGAAAAAAAACTGTTTTGGCAGCCAATTAACAGTTTCTTTCTCTAAAAGCAGTTCTTCACCATGTTTATTTCAAATGGTTGACTCTGTATTAGACATTGATTGTCAGGTATCAAGTCCAAATATATAAAACATGCTCTAGTCCTTTTACAACTGTTTAAAAACAACAAAAAAAACCCTGTACATTACCCGTAAATCAGCAGGTGTTTCTCCACTCTGAAGCAGTCAGTGCGGCCATATCCACCGCCAGCATGACGGTCAGACCGACGTGAAGCTCGGGCCTGCCGAGAATTCTGGGGTGGATACTCCTCATCACTGTCTAAGTCTGAAAGCTCACCACTTTCCCCACGGAGAGAAGAGTACTGTCGTGTTTGTTTTCTTATGCGTGGAGTATCAATCACAAGGGTATTCTACAAAGAGAGTAGAAAATAAAAAGAAACAAGAATAACATGCAAATCAACAGATTATTAAATGTTATTTGCAGATTGGTGCCCATTCTACAAGAGCATTAATGAGTATAGACTGGTGCTGAGCAAGAAAGCCTGGAAGACAGTTGGAATTTTAATTAATTTTGAAAGATCTTATAATAGATAAAGGGTAAGTGTTGGTGATGGAAAACAAACAATGAAGACAAACTTAAGACAAACATTGTCTTTATGGCTGAGGCCCTTAGCAACTGTAGCAACAGCTGTAATACTAGAGGGTATAAAGTCATTCTATAGCCATGTGAATCCAACCTTTCAGTTTCAGATCAGGTAATGAAATCATTTTGGTTATATACGTAGCATCCAGTCCAAATACTAAAACTGAACTGTATTTCACAATGTTTAGGTGAAGTGCTTAAGTAATTGCTCCTGCTTTTCTCAGCTTCAAAATGGCTTGCTTTTCTCCACACAGATCTCTGGTCTCACACTCTCTCGCTCTTTTTTTATTTAGTTTTCACAAGAAAAAACTTTGAAATGAATGGATTCATTAGTTCTATCAGAAAATAAAAGCTGAACTTTTGATCTATGGTCTCACTTATTCTAATTCTCTATGAGAAAATGATGAAAGACACACTGCCTGAGAAAGTTGCAAACTAATAATTTGTTTTATTGATGATTAGACTAATGGACCATTCTTTCTGTACATTTTATTTATATATGCCCTTATCTGTTTTTCCACACTATTAACCATAGACTAATCAAATATATGCTGGAAACAAATAAGATTTGGTTGGACATTTGAGCAAAGATCTGATCAGATTTGTATCTTTGCTGTACCAAACCCCAATACACAGCTGTCTCCTTTTGAGATGATGAGCAGACCATTTCTACCCCATGGTCTTTGTAGGTTTGCTTTACAGGAGATCTGGATACGACTGTTGACTTCAATTGAAATATGACCTACAAAAAAAGCCTACTCATCAATTTCACCCAGATGTCGCTGTGCTGATAAAGAGCCCTAATTGTCAAAAGGTTGGAGAAGCAGCTTTCGATCTTCCTACCAAAGAAGCAGCTGTTAAATGGTCTGATGAATCTCAGCAGATTTTTGCAAGCATCTTGAAGTGTTGCCCTACTGCAGCACACTTCAATAAAGGAGAGAATTCGCAAGCAAACAGTCCTTAGGGTGCTTCTCCTCATACAAATTATTTTCGTATTTGCTTCTCACACACATTTACTTTAGTGTGCAGATAAACTATTGAGTTCTGCATGTCCTCCAGTTACAATCTGTTCAGGAAGAGTGTGTAAAGGTTCATATGGAACCCAAGAGGACTTTGATAAAGTTAAACTGTAATGACCCAGTCTTTCTGCATTGTCAGACTGCAAGAATGTGCAGTCCCAGGTCTCAGATCTGAATCTGTTTTGCCTTGTTTTATTTGTTTATTATTTCCTGTAGATGCCCAAGCACATCATCAAACAAATTACTGATTAATAGTCTGTCCAGAGGTAAAACATTACAGATCAACAATTCTGTTAATGCAAAAAAAAAAAAAAAAAAGGAAAAAGAAAAGAAAAAACAAACAAAAAAACCCACATTCATTCGTTTTGGTGGCTGAGATCGGCTAAGAAAGTCAGCTGTCACTTCAAGAGTGGCCTCTAGAGGCGAATCACTGATGCTACGTACTATTTGTTTTTATATGCGAGACTGTGTGATGCACAGAGAACACTAACACATACATCCTGACATCGGTAAAACAACTCATTTTACTGATATGGCACTAACAATAATTTTAGAGTCTAAAAAGGAATCAAATATTTAGCAATAAACATATCCATACCTTTCTATTTATAGTGTCCAAGTCAATATCAGCTTTCTGGGCCCACTTCTGCCAAAACTCCGGGTCATCCAGTGCAATGTCCGTCCTATTTTCGGACGCCACAAAGCTGGCCTTAGAAAAGGTGGATCCCTTGCCTTCACTCTCAATGGTGATAGTGGTGGCCCTCCTCTGAAGAATCTGGTCAATGTCTTCTTCACAGAAACGGCTGCCCTCATCATTCTCATCCATAATAGCAGCATAAGCTCCTTTTCTTAGCAAATCTTCAATTTCCTTCTTGGTGAACTGCTGAACCTATTTTAAATTCATTCATTTTTTTTTTTATTAATTTATGATAAAACAAAAGATAAAATAATGACAGTTAAATTACACCAAAACACTTACCCCATTGACATTACTGTCTTTATTGGTACTCATGCTTTGAAGCACAGCTCTATCCAATCCCAACTTTAAACTAGCTTTGTCCAACATCTCCCGCTCATAAGAGTTTCTGGTGATGAGGCGATACACCTTTACAGCCTTAGACTGGCCAATACGGTGGCAACGTGCCTGGGCCTGGGCATAGAACCAGAATGAAGAGATTTTAGTGCATTTATGCAGTAGTAAGCAATCATTCTTTTAAATAATAAAGGTGAGGCAGTGCTCTATGGTGCATTCAGGCCATACACTAAATCCAAAAACATTTATTTATTTTAACACTCGAAATAAATAAAATATATAGTTGATTAAAAGTATATGGTAAATGCAAATATATTGAGTAGAACACAATGTTTTAATAGAAAAGAAAATTGTTCTTCTCTGATATAATTTATATGATTTCTTACGGTTATTTTTTGTATATGATTCACAATAATAATTTTTATTTTTTTTATTCGGTCGATTTTGATCCACATTTTACCCACACAGTAGCTGAAAGCTTGTAGAATTCAAGGGTAACATTTATATTAAGTTTGAAATCTTCAAAGAGACTCAAAGCACTTTTGTACATCGCTCTGGATAAGGGCATCTGCTAAATGCTGCAAATGTAAATGTAAATGAAAGACGACGTTTCATTCACATTTTCTCCCCACTTCTCCTGCATAGCTCTACATAAAACTTTGTGAAGCAAACGTGCACAACAATAACAAGGGCACATAGCCATGCGAATTTACACTGGGAGAACAACATTTGTTCTGTTATCCTAATCAAGTTTAAGATTATTTACAAAGGGGCAAGGGCCTATTGAGCTTACACTGCAAGCTGGTGTGTATGTGTGTGGATGCATGGGGGGTTTAAACTCAAGAAACAAATATATATTTGGGCTGTAATTAATGTAAAAATTTCGCTACAGTGGCTAAGGACTGCAATTACCATAAACATTTTTGCTTTTTAGTGCCCATCAGCAAACCTCGACAATGATTGAACTACAATGAACGGATGCTTGATGTCACTCAGATGAGTCTCGGATGAGTTTTGCCCGTCACCATTGGCTTTTTTACTGGAGATAAACTTATAGGAACTATTTTATAATTCAAAAATGTATATTTGTGATATTTCTGTAAAGCAGTTTTGGGACATTGTGTTTATGGTTAAAAACACTAACAAAATTGAGTTGCCCAATTTACTCACTCCCCAGAGAGCACAAGGGTAAATTTTTGATATTTCCAGTGCAAACCTAATAGAGCATCACAAAGATGCAAAAAAGGTTGCAAAAAGCAAAGTGACCTCAAGGCCATGTTCGACAGGATGTAACTGAGCAGTCTTGCATTGATTGAAGCAGCGCAGCGGCGCCATCTGCTAAATGCAGCAAATATTTGTGCAAGCTTTAAAAAAAAAAAAAAGACTTTCCTGAGATCCTTAAGATGAACATAACCCACAGCATCTAAATGTGTGTGCGCAAACAAATCACTTGTGTCATGGACAGGTGAGTCCATGAAACTGATATACCAGTAGTGATTACAACGTGCCGAAGGCCCAAGATGAAAAAGGGGGTTAAGCCCTTTCCTGTACTTGGCTGGCCATTAATCATTAAAAAGTGGGAGGAGTCAAGTAAACAAGTTTCTTCCTAAAAGCTGTTTTGTGTGTGGGGGTCTGCTGCTTTTCTTTCTCTTTTTTGCAAGCTTGGTTTACAACTAGAGCTGCAACAGCTAATCAATAAAATCTATAATGAAATTCATTGTCAACAAATGCTGTTACCGATTTGTATATTTGTAATTTGGATATATAAAAAAACCCATCAAATTATTTGTATCGATACTTTGTTTAGTCAGTTAACACACAGCATTGTGTTTCCCCACGGACCATTATAACTGCTGCACCACCCGTCCAACTCTGGAGCGCTCTGGACATGTAAACACATGATAAAAAAATGGAGGAAAACGGAGAAAACAGCGAGGTGCAAAGAAGAAGATTCATATGGAAGCCCGTTTCTGCCACATAATAATAATAAAAAAAGTTTGCCTAATTTTTTTGTCTCGCAATTCCATCATTAGCCCTCTGATTTCTGCCAAATCAGAGGGGTTTTTTTTTTCTTTAATTTTTTGCCCAATCAGGCAGCTACACCCCTCTATAGTGCAAGAATGATTTACACATTGAAAATATAATGAACAATCAGCTCTGGAGGAGAAGGGACAAGATTAATGTGAAATGTTTTATATTTTTATTCCCGATTTTTTGTTATATATTTGTATTCGCTTTTGAAGTAATATGGCAATTGAATGCATTTAATTGCAATCCGAATAAATAAATAAATAAATAAAATAATTTGATCGTGTTAGGAGACCTGTCTTATCTTCTCTTGGATATTGGAGATTACTCGATTAATCATTGGAATAATCTAAAACAGGGGTCTCCAAACTAGGGGCCACGGGCCGGATGCAGCCCACAAAGGGCCTCTCATCCGGCCTGTGGAGACCCTTTTGTCTAAGAAAAAGAAATGACAAAAATATACGTGTATCCTGCCAAGATCAGCCGCCGCTTACGTGGACGTTATGTTTTTACCGAATTAAAATAGAGGTGCGCAGTAGTTCGTTACCGTCATTTCCGTACTTCGTTGTTTAAGCCGCAGGGTTCAAAGCGTGGGAAAAAAGTAGCGGCTCATAATCCGGTATGTTTTTTCCAACCGTTCACTACATTGCAAAACCTTATTCACTGCTTACTTTTTCTACTTCCGTTCACAGTTAATGAGATGACATAATGCCATCTAGAGGCGAAGTTTTTAAATGGTTTTAAAAGTGCCCAGCGATGGCAGAGAAGAGAAAAAAAAAAAATAGATGATGAGTGTCAGCAATTTCATTTTCAGTGCAAGGTCTTCATGGCTGAGGCAACAGCTGAGTTCCCCACGTAATTTGCATGCAAGATCATCAAAGTCCTCCAGCTGCAGTTTCAGCAGCGGTTTTCTGACTTGGGTTCAAAGGCAGAAGAAGTGAGACTGTTTCAAAACCATTTGAAGCAGATGTGGCCAGTTGCACAGATGAACTGCAGCTGGAGCTCATCGAGTTGCAAGCAAATGACCTCCTTAGGGACAAGTTAAAAAAAGGACTGGTGGGTTTTTACCAGTTTTTGCCCAAGGAAAACTTTCCTAATGTCAAAACTTTTGCATCAAGGTACCTTTCAATCTTTGAAACAACATACCTTTGTGAACAAACATTTTCAAGAATGAAATGCATGAAGAATTTAAGAACAAACTTGTCTGATGATAACCTCAGGTCACTGTTATGTCAGTTATTCTGGCATCCAGGAAACAATTTCACCATTCCCACTAATACAGGTGTTCAGGTGTAGTGTATAAATGTTTTATTAAATAATAACTGAATAAAATAATATTACATAAATAATTAAAAACAACATCCATGTTTTGATTCTTTTTTATTTGGACCTCGAGTGTGTAGTCGGCCCCCAAACTGCTGATTGATAGTTAATGTGGCCCTCGGGCTGAAAAGTTTGGAGACCCCTGATCTAAAACAATGAATAGCTACAGCCTTAAAACAGTGTGTAGTGTTTATACACTTGGTGCAATAAATGACAATTTTTAATCATTATTAAGCTTATTTATTAATATTTTATTATTATTATACAATTATTAAGCCCTAATAATAATAATAATAAATAATTATATTGAAGAAAAAAAAAACCTACAACTTGATTCATATTTGAAAAGAAGAAGCACTGCAGACTCTTACCTGAAGGTCATTCTGTGGGTTCCAGTCCGAGTCGAAGATAACACAAGTGTCAGCAGCGGTCAAATTAATTCCCAGTCCTCCAGCACGGGTACACAGCAAAAAGACAAACCGGTCAGAGTCGGACTTACTGAAGCGGTCGATGGCTGCCTGACGCAGGTTTCCTCTTACTCGCCCATCAATGCGTTCGTACAGATATCTGGGAATATTAATTACTTTTATTAATATTAATTACATCCTGTAACTTTACTAGTGAAATAAATCTGCTTCACCACACTGTCTACTGTAAGATGCAACCACACTATATGGCAAAAGGTTTGTGGACAGCCGACCAAAATCCAGTTAGAAGGACTTCTCAGAAATAAATGTAAAAAATTTTTTTACAAATTATTTCAATATTTCTATTTATTGACAGGGCACAATAATCTGTTCACAAAAAGACCCTGAATACCTTCAAAATGTGTGTGTGTGTGTGTGTGTGTGTGTGTGTGTGTGTGTGTGTGTGTCAATATGTATACAATGAAGCTGAAATTTGCATATAAATAAATCATTTTAAGAAATAGCAATAAAAAAATTAAATACTGAGAGTTTTTAAATATAAAATTCTACCTTTTGTGGATGAGATAATCTTCTAGGATGTCAAGACAGCGCACCATCTGGGAGAAGATAAGCACTTTGTGTCCACCAGCCTTGAGACGAGGCAGCAACTTGTCTAGAAGTACCAGTTTTCCTGCTGAGCGCACCAAGGCCTGAAGGTGGAAGTCTGGAGCTGAGGCACTGTACACCTCCCTAAGTTCAGCCACTATTTTCTCTTCAGCTCCTGAGCAGATACACAAAATTTGATATAATAAATACCCATGTGAAAAAACAAAGAATAAAACCTGTGCTAGCAATAATTAATTTCTAAATAAATCATCATGCACCAAACGTGGGATGACTGACATAACAGCTGGAACTAACTCTTTCCCCATGTGTGAGCTAAGAACTGGGAATCAAATGCAGTAGTTGCTCACATGTCTTGAATGAAAGCACTTTCCCATATAAATTTTGAGTGATGGGGAGAACTAGCTACTAGAGGAGATAAGCTCATGACTAAACTTAGGGGAGAAAAATGGTTTAAAACAACAATGAGGATACAAGTCCAATACATGCAGCATAAATAAGGTGGAATAAACAGGGGTTTTGGATAGAGACCTGTGATTAAATAAGGGTGGTTGCAGCATTTGCGGAGCTCCATCATGGTATTGAGAAGATTGGGCACGTTGCTGTTCTGATTAGCTCCCATGCTCAAGAAGCTAAAGTTACGCTCTAGAATAGCACGGTAATACTTCTTTTGCACATCAGTCAACTCCACCTAAACAGAAAAAAAGATTTTGCAGATAATTAGAATACTAGACATGCCCGTTAATTTTAGCGTACATCATTACAGTAATTGCACAGGTCTGTCAGAACAATGCGTTTATATTCAACACTTTATTTTTTTTTTAATACAATAATTTCCGGACTATTAAACGCACCCAAATATAAGCCGCACCCACTGAATTTTAAAGATTTTTATTTTGAACATTAATAAACTGCAGGTATCTACACTGAAACTAATGAACTTTACACAGGCTTTAATGAAAGACAGTGTCTGTTACATGGCTTGTATCTAAACAGTAGCCTACCAAGAAAGTCATTGATCACCGTCTTCCTCCATCCTTTCACAACTATTTATTTCCCTTTTCCTGTTTATACAATTTGTACTTTTAAAAAAAGCTTATAAAAAAAAAACATTAATTAATTAATTTATATTTATATAAATAATCTCTAGTGCTACACAAAAGGCTCTGCCTTTTTCCTCATTTGGAAATAATGTAATTGTACATCTGAAATGTTCTGCAAAGTAACTGACAATACTCTTTGTTGAAACAGCAAAGGAGAGAGTTACAGGTAAAGGAAAGAGCTTAAGGTAAATGTACTGCTATTTCCTGCTCATAAATTCATCCCAAACAGGAGGCTAATTCAACATTTAATCAAATACCTAAATGTTCAGGATGCCAGTACCCAATTATTAACAATTACTTTCAAAGACGACGTGCAAGTAGTGGTGTGCATCTACAATGAGAGCAATGGTCACTGTAGTATACAAGGGTGATATTTACAGATATTTTAAGATATTTTTCCGTCTAAACATTACGGAATTAAATTTTAACTAATACCAGATCATGTGCTGCTACAGTAGGTGTTGGGACTGAACAGAGTTAATGTTCGGTAATGCAGACATTCAAATAGTTCAAATAATACCTCAATAATGGTCTCCTGCTTTGGTGCCAAGTTCTTTTCAACATCCTCCTTCAATCTGCGTAGCATCATAGGTTTCAGAATAGCTTGCAGTTTCTGCACCTAATGCGATGGTGAAAGTTTTCATTGATAAATGTTTAGTTGCAGTTTTTAACCATGTCTAATATGCATGCATGTAAATGCACATATGCCTGTATACCTGCTCCTCGGTTTTGAGATCACCGAATTCACGCAGGAACTCTGTCTCTGAAGGGAACTGTGCCGGTTCTAAAAAGTGCAACAGGCTGAACAATTCTTCCACAGTATTCTGCAATGGCGTACCTGTTAACAGCACTTTATGCTCCTGTAATTAGAAAATAAGACAAGCGACTGTCGGTCCTTTTTATACTCTATGAGCTATTTGAAAAAGAAAGTATGATGAGCAATATTGCTTTATACAGTCATTTGAATTGAAAAGCAGAAAAAAACAGTTCAAAACAGTTAAGAGGACAGCAGACTTTACTTTTTAAACGAACAGAAATCTTAAACAGAAACCAGTTATGGCAGAACATACAACATGGTAAAAACTTTGTTTTCCCCATTTGTTTTTTATTTGTGTGTTTTTTGGCTTGACGTTACATGCCCCAAAAACTAAATACAACCTCGGATGAATCACATTACCCAACATTATTTTTACAAAAATCTAACTGAAAAAAAAATGTGCAAAAGTACACTAAGTTGAATATCTTGTAAAAATTACTTTTAGCAGAAATAACTAGAAGTAATCATGTTCATTATGAATATCAGTCTACAGAGGTGGGAAGCAATGATTATTCATTACTGTACTTAAATAAATTTTTCCGGTATCAGTACTGTACATTATTTTTTGTACAACATTTTACTTTCAATAAATTATCTGTACTTTCTATTTTTTACATTTTCAAAACAGGCTCGTTACTTTAGTTTGAATCTATTTAGTGAAATTTCAATATTTCACTAAGTGCTGTCTTCCCAAACTTCTTTACTTTAACTTTCAGTAAAAGTGCAGTCAACTTTTAAAGTAGTTTAGTGCTGAATCAGGTGGGCTGGTTTCTATGACAAAACTAAATTATCAAACCTTTTTGGATTATAACACCTTGTTTATCATCAGTGGCCTGAATAATTTAATGATTATTGGCTTATCAGCTGCTGAATAATTTAAAACAAGATGCAATTAGAGTTATTTTAGGTATAGCTTAGTTTGCACACTGAGTTCATGAAGATTTATTCAAAATAAATGCACTCACCAAATTTAGCATCTTAAGACTGTCAAGCAATTTGCAATTTCTGTTCTTCAGGCGATGTGCTTCATCAATGATCACACAACGCCAGTAGATCTCCCTTAGCTCTGGGCAGTCAGACAAAATCATCTCAAACGTTGTGATTAGCGCGTCAAATTTATAAGCTCCTGGAATAAGGTGCCCCTTAAGTAAAAAAAAAATATAAAACCCATTAATTTGCATTCAAGATAATGTATAACGTGAACAGACTCAATACTCAATAAAATCCATAATACAAGACAAACGGCTAAAAAGACAATACACATCTGCTCATAATTTGGTATATGAAATGTATTTTATTATGTATATGGAATATGCAAACCAGAGATTATTTTAGGTCGAAAATTTTAGGTAAAAGTATTCGTATCACACATGGTTCATGTTTAATCACCATAAATTGCAGAATGTGAAAAGCTCTCTCTTTTAGATAATTAAAGTGATCTATAATGGCATGCTAGACTTAAATATCCAACGGTGGAAAATACTGTGATTGCCATAATGAATAACAAATTCATATTTCACTAGATTACTGAAATGAAGTACTATTTAACACTATGGCTACATTTTCCCAAGCTGGTGTTGAATTTCCAAGTCATTCCAGTGGATATCACTGGGGTTGGGCAACACCTCTAGGCTAGTCCTATTATATTTAACTTCTGATTTATTGATTTGTTTGCAAATAATAAAAAAACAGTTGCGAAATAGAGTAACTAATGAAAAGCACCTAACATGGTTGTACATTCATTTGAATAAAAAACATGACATTCAGCAAAACAGAGTCCAAATCTTTTCACACTCCAGTTACACTATATTTTGCAGTTCATTGGTTTAATGTATGGAATAAAGAAAACCACGTGGCATAGTAAGTTTCTACAAGCTAAAGCCAATGAAAATGTTTTTGTGTGTGTGCATTCACAAAGACCAACCTTATTATCTTTGCAGTACATCTCATACTGCTGTATCATCTGTCTGCTGGCCAGGCTGCCATGATAAACAATGGCATTCATTTCTGTCCATGTGGAAAATTCTCTTTCCCAGTTAGTGATGGTGGACAGAGGGGCAATTATCAGAAACGGTCCTTGGACTCCAGAAGCAAATATTTCAGAGAGTAGAGCAATTGACTGGATGGTTTTACCAAGACCCATCTCATCTGCCAGAATACAATTCTGCCTAATATTAGATGTTCATGTAAGAAATAATAATAAAAAAAGCTGTTAGGCAAAAGCAAATTAAGCACAAGTATAACAAATAAAAGAATTCTGCCATACAATGTCTCAAGTGAAATATTTCTAAGAGAATGCCAGAGGCTCTCTGTAGTGATGACCAACTAATATGAGAAACATTCTTTATATAAAATACATTATCTTTACCAACGTTCTTTTAACAGCAGAATTTACACAAACAATCCATACATCCTCTATAAACAGTGTGGAGACTACATTAAAAATGCAGTTTAAAAAAAGATTTGATTCAGCACCTGTTATACCAGTTGAAAAGTAGCCAGTTGACTCCCTCTAGCTGATATTCTCTGAGGGTGTTTGCACTAAGGTATTCTCGTGATTGCTCCAGCTTCTTCCATGCACTTGCGGGAGGACGAGGCTAACAAGAACATTATTTTAGGATAAATATCATCACAAATATAATTTAAATGTGTCCATTTAGAATCTAGTATAGTACATGCATTATAAATGTTAACACTACAGAGGTGTGCAGAAGGCGATCATATGCTCTGAATTCAATGTGTTTAAGCGATGACAACAGATTAGGGTCACTACAAGTTTAAAAGAGGGGATCCAAAAACAACAAACACAAAAAGGCAATCCTCTAGTGCATGGAAGTCAGATATGATATGTATATAAAGAGGTCCACTGGTTCATCGTGTTTTGATTCATCTGCACAGATAGTTGATTGTTGGAACTGTACCTTATTCATGTTAGATTATAGTGTATTAACAAAAGTTAACAAATTAAATGAAAATTACCCAAATTTCAATTAGTAATTGTTGAAATGAACAAACACAATACTTTTAAATTTATTAACTGCAGTTAATGTTACAAATGGATTCTTACTGTAAAGAGCTACCAGTTCACATAAATCCAAACATTCATGCTTAAAATGGTCATCTTTAAATGACTTCACAAAGACCAGAGCACTGAAATTACATTTTTGTAATAAAGGTCAGTACTATTTTACATGCAGTGTTATGTTTTTTTATTTTTTTTAAATCCAGTATTCAATCATATAATCGGTTGATTAATCGCTTATTTTCAAGTACGACACAACCTCAACCTCTACTAATGTATAACTTAATAGAAGATCGCTAGTAACCAAACAAAAGTTGCACACTTCCACTCAAATGTAGTAATTTCAGTAGATAAAGCAACAATTATTAAATACTTTTTTTGGTAGCTTGTATATATAAATGTGTTTATTTAAAAAAATTTAAAAAATAAAATATTTCAGGTAATATTTAAGAACAGCCTAAAAAAAATCTGAAATCCTGTTAATCACAATTAAACTTTAAAAATGACCACACACATGATCTAAAACTGCACTGGTAGACATTTAAACTGCATAAATGTTGAGCCTTGCTTGTAGAAAGGTGCTTACTGCTGACAGATCAGAATCTGTCCACTCTACTACAAATATTCATAATTTATTATTTAATAAACATTAACAAAGAATAAAACTAAAACTGAAGCACAAACACATTATGTAGTAGCAGTGACTGAAGACAGCACTGGCTGAAGTTGTATCCCCCATTTATCATGGTGGTTACGATCCAAAACCACCGGCGATAAATGGACGCCCCCCAAACATGCTATTTTATGTATACAGTAATGTATTACATTTTACAATTGATAATGATATTTTTATTCAAAGATTTTACTATTTCAACATAAAAACAATTCCCTATAAGTTATCTGGTCTATCGGGCTATCCGCGAGAAACCCGGGAAAATCAGACAAACTAATAAGTTATGGGGCAAATTCACTTCCGCCGTAAAGCGTGGGCGCGAGATTCAAACCGCGGTAAAGCGGGGGATTACTGTATTCTACTACTGGCTGTTGTAATCAGTGCTGTCTCATCTTATGTGACCTGAACTTAATACTTTCCAGGCTCTTTTTTGACTGATAATAAATTTTTTGTATATTTTTGAACATTTATATCTGGAACTTACAGGTCTCTTGATTCTGGGCTGGCGACTCTGGATCCGTTTGAACTCCTCCACCTTCCCTTCATCTACATCTTCTTTTAGTTCCCATGTGGCATCCTCATAGGGCAGAGAGCACCATTTGACTAAGTAGTACACCACCGGCTATTAGAGAAGAGCAGAATAGCAGAAATGTAACCTAATGCAGACATACAGTCTTTTTACAAATTCTAAATAAAAGAAATTATCAAACCTCTCCATTTTCTTTGTCCACACTATGGGATTCATCCAGGATGCGGTCCGCTTCTACATAATCAGAATTGAATGGCTCCTCATCCTAAAACAATGATAAAGAATATATCTTAATCTTAAAAAGATAATCGAATGTAGTTTCTTTGGGTTGTATTTCTTTCTGGTGCGGCTGAGAAGGTCCGCTGTCATTTTACTGTACGAATAGCCTCTAAAGGCAAATCAATGACACCAGGTGCTGTTTGTTTTGACACATGAGACTGCACACTGTACCTCATTCATGTTAGTTTATAGTCTATTAACAAAAGTTAACAAATAAAAATTACCCGCATTTCAAAAACGCATTAGTAATTGTTAAAATAAACACACACAATACTTCTAAAAGCATTTATTAACTTCAGTTAATGTTACAAATAAAATCTTACTGTAAAGTGTTACCATTTCACATAGATCCAAATAGTTATGCTTTAAATTCCCATCTTTAAATGATTTCACAAAAGCCATAGCACTGAAATTACATTTATTAATTTTTTTGTAACAAACATCAGTACTATTTTACATGGAGTGTTGTGTGTGTGTTGTGTGTGGTACAAAATGTGGCTCTTGGTCTCTGACTGGTTGGCCACCCCTGATATATGCAGACAAAAGAAGCCCAAAACCATATATGTGCCAGGTAAGCTGGGAAAAAGGAGCATCTCTCACAGACAGTGTCTAAACCAAGGTATGGATTCCCACATGCCTATACCTAACAGCCCTAAGCCAGAGGGTGTTGAAGGGACCCTTTTAAGTACCTCCTCAGATAGATTTATACCCAGTTCACCTTCTCTTATAGATTTCATTATATCCAGGTTGTGGTTTGCTGAAAATAAATTGTAGGGATGCACCGAATATTCGGCCACAGAAGATTTTCAGCCGGAAATGGCCCAAAAGTGCATTTTCGGTTTTCGGCCGAAAGAGTTTGTTGTGATGACGCAAACAGAAACCGCTGCCTGCACGTGCATGTCTACAACAACATGTCTGCGGTGTGGACGTGTTTCAGCATATCTAAGAAAGACCCACGGATAGCGATTTGCAAAACATGTAATGCCGAAATTTCGTCTGCAAAAACGTTCTCCACGTCGGGTTTTAATTTGAAATCCAAACATCCGATCCCTATGCTGAATATCAGAGAAACGCAAACGCACAGAAAAGCAAAACCCCTCCGAGCATGCGCACTCCGTCTGTGGTGGACGTTTTTGAAAAGGCAGGAAGTTACCCAGTGATAGTGTTTTATTGTATCTTTAAGCAGTTGCTCCTGATTAAATATGTTCTTTCATAAAAACAATTTTACAACTTTTCAGCTGGCCAGAGGGCCTTTACATTATTATTTAATGTACACATGAGTGCATTAAAGTTAAACATTTAAGACTAAATTTTATTTTATTTTATCCTGTGCATTGTTGCAATGTGCTATAAATAAATATTTTAATAATTTGTAATTGATTAATTCTTTGAAACTTTTATATTAATTTATGCATTCGAAATGCCTTGATTTTAGTAAGTTTAGTACACAGTCATAGCCATAAATGCAATGGCAAAAATAATTGCCATAATTTCTTTCGGTGTTTAGTTTTTTCGGTTTTCGGCCTTGCTATCCTCCTTTTTCGGTTTTCGGCCTTGCTTTCCTCCTTTTTCGGTTTTCGGCCTTGCTTTCCTCCTTTTTCGGTTTTCGGTTTCGGCCAAGAATTTTTATTTCGGTTCATCCCTAATAAATAGTACAGATTAGTTCTTTAGCTCTAAAATTAAGTGTATCCAAAACCAAAAGAACGGGGGGGCCACTTTGTGCTGTAGGAAGGTTGTATGGGACATCATGGGACTAATGACTAATCTAAAGTAGATGAAAGAAAGAAATTATTGTTGTTAATACGGCTCTGGACTGATTCTGATGTAAACTTATGACAGCAAAATCTGCTAAGAATCCTAAAAGTAAAAAACTCTAAAGGGCAGGATGTAAATTGTGAGGATTTCAAGGGTAAAATAGAGTATGATTAATGTGTTTCTGTGCAGTGAATTCAGCATAGTGAAATGTTGGATGCACAGTAATAGTGAATAAACCTGGTGGCCTTCGACACAGATTTTGGGACTCACAGCAATGCCCTACCTAAATTTAAATGTTAACAGTTCCTGATAAAAGTGGACTACATACACAATTTAAATATTTCTAAAAAGAAGCCGCTTTGAGCTTTACTATCCATTATTCACTGTTAATATTGCTCAAAAAGATAAGTTATAGATGATTAGGTATTTTAAAAAAATATATATTTTCCTTTATATATAAATACATTAAATCAGTCTTGGAGCAATCCAGAAAAGAGTACCAAATTTTAGGACTCACTGCTGAAATGCTCTACCTAACTTTAAATGTTCCTTGGAAAGAAGACACTGAGCTTTACTGTCCATCATCAAAGTTGAAATTGCTTAAAAAGATATTAAGTTATAGATGATGAAGTGCCATAGATATACATTTCCTGCATTGAACATTATTTTTATTTCATATATAAATACATGAAATAAGTCCTGGAGCAATCCAGAAAGGTCCTGGGTTGAAGGCCACATGTCTCATGAGTTTATATTTCAAATTTGATGAAGATTTTCATAACAAATAAGATTCCTATAAACATTTATTGGAGACTGTCTGATCTCTTTCTCCATTCCTCTGTTTGAGAGACACCTGCTAAACTCAGGTGATCATTCATACAGTCTGCATATTAATGAACTGCTGACCATTAAAGGCTTCTGTTATAAATGTTTGGGGATATTGATATTGATTTGGCCTTTATATTGATGGCCAGGTACCCAGACAAGCTTTTGTTCTACAGTCATGGCCATTCATATTGATGTGGGCCCATCTCAACAATACACACACACACACACACACACTTACTTTTCAAGCATTTCTTTTATAAAAAACAAACAGGCAATAAAACCAATAAAATTGTATAAAACTATAAGTTAACTATATAACTATATATTTATTGTAACTTACAAATGTAGAGCTCCATGTCTCTGTTACTCCGCCCCCAAAAATATTTTCCACTTTTTTTTTTTAAATCTCAGATAAAACAACTTATTTGATTGTCTATTTTTTTTCCTTGTTTTCTTTTTTTTGTAAACAAAGTCCAGTTAGAACAAGCTATAAACAGCTGTTTATGTTGACCTGAGAGCTGCATCACTTCCTGGTTCGTCACTACGCACGTGTTTATAAAGAGTAATAAAACTAAGGTTCACACACGTGGAGAATAAAATCTTCCCATATATCATTATAATCCGGGACTTATTGGCTACATTGTCTATCAGTCATTTTGTTTCCATAATGCTACTGGCTGGAAATAAAAGGTTTAAAATAAGAGGTGGAGCATTAAAAAACACATGGCAACACCTGCAGAGAGAGTAGAGACTCCACCCAAGATTTCGCCCTTTTAACTTAAAATTTTTTATTTATTTTTTTTTGTGGTCTCAACCGTTTTGTAACAATATATTCTACCAGCCATATTTTTTTTTTATTTTTTTTTTTTAACCACCAAATGGTTTTTTTTTTTATGTGAAAGTTATTTGGAAATATATAAACACAAACACCAGCCGAAGTTCTGTGATGTAAACAAAGGAAAAAACATCCAAATACCAACACTATTGTTTGTTTGGAGGAGAAATGCTTAACGGCATGTTGTTCAGTAGACCCTTATCTTTCCTAATTAACCGGGATTAGCAGCTATGGATGTGTTTGTGACTCTTATTACAATATTAAAGTAAGTAGTACGTTTTTTTATGCATGTTGTTGTTGTGTACTGCTCACACACATTCAGCAAATACATTTGTTATACGTTTTCCATTGAAAAACACTGATCTGAAATCGCTGCTTGAGACTTAGAGCTTTAGAATGATGTAT
This sequence comes from Silurus asotus, assembly GCA_024362625.1. Taxonomy (NCBI): domain Eukaryota; kingdom Metazoa; phylum Chordata; class Actinopteri; order Siluriformes; family Siluridae; genus Silurus; species Silurus asotus. Next base: position 220,444 of record MU551600.1, on the reverse strand, counting down.
AGTTAGTTAGTTTTAGTACAGACGGAGTGCGCATGCTGGGATTTACTTTACTTTTCTGCGCCGCGTTCTTCTCATATTTAGAAGGCAATCGAGATGTTTGAATTTCAGGCGATAAATTAAACCTGACTTGGAGAAACTCTTTGCAGATACACCCCCTCTTGAAATTTCAGCATTGCATGTTTTGCACATCGCTCTCCTCACACTGCAGACATGTTGCTCTCATCCAGATAACCGTGTGCTGCTGCGCTTTTTTATTGCGTCATTACAATTGTGTTTCTGCAGTGTTGTTTCGGTGATTTAGGTATTTCCGAAAATTCTCGGTGCATCGCTGTAATTTATGATTGGCCTCATGTCAAGGTCTGATAAACCGCAAAGTTTCTCAGTAGGGGCACAAGCTCATTTAAGTCTTAAAAATACCGTATTAAACTTAAGCAAAGCGCACACGCACATTAAAAATCAAACACACACAAACTTCGAAAGGAACATAAGAGCCGCATGAAATCAGCCAAAGAGCCGCATGCGGCTCGCAAGCCGCGGGTTGCCCACCCCTGAACTAGATGAAGCTTCGACTTTATCTGAGGTTTTACTGCTAAACACAGACCTAGCATACATGGGGTCAATAACAGGCTCCATAAAGATGGTCTGTGTTATTTGCAAATTAGACATTGTCCCAGTTTTGAGTATAAACGTTAATTAAAACAACCAAAATCCATCCAGAAATTTTGACCAAATAAGAAATGCTGATTGTGTTGGATAATAGGTGCCAGGTCTATATTGTATTGTGACTTAGACAATGTGTAATAAAAAGGAACATAAGCTGCAATACCTCCCTCGCAACCTCAGACAAAAAAATATATACTATATATAATTCCTACATCTAATTCACCAAATAAGGATGACTGCAAATATTGCATAAACTTTAAAAATGTACAGAACAGCTAAGATTAAAGTATAAAGTCTGGATGAAGCTCCTCCTAAAAGAGGTTAAAACATTTTCCCAATATGAGAAATTAAGAACAATATCCAGCTAATGATAACGGAGGCATGAAGAGTGAATGTGACTGAAGAGGGAATTTCAAGCAAATAACTGATGTAAATTTGACCTATAAAAGGAATAAATAAATAAATAAATAATTATTGCAATTTAATCAACCACTGTGAGAGTTGTAGAAATCGTTGACTTTCTCTAGTGTATAAAGATAAGTGCATTTTCTCTTCATTAGTTATATGTAACCTTGCTGGATGCCAGAGGCTGAATTTAAATACTTTTCTGCAGAACTGAGATTCCACAGCCTTAAATGCTGCTCACTCATCCCCCAGCGCTGCACTAAAAGTGTCATGGACACTTGTGTCCAACGAAAGCACAGGAAGATGCAATACTTGTCTTAGAAGAACTGATCATCATCAGCTGTTTCAGGTAAGACTCGGCAAGCTTGTGAGAGAAGGATGGGGCTCGCAGAAACTATAAAAGATATAAAGTGTAATATCTTTAATGTAGAGATTGGTGACTATTTGACTTAGTGGTGCTCCGATCAGGATTTTTGGGGGCGAACAACGATCACTGGAAGCTGTATCGTTTGATACCAATCACTGATTACAGGGTCTATTTAAAGTCTTTTAATTATCTATTCTATTTATGCTACATGATAAATAATATCAAATAGCATCTAAATAAAAAATGGAGAAAATCAAAGTTGTTGTAAGGTACCCTATCTGATGTTTTAATTTACTTGCATTAATGACCTAATTGATTGTTTGTGTTTGATTTGAGTGTATGTACTTTTTTTTTTTATTCGAGGAAAAACATAAATGAAGGTTTATTAAGAACACAATATATATATATATATACACACACACACACACACACAGTGAGGAAAATAAGTATTTGATTTCTAGATTATTTTTTTTAGATTATGTCTCTCACAGTGGACATGCACCTACGATGACAATTTCAGACCCCTCCATGATTTCTAAGTGGGAGAACTTGCAAAATAGCAGGGTGTTCAAATACTTATTTTCCTCACTGTATATTGT